>CM076572.1:1007847681-1008239923 GCA_034641835.2 Pinus albicaulis
GAATGAGATTAGATCTCACCTGACTTGAGATCAAAAACTAAGGTTAAAATACTTTACCTTTCCTAAGTTTCTTTAGCTCAAGTAGCCAACATAATTAATTACATTCTTCAACTATGTTTAAAATCAAGCTAAGTTACATTAATAACTTTATGGAACTTGAGAAAGTGTACTAAGGATATCTTAGGTGAATTTTAAATTCCTAGACACTTAGGATTGTGCAAAAGTAACTTCCTATAATACACACATCAACTCTACCTCTTAGTGAGGGAGGCACTTCTTCCACCTAGAACTGGCTTCAATCTTGGAACTACAAATCTTGGAACTGCATATGCTAACATAGCTTCTCCCTTTGAATTGGAAGCCTTCCTTGCCACTCGGTCTAGAAACATGATCCCTTCTACCTTGTATGGGTTCCTAAAAGGCTCTTCCTACTAAATATCTTATAAGGTCATCCCATACCAAGATATTTTCTTGACAGAATTGGGTAATATGCTGACTACTCTCCACCTGAACCTGAAGGTTGACTCCCTCTGAATTTCTCAACCTTCAAAGTTTCTTGTGCCTTGTTTCTATACTTCTTTCCATTGCTCAAATAGGCTATTCCTTTAGCCTACATAGGTTACTTTCTCTAACTATAATGGCATGTCCCTCATTAGAGCTAGATCCCATAGGTCTAATTAGCTCTTTCCTGTTCTAGGACACTCCACAAAACTTGTTCTTATTTATCATATATACTAAGGGTAAACTCAACCTGAGTTTTGGAACCCAAAACACGTCCTCCACCTTCATTCTTCATCTTGACTCAAGATGGAATATCATTAATCCAACCCCCTTCACTACATGTTTGATATTGCACATGCATTTATAAGTCCCACTCAGTTAGGGTGTCAAACAACTCTTGTTCCCCTGTCATATGTCATGTGACTACACTATTTAGTAGCCATGTGCCAATTGGTAAGATGCATAAGGAAAGATAGGAAACAAGTGTGAACTCAGTTTCAATCTTCTGGGAGAATTCTTCCTAAGATTTTGTTGATACGACTCCAGTTGATTGTGTACTATTTCCACCCTTCTTCCTCTTTGGACACTGTGAAGCATAGTGTCATGTCTTATGACAAGAAAAACACGTGACCTTAGTTAAGTCCTCCTTCTTTGGTTTTGAGGTTTACTCAAACAACTCTTTTTCCCTTGTTATATGCCATTTTACTACACTATTTAGTATCCATCCACCAATTGGTAAGGTGCATAATAAAAGGTAGGAAACAAGTGAAAACTCTATTTCAAACTTCCTGGAAAACTCTTCCTGAAATTTTGCTGATATGACTCTAGTTGACTGTGTACTATTTCCACCCTTCTTCCTCTTTGGACTCTGTGAAGCATAGTGTAATGTCTTATGACAAGAAAAACACTTGACCTAGTCAAGTCCTCCTTCTTCTTTGGTTTTGAGGTTTACTCAATCCTCTTGCTTGAAATTTTTCCTTTGCTCCTAGTTGCCTAACTAGCAAGAGAAAGGTTGTCCTCATCCCCACTCGTACGTTACCTACTAGATAATGACTTCTCCTAGATTTCCTTTTGAGTGAATTCATAACAAATTCTCCTCCAATTAGGGAATTTTATCGTGTTATAACACTTGTCACAAAAGTAGCCAATCGTTTTGTCACTTGTAAACCCACTAAATCCTATCCTTACAAGCTCCTCCTCTCCTCATTTGACATGACTACCCCAATAGCTCTAAGGCCATCTCAAACTTGCTAAATCCTAGTGGGATATGATGCCACTGCGTATAATCTAGTCATATCAGTGTTTTCTAACTTTTCCCTCCACACCAACCCATTAGAGTGGTCCACATCTCCCTGGAACTCTTCTTTCTTGATATTTTGAGGGATCACTTGATCCTTCACCGCATCAATGATGATATGTTTGGCTTTTAAATCCTTAAAATTATGGGTGGTTAGTGTTCAAGCATCTATAGGAGGTGTAACTTGAGTTTCTACAAACTACCATAGGTTTTTCTCCATTAGAATAAACACCTAAGTCATGGGGTTCGTCGAACCTAAAATCTCAAGTTCATAATTCGATGAACACCAAAAACAATTTGAGGTTTGATTAGATTCACTAAAATTCAAAGAGAGACATAATAATGAACCTGAATGAACTCGAATCTAAAGATGAATTTGAACCTCAAGGTGAATTCAATTGAATTTCTTTTTAAGTTCAACAACAATTACAATTTAGGGTTTATTTAGTTTTATTAAAAATAAAAAATTTAAAGGGCAGATAGCATGTGTCTCATTTTTTATCCTCGTGGTGAACATCGCATTTTCAACTGGCATGTTTGGCAGTGCAAATCTGTACTAACTCAGCCCTCAGGGATTGCTTACCACTGCCGTATTATGTATATAATGCAAACTTTCAAGGCTCCAATTTCCACTTGACTTCCCCTTGTTTCCTCCCTCCAATAGGTTTGTTTTCTTGTGTACAATGTATATGCCATAAACCTTGTGTCGGTCTAGTGCGTCTCAAATCGTGTGATTGTTGCTTGCTTCCTATCAATAATTGTTATTATTAAAACTAAACTTAAAAATTAAATATTAAATTTTATATACATTAAAATGAAATATATATATATATATATATATATATATACAGAGAGAGAGAGAGAGAGAGAGAGATTCTAACCTTATTGGAAAATTTTAAATTGAATCATATTTAATCGTTGTCGAAATTCAACCATGTGACGTAGATAAATGTTATTCTCTCCTTCCATGGAAGGAAGTTATAAGCCCCTTGTTGATTTGTGCTAGCATCAAATGTGCTCTAAGTCTCAAAATTTGCAGGGAGGCTTAGGCACATGTATTTCAAAAAACCCAGAAAGGATTTTAGAAAATTCCATTCATATTATGTTTTATGGAAATAATTAGTTATTTTTAATGGGATCCTATGTCTAAACTTAGGAAATTAAAATAATTAATGGATATCAATTAAAGAAGAGTGTGAATCTTCTAGAAAATTCAGACATAAATTCAAGTTAATCTTAGTCGTTGATTAATGATTTAATCTCAATCTTTGAAGACTCAATAAGAATATTATAAGGACTTGATGGATCATTTGGAAAACACATCAGGAGAGAAAATCTAGAGATCGAAATTCTTTAGTGAGCAGTGCTCAGGGAGAAAATTGATTGAGAATATTTTTGTAGAGGGGCATAGATAATTTCTAGTTGAAAGAGTTTCCTGATTTGGAGAGTGAAAAGAAAAGGAGGAAGTAAAAACCATAGAGAGTAGCACAGAGTTAGCCATGCAGAGGCTACATAGGGACTACACAGAGCTTCAGAGGGAGTTCAATTTTTTGTTGAGGAAAAAGTCAAGATTCAGTGCCAATCACTAGAGGGAGTTTCCAGAGGTCAGAAAGGCCTTGTTTCCAGGCACCAGAGAGATCCAATGCAAAGAGAGAGAAAATCATCAGTTGTGGCATAGAGACTATGCATAGTAACATAGTCACTATGGAGAGGTAGCACATAGTAGTTGTTAATTTTGGAAAAATAGGTCCAAAATCCATGTTGTTATGCTCATATGATGATGCCAATATTTTTATTGGATTCCCCTTTCGGAGAGGTGCAAGATCAATCTAAAGATCATCTTTATTAGATGAGAAAAACATGTATTTTGAATTTATTCCACAAGTGCAAGGTCAGCCTGATTTATCCCACATGCCTAAGAGATGTGTCACACACCCCTATAGATAGTTATATATTGGAGAGACTTTGAGGTCATTTCACACACATTTTTGGAGGCATTCTCTTCTCTCATGCATGGTGTTGCTATTAGGGCTTCTCATTGTGCAGTGTTAGGGCTTCTTGGTGCAGCATTTTGATGAGTCATCTTGGGTTCGTGTGACACGTTGGGTTGGATGACCTAATGGAGACTTTGTTGGTTGAATCATCTTGCTAATCATCGTAATTCCACCATTCCTCATATCTATTTTTATTGGCTTGTCTTCCATCGATTTATTGGTATGTTCTATCAGCATATTACTTTCATGTGATTTCTATTTGGGACGTAGAAGATTAAATTAAATTTTCATCTAGCATAGAAAATATTCAGAAATTAACATGGTATCAAAACGAAGGTGAATACAAAGCCCAAATTGTTCTAGGTTGTAGCAAGGAAGTTTGGACCAGAGTGGGTGAGAGGGCCTATTTTGATGTCATTTCAGGAGCACCAAATTGTTGAAGGACAACTGCAGTACCTTGTTAGAGGGCCGCAGGAGGTGGGGCCTATTTGAGGGCTCATTTGAGGTGAGAAAACCCTCAAAATAGGTTGTCACAGACTATTTATTGGGCTGAAAGGGAGTTGATGTCATAATAGGAAGGAAAACCCATTTTTAGGGCTAGAAACTACCCATACATTGTAGCATGGAGGGAGATCACTTCCCTAAAGGAAAACTGTAGTCTTTATGGGAAATTTGGGGCAGAGATAAGGGCTAAAAAGGGGACTATCATCATGCCCTAGTTTCCAGCGGTGGAGCAATTTTCAAACAGTGGAAAAAGGCATGTCTTTTAGTGAATGTTTGTAAGTATTGGATCCTAGTTTAGGGGATCATTTTTTGATTAGTTTGGGAAGCCTATGGAAGTCAAGGAGGAGGGGCAGATCTGAAGATTAGATGCCCTACACTAGTAGGCATTTTCCACAGTGAATATTGGTGATTGGATTAGATTCATATGTAGCCTACATGGAAGTGTTGTGGGTGCGAGGAATGGTAGCGTGTGCTGCTGTAGGTGGATCGCAGTCCCTACCTCATATTTGGAGGAAAACGTGGAGTTATTTAGAGGTTGTATATGCCCAGGACATTAGACAAGGGTGACTACACTTCTCCAAGTCAAGGCTTCAACAAAGGAGAATATGACAGCATGGAGAGTTGTGAGATCAATGAGGAAACTTCTTTGATTGGGCAACAGTTCTGAAGGTGACTGTGTGCATATTGAAGGGTTGTTTAGGTGTGTATTGCTGGGCAGCTTGGGCCGCAACAAAGAGGAGCAATATTTTGTTGTTTCGAGTGCAGATTGGGTGTAGAATAGAGCACACATCCAGGTCGAGGAAGTTAAGAGGACATCGCAGCTATTAAGGATATTTTTTAAGGCATGTTGAGGAGACCGAAAGGCTACAACAAGTTGTTGAGCTAGGCCGCAGACCATAGCCATCAACTTGAGGCTGTTTCTGGGTTGCTTTGAAGTAGTTAAGGAAGAAAAAGGGACAGCGGGGTGTTGGAGGGTCTCACCTTGGAAGACCGCAACTCTAGAAGCTTGTAGTACTGAACTGTGTGGAGGTTAAGGGTGGTGTTTTGAATTAGTTAATGAAGGAGACCTATTATAGGAAATTCTACAGTCATTTAAGGATTTTTTGGTGACTGTTCCAAAGACTATTGCAACTTATGGGTGCCCTAACCATTACCAACAAAAGAAGACTTGTTGCAGCAAGAAAAAACCGATTTATGAATGGTTTTCTCCAGTCTACTTGAAGACCGAGCTTTTTTTTGTTTTGCTTAACCATGCTAGAAGCCTATTCAAAATTTTGATGCATTCACTCTAGATTTTTGTGCAAAAGAAGAGGTATGCAAAATTTATTCTTACATGGAAAGTTTGTTAAAGTATGTTTGTATTGAATGTTGTTTAAGGAAATATAAGGATAATATCAATGGCTGGTCGATGAGCCTTAGAACAGTGACATATGGAAAAGTATATATGACCTCATTGTATATGGCAGAGTCTATATGAAATTGATCTATGGTTTCTTCAGTGGCATATGGAAAAATATATATAATCATGAAGTTTGATATCTTTAGTACTATATGGTAGTATGAAAGTGATGAATATGATAGTGATGTGTATGATAATATTATGGCAACATTATCATCAGTGATATGACAGTGTATGATACCTGTCAAGAGGTATGACAGTATATGGTGATGATAATTCTATGGATATAATTCCATAAAATAAGCCTTGACAGTGGGTAAGTAAAATTCAAACCTATGATTACAAAGCCCTTTCCAAGACAAGGAAGTTGGTATCTGGGATGCCCGAATTCTAAAATAATCATGAAATCATATGTCAAGGTTGTGCCAAAGGAAATAATACAAGGGGCCCTCAAGTTTCATAAAGACATCTAATGTCTTGTAAATTGATTCATCCTAATTTATCTGATATGTTGCCCGTGAAATCCTTTGGAGGATGTTCCTATTTCATGACTTGTATGGATGACTTCTTTCGCAAGGCCTAGATATATTTCTTGAAGAATAAGATCAATATTTTGAGGATTGATAATGGAACCGAATCTGAGTCATATGAGTTTAATGACTTTTACAGAGGAGCTGGAATTAAGAGGGATAACTCTACCATATATTCTCCTGAGAAAATGGCATTGTTGGAAGAAAGAAGAGAAGACCCTCATGGCTCAGGGACACCCTTGAAGATGCCGAGAGACATATTGCCCCAAAGGGGGACATTCCAGGAAAGCAAGAAGTTGAATAGATACCAAGGGTATCTAGCAGCCATAAGCACAATCGTTCAATCTGAGCCTGGATCATTTGAAGAAGTCATAAAGCATCAAGTTTGGAAGGATGCTATACTCGAAGAGTACGAGTCCAATATGAAAAATGATGTTTGAAATGTAGTCCCAAGACTGGAGGACAAATCTGTTGTCACCTCGGAATGGCTCTATAAGATCAAGCATGGATCTAATGGGAGTGTTGAGAAGTACAAGGCAATATTTGTTGCCCAAGGGTTCTCTCAAAAGGAAGGCATTTATTATGATGATATATTTTCACCTGTGATCTATTATCTCCATTTCTACCACGCAAGGATGGAGTCTCTATTAGATGGATGTGAAGACCGATTTTTCTGCATGGTTCAAAAACGGAAGATGTGTATGTGAAGTAACCTCTGGGGTTTGAAGTCCCGGATAGAGACTCTCATGTATGCAGGTTGATAGAGAAAAACTTCTCATTCTAGTTCTCTATCTGGATGACCTCTTCCTGACATGTTCTCACCCTCTCATTCATCAGTGTAAGAGGGAGCTAGCTTCTGAGTTCGAGATGAAAGACCTAGGACTGATACATTACTTCCTAGGCTTGGAGGTCTGGCAGAGACCTGGTGATATTTTTCCTTTCTCAAGGAAAACATATTGTGAAGCTGCTGGAGATTTTTGGTATGGTGGACTGTAAGTTCGTATCGACACTGATGGAACTCAACTTTAAGAAGTTGACAGGAAATGTTGTTGGGCCCGTGCTAGCAAATTCTACCAAGTATCGATAACTCATAGGGGCCCTGATGTTCTTAGGGAACATCCATCTGGATGTATGTTGTGCAGTGAACACTTTGAGTCAACACATTGTTGATCCTCATAACATTCATTGGGTTGGTGCCAAGAAACTCTTGAGATATCTTTGGGGCACAATATACCATGGGCTGAGATACACTACCGGGAGTTTGAGACTCCATGGGTATACTAATGCCGATTGGGTTGGCAGCGTGGTGGATCTCAAGAGAACATCTGGATGTTGCTTCACACTTGGGTCTGCTTTGAGAAGGAAGCAGAAGTCGGTGGCTTTGAGCACCGTTGAGGCCGAATACATTACAGCGTGTATGGCTTGTTGTGAAGCTACTTGGTCACGGAAGCTCTTGAGTGTGTTGTTTGGACATGTGCTAGATACCATCGTTATCCTTTATGATAACCAGAGGGGGATTCGTTTGTCAGCGAATCTCGTGTTTCGTGATCGATCGAAGCATATTGATATTTGTACCATTTTATCTGGGATATGGTACAGCGAGACGCCATAAGGCTCGAACATATAGGAACTGATGAGTAGGTCATGGATATTCTCACAAAGCCCTTGGGGAAGTTCATGTTCCTAACCTTCTATAATATTCCCACTTAGCCCAAGCTAATGGGAATATCATTTTTTTCCTTGTTTTATTTTTCATTTCATGTTGATCAATAAAATGTAAAGGAGGACATGTAAAACTCTTGAAAGGAACAAAATAAATCAATGCCCAATGTGAACATGGCTAAATCTAGGCTATTTTATAAAATGCACTGGATTGTGGAAGAGGTTGATCACTTGACCAAGTCAACCATGACCATATCTATAGCACAGTCTAGATGCATTGAACCTCCTTGAGGCACAACGCAGTTCTAGATGGAGATTCTACATGTGAAAGGGGCTAAACTGATGAAGTGGTTTAGGGTTTGACAAGACTCTAATATTATAAAAGGAATAGGAGAGCAACATGAGGGGGTTTTTGAAGATATTATTTCAGAAGAATTTGTCTGCTTAGAAATTTCTCATTCTCTAGCTGTTTAGGTGAGAATAGTGCTGCTTAGCACTTGGGTGTGCCTGGTCGGGAATCCCACCTCCTTCCTAGAGTAGCTCTTGGAGGATTTTTTCTTGTCTTTTCCACTATCAGGCTTGGGCCAAGCTTCACCTTACACTTACAGCGTTGATCCTATTAAGGTTTGGGTTTTCCTTGTGAGTTGCAGCAAGTGGGAGATAGATCTTCTCAGATCTATGCATATCCAGCCTCTCTTTTCACTAGGAAAGTCTGCTATCCCATTGGAAAGAGTGTCCTAGATCATCAGAGCTTCAGATCCATACCTTGGCATCAGGAAAAATCATTCTTAGAGCCTAAAACGTAGTTTCTATCCTTGAACTACATTATTTTCAAGTTTGCAGTTGCATGGTGTTTTGTCTGCAATTTGTAGGAGTTATCTCCAGTGTTAGGATTCTTCCTCTCACTGTGGTGATCCATGAATTGGCCACCCAATACATGTTTGTTTCAGATCTGAACTACTGTTATATTACATGATTTAGGAATTTCTAAATATTTCTGCAGATCTACAACTCTAGATCTCAGATCTACTCTCTGTGCTTCATGTTTTGCACAAAACCCCAAGGGGAATGTATAGATGAGATTTTCTTGTACACAGATCTGAATTAGATCCATATTTTTATGTATAGATCTTCTATATATCTAAGATATATTATACTACTACTTCAGCCCCAATAAAATAACACTGTTGAGTTTATGCAAACTTTTCTATGGCTGTAGCACCTCATTTCTGAGGGTTTATTTCTGTTTAAGTCTTCTACTTTCCTTTGTACACTATATGGGATGTAATATAAATCTGATTTTCTGTTGTAAAAATGATATGTGAGCCTCCATACTAAACTAATACAAGTATTGGGTTGAATTGTTTTATTTTCCAGCAGTGTTCTTTGTATTGCTGCAGTCCCCTCTTTGGGCAGTTTTCAAGCCTTCCTAGGTGTGGGAGATCTGTTTAACCCACCTAGAAAGATTTGTTTCTGATATCCTATTGGATTTAGGTCTTAGATACTCATATATAATGGATCCAAGGGCTTATTTCAAGAGCTTTAGTAGCCATTCCTAAAAAATTCGTTTTTCAAGCATGCCTTGCTAGTAGTCCCGATTTTGGGATATTACAGTGGTATCAAAGAAAATTTCTTGGCTCAGCCTGTGAGCTTCAAGCATGATGGAGTATTCTCATGGGAAGGAGGATATCTTCAAGTGAAACTAGAGAAAACCCTTGTTTTCTAGAGAAAATAGGTTCACAAGACTTCTATCTCAAGCTTTGCAAGGTATCAGAAAGGACATTAAAGAAATGAGGAGGGAAAAGTAGGAAGATCCCTCAACAAGATCTACAAGATATATACATAAGGAAAGTTATAAGTCCTCATCTCATGGATATGAGCACTCATCCATATCAACAAATATACAACGTTCTGTCAGCAACTTCTTCATGAAGAGAAAGGGAGGAGATGTGCCAAAGGGTGTAATATTCCAAATCTGGAACAGCTAGCAAGGCATGACTGCAAAACGCATTTTCTAGTAATGGCTACTATAGGAATTGAAACCAAGACTCGGATCCCTTAAAAAAAAATTCTAAGTTCTAAATCCAAGAAGAGGCTCCAAAGAAATCCTTCTAGAGTGGTTAAACAGATCTCCCACTACTAGATGTCTTCAAAAAGTGCCCGATGAGGGACTACAACAAATGTAAGCACATATAATGGAGGAATCAATCACTCCAGCTAGGCAATGGAAGCCTCAAGAGAACATATACAAGAAAATGCAAGAGCACTGCTACATGTGAAAAGCCCTGGCTAAAATAACGTAGTTTATAGGAGATACAGAAACATACAAAATGATACTAGAATTATATGACAATATCAGCTCAAATAAATTAGGGGGAGCAAGCTCTAAACCCCTAAAAACACTAATATAGAAAAATACACAATCCTTGGAAGGATTGACTACAATATACATGAAATTGGCAAATCTGCAGAAATATCAGAGTTGTTGGGCAGCAGCAGAAACTCAATACTAGAAATACATGAAGATGGCTGAATATGATGCTCAATCTGAAACAAAACTCCTCCAACAGATCTATCAAGTGCAAGGCTGATCCCGACACTGAAGATCTCCTCCTCCAAAATGGTGGTGCAACCCCTCACTGTAACTATGCACTGAAATAGTGCAGTATGGAGAATGGACTGCGCTGTCTATGATAGGAGATGCTTGGCCTGATTCCAAGATATGAAAATCAGCTCTAAAATCCCCTTCACTAACCTCCTAGAGGAATGGGAACTCCCTCCTCTAAAATATGAGCCAAGGGAAGGTGTTGTGGAACCCTCCACTGCAACACCCAGCAACACTACGTTATACTTCAGCAGAAATAATGCAGTGACTGAATAATGGCTTTGGAATTAAGCCAAAATGTGGAGAAAATGAAGTGCGGTCCTTCAAGAGGCCTCTCAAGAAGTAGAGGAAATCCTAAACAGAAATCCCTCATGCTAAGCAACACTGCAACTCTGCTGAACAGCCGGAGTATGCAAAATAGTCTTCAGACTAAAATCATATGCTCAAAAATATCTCACTATGGTTGCCTCTTCCTCATTTTATGAAAGTGAATGCCTCTTTTCCCAGGACCCCACACATTAGGGTTTCATCCACAAGGAATTTTTCTCCCTCCAAGACTGCGTTCTCTTCCCAAGCAAGCTACACCTCTTAGGCAGCGTTGTTGACTTGGTCAAACTTGACCTTGTCCTCATGCAATTGCCCCTTTTCACACTGGAAGGTGCAAAATTAAGCTGCTCCATTGATCCTTTTCACATTATGAAGGATCTTATTCCTACTCATGGGCCTTTTACCCATTTTATTCACCTCCTAGATGAAATAAGCAAAAATTAATGTTCCAGCTATCTGCATGAAAATTTTGGAACATTACAGTCCTCCACTTTCAAAGATTGCCTATCCTCAAGAAAGTGCAAGGATAGAATGAATTCGTTTCTCCCCCTCTCCCTGTAGCATCTATGTATGATGATCTCCTCCAAGGAAAGTGATGCTATCTCATCAATCAAACCTCCACATTGCCCCTCCTCATCATCTAAGTTAGCTATCAAGCCATCATCATGTAAAGGTGAAATATTCAAGAGGATAGAAAAGTGATGTCTAGAGGTCCTCTTGAAGAATGGGATCTGAAACAAGTTGGGGAATATCTTTCCCATATGGATCCTCCATCTCCAAGCTATGAGCCATGCAAAATGAGTCACCTTCCAACTAGGAAACTCCTGAAAGCTGTCATCTAGCTTTGGCTCTAGCAAAGTAGGTGGGATGAAAATTTGCACATGGTAGACTATGTAGCCTACCCCACGTTGTCCATATATCCACTTATGATAAGTGTAGAGTGTTGGATGATCATTGGTTGCAATAATTTTTCCCTCAAGTGGAAAGATGAGGACAAGACATCCAAAGATCTCTCCCCCAATGCTGCAAATCAAGCTGGCCCAATTATCTCCATATATGATGAGTTGGAAGTCATCAACATATGGTATTTCATCTATCATATGGCTCACCTCATATGGAAACAAATGAGTAGCTCTAGTGGCCATCCCATCTCCCATGCTCCCCTTAGAACATGTAGTGCAAAAAGTGTAGGAGAATTCTCCCTCAAAGGACACATCCATCCAATGTGTCTTCCTCCCAAGAATGCTCCTCATAAAGACAGAAACAATAGAGCCATAGGGAGAAAATATGAGAATCATTCTTGCTTCCATATGCAACAAATGTGAAGGAAAATGGTCTCTCAAGTGCGACCAAAGCAGCTTGACCCTCAACTGCAATAGAGACTGATAAAATAAGTGGCCTCTCAACCACTTTCTTGCTGCTCCAATCTCCTCATAAGTATGGAGTAAGTGAACAATGTAAGGTGTACAAAGAGTATGTCCTCCATAATATATCTCTTCCCCAAGTCTCCCTAGGGAATGGCCATCAATCATGCTTATGGCCTCATCTAGATCATGTGGTTCAGAAAAAAAAATTCTCCTCCTTGGAGAATCATCCTGCACATTTATGGTTAAGGCACATATACAGACATCACATAAATGCTCATGTAAACAACAATGAAAACCCTTACCATACTCTCTACTCATACAAATGGAGTGGCTCATAAGTGAGTCTCCTCTCATCTCCAAAGAGAAAAGAGGTGGTTGTGCTAAATCTCTCAAAGATTCATGTCTCTCCTCCATATCCATCTGGTCCATACATCTGCTCATATACTGATATATATCCTCCTCAAAGCCCATCCAAAAATACCCCTCCATGATGGTGTGGTATGCTCTCATAGAGTAAGTGGGACTGAAAAGTAAATCCTCATAAGATGCTTGTATCAACTTCTCCTTAAGCTTGGAAACTCTAGGAAAGAAGATCCTACCATGACAAAATATGACCCCATGTCTGATTGAATATCCCTCCTCATGCAACTAGCCATCCAAGATCATGCAAGTAAAAAGATCCTTGGAATACTCCACCAACAGCTGGGAGTTCCAATATGGATCTATCCTCCATAGTGACAAAGCTGATGATATCTCATGAAGAGCACCTCTCATATGGTCACCAACTTCTTTGACATCACCTATGCCAAAGATGCAAGTTGGAAGGTTATTATCCTTCCTCTGCTGCTTCTGCCACAGCGCAGAATCTGAAATGGAAGTGGGTAAAAATGATGTTGAGGGAATGCTCCCTCTCTTCTTGAGTCTACCCCAGATTCCCAGCATTGTGTCAAGATCTACCAAGGTCTCCACCCTCTTGAAATCCATGATTTCTACCCCAATATGTAAAGCGTCCATCCTCCTCTATTGATCCAGTGGTCTCCCTAGAAAAATGTCTCCATGCAGTGAGACATCATCATCAAGAGATGACTGAATAAATGAATGAACAAATCTTTCCATGCTTCCACTGCACAATCCAATCATCTTCTTAGGTGCATCAACCTCCAAGAATGAATAGGGATGTGTACTTCTCATCTCGTGATGTTGGGTCTTCTCCCTACCTCCTCTTTGTGTCTCCATGGTTCCACACCTCCTCAACAATGGCACATGTAAAACATGAGTTGTGCCTTGATCTCCACAGATGAGATCCTAGGGACTTCCTTGCAAAGATGCAAGCATCCCTCTATTTGGAGCAAGGGCTCCTCCTTCCTCTACATCAGGTGCTAGATCAAATCTAGATCTAACAGCGATGTTTCCCTCAATCTCTGCAACATGAGTGGGCAACATCTCAATGATTGCATCCCTTTTTGAAAAAGAGATCTTCATGCTTTCTTTCTCAAGGATGTGAGAATAAAATATTTATTCTGGAAAAGTATGGTGCAAGTTCTCATGCAAGCATTTTGTTTGATTTTTTTTCTTTTTCTCCACCATATGTGTTTCATGAATCCTTCTATCAAATATTTCCACTAATGCCACAATGAAACTTGCATAAGATGCAATGTTTATATTTCTCAAAGAAAAGGATTCAAAGATCCACCAGGCATAAGCCTTACCTCTCAAATGCAGCGCTGCAACTTTGATAGCTTCATCCTCCGACATTTGGTGCTGCTACAAGAAGGTCTCTAACTCCTCCACCCAAGCTTTGGTTGAACATACAGGTGAACCTTCATTGGTAGATAGATGAAATCTATCCTGCTGCTCTCTTCCATTCACCTTCATCTTGAAAAACTCTGAAAAACTGAGATGATCTATGAATTTCTAAGTTTGAGACTCATACTCCTTCAATAAATCACTAAGGGTTTCCCTCCTAGCAACCTATTCTCCTCTTTCCATCTCTCTTCTGGCAATCCTAGGCATGTGACTACGCTGAGTATTAGGATGTGTAGCTGCATGCTCACACTCCTCAAATCTAGAGCTTGCTTTAGAATCAAACCCTCCAGGAGATTCTCCATGCATCTTCCTCGAGATCTCCTGGAACTCTTCATGAATCATATGTACATATTTAGGAATAATATTTATAAGCTTATCCCCTTTTTCTTCTCGAAAATATGGAGTCTTCTTCCTGCTTATTTCTTTGTCTCCTCCTCGATGAGAATAGGAAGTGCATGGTTCTTCCTCTTCTCTCTACTTATCCTCCTTGGGGAGGTTCTTCATGGATCTGAAATATGATGAGATAAAAATCATCCTCTTCAATATTCTAATATTCTTGGGCTTAGACTCACAGGCTGAGCCAAGAAAGCAGCTCTGATACCACTGTAATATTCCAAATCTGGAATAGCTAGCAAGGCATGACTGCAAAATGCATTTTCCAGTAATGGCTGCTACAGGAATTGAAACCAAGACCTGGATCCCTTAGAAAAATGTGTCTAAGTGCTAAATCTAAGAGCAGGCTCCAAAGAAATCCTTCTATAGTGGTTAAACAGATCTCCCACTACTAGATGTCTTCAAAAAGTGCTAGATGAGGGACTGCAACAAATGTAAACACATATAATGGAATGCCAACGTTATTCTATAGCTATGAACACATGAAGATATGTATAGCCAAAAAATACCTGATATAGCAGTAGATGTATACAATATGTGGAGGAATCAATCACTTCAGCTAGGAAATGGAAGCCTTAAGAGAACATATACAAGAAAATGCAAGAGCACTGCTACATGTGAAAAGCCCTGGCTAAAATAACGCAGTTTATAGGAGATACTGCAACATAAAAAACGATACTAGAATGATATGACAATATCAGCTCAAATAAATGAGGATGAGCAAGCTCTCAACCCCTGAAAACACTAATACAACAAAATACACAATCCTTGGAAGGATTGACTATAATATACATGAAATTGGAAAATTTGCTGAAATGCCAGAGTTGCTGGGCAGAAGCTGAAACTCAATACTAGAAATACATGGAGATGACTGAAGATGATTATCAATATGAAACAAACCTCCTCCAATAGATATATCAAGTGAAAGGCTAATCCCGGCACTGAAGATGTCCTCCTCCAAAATGGTGGTGCAACCCCTCACTGCAAGTATGCACTGAAATAACACAGTATGGAGAATGCACTGTGCTGTCTATGATAGGATATGCTCAACCTGATGCCAAGATATGAAAATGAGCTCTGAAATCCCCTTCACTAACCTCCCAGAGGAATAGGAACTCCCTCCTCTTAAATATGAGCCAAGGGAAGGTGTTGTGGAACCCTCCACTGCAACATTAGCAACGCTACGTTATACTTCCACATAAATAATGCAGTGACTGAATAATGGATTTAGCCTTGAGCCAAGATGTGGAGAAAATGAAGTGCAGTCCTTCAAGAGGCCTCTCAAGAAGGAGAGTGTTGCATTGAAAATTGTCACCTTGACATTTCATTTTCTATATTAGCTCATTATCACTCATACTTTCCTCCTTTGCAAGTATTAAAACATCAGTTCCTCATGTCAAGCCTTAAAAATAAGAGAAAAGCTTTCCAAAGTCTCTAAAACTCTGGTATCCAACTTTCTCTTTGTCTTACCTGTGGTCCCGCACCTAATTTTCATGTCTCCTATGTACCTGACCGCACTTTCTCTGTGTTAAGGGTGCAGACCCTTGTAAAATATTAAAAAGGTACAAGTAAACTCTAAAAATATCACTTTTAGTCATTTCTAGAAACTTCTGGAAGGAATCTTTTGGTGGCAAGTCCGCTCTTTTCAGGTTCATGTATCCCATGCCTTAAGGAGCTAACCCCTTGATGTGAGGAGCTTATCCCTTTGAAGGAGGATTATATCCCTTCATAGGTGGAACTGTGACCTCCTCTTTTGCATTATAAAAAGAGGCATAGGGTAGCCTCAAGGGGTTACTAAACAACTAGACAATTGAGGAGTTGAAGCTTTAGTATTATTTGAGGAAAATTGTTGTTGGAACTTAGACTCCTTTATCTGAGATTTTATGAGGAAAGATTACACACCTATATGTATCTCAGTTGGAAGAGTGCAAGGCTTGTCAGAGTAAAGGAAATTCCTACTTCCGACCCCAGGAAGTCCTATTCAACATCAAGCCTGAAAAGGTTGTAAGTTTCTTCTACTATTTCAAAGTTAATACAAATAAATTTGTTTTTCTCAATAAGTTGTCAATTGATTGTGTATTTTATGGATTCCTTGATCACCATAATAGATATGATTTATGAATATATTCTATGCAGGTGCTACTTGATGTTTGTTTGTTTGTGATTGCAGATCTTCGAAGATAACTCTTTCGGGCGACTGAAGGACGACTACTACAAACAAGCATTGGATCAAGGTAGGATCGTAACACCTTTGTAGAATTTACTTATAAATCGTGATATATCTAGAGAAATATAGTTTTAATTATCCTTTTTTTTCTAGACTATCTTCTGATACTAGGGAGATCGTTCTTGTCCGCAAGATCGATTTATCCGACCAACAAATTGGTGACTCCACTGGGGAAAGGTTTTTGATTTTTGGTTTTCCTTTGTTTTGACTTGAGAAAATGATTTTTTCTGGTTTTTGATTGATGTATACTGGCTTGGGTAGCTTATTTTTACTTTTCTTTGAAAATTTTTGAAGTCTTTTGTGTTTTTCTTGAACTTTTCAGGGGACCGCACTTTGTCTTCACACACAGTGTGGGCATCTTCGCAATTTCCTTAAGTAACCAGTGCGGGACTTCACTTGTTTGCTCTGGAGCCTGTTGGTCACTTTAATTTCTTATTAATTTAAACAATAAAGTGCTACATAAATTGTAAACCCAAGGAAGTCTGTTTATTTCAAAGGCAATCACACACTGTATATGCTCAATCTCAAAAGAAATGAAAGGTTGTAGTAAAAATTACACTAATCACACCTTGCTTCAAATGAACTGAAGTTCTACTTTGAGTTACAACAAAAGAAATATTTCTATTGTAGACAATTATCAGAAGAATCCTAGATTACATTAAGAAAAAAACAATATAGGAAAAGAAACCATTCTGTAAAGGAAATGACCAATTATGCTATAACAAAGAACAAGACCCTATTCCCCAAGTAGGAATCTTCAACACCTGTTTCTAACTACCACGGTTTCGCAAACTCATTCTGTAAACAAGATTACCAATTTGAAATAATCAACGATTACCTAGGAATGAATTATATGAAAACAATGCAACAATCAATGGAAACAACATTTCAGCAATAGATAACAGAGTTCCAATAATGCATAAATGATTTCAGCAAAACAGATTTTTAACAAGGTGTAAATGAAAATAACGATTAACACACTACGGAAATTACTGGGTGAATATTTTGAGGAAGGTGGGCCCTTTCCTTCTCACAAGATTCCCCAGAAAAAGGAATTAAGAAGAAATTCTCATAACAATCTTTTATTCATCTGTCAAATGTACCATATTACATAATGATTCACATTCCCTCTCTGTAATTCCTTTCTTGCTAAACCTTCCATAATCCCCCTCTAATGCTGATGTCTCTTCTATTTAAAGAGGAGACATTTATTACACATTTGATTACATCATACAAATCCTATTCTTAACCTGATCTAATCTTCTATGATGGAATAGGATATTTTGTTCTTCCATAGCAAAGATGTTGTTACAATGGCTATGATGGTGCTAGCTTCGAGGTGCAGTTGTTGCAGCCAGTGTAACATCTCCCTTAATTATCCTTTCTTGTTGCTGCCGTGACTGAAATATTGTTTTAGCATCACAAATCAAGGACTGTTTCAACAACGAGATTTGTGTACTGTTGGACTGTTTCAGCAATGTAGTCTTTAGACAACAATGATGAATTAACTGCAGTCTTCAAACTATTTTAACAACTATATATTTCCAATTAATGGCTAAGTATGAAAGTAATGTAAAATTACATGTAAAACAAGTTAAACATATAGTAAACAGAAGAAACATTATATACCTTTGGAAGAATAGATTAAAGTGATGATATAGGCTTTAAATATGAACTAGAAAAGGATGGAATGATAGAAAAGTGTATGAACAAAAAGGTACATTACAGGGTCCTAACATCCCCCCCCAACTAAAAAGGTTGCATGTCCTCAGGAAACTTCAATCTAAATCAGAATCTGGATACTATCTCTTGGCATGCAAGTTACTTATGCAGTAGCTATAGAAGGTATTGTCTGTTGAAGCTCTGAACCCTTGCACATTTTTCAACTTTTTCCAAGCTGATGCTTCATCCTTTTTTGAAAACCTATGATGAGAATTATATTCCTCTGTTGGCATCCAAAGAATAGGAAAATGAAAGTGATACCCTATCCATTTTTCAGCACATTATTGAACACGCTTGATGTAGTCTGGTACCCTGGAGATTGTTGTTTCAAGATTAGTAGGACTAAAAGGATTATACTCCTATTTTTCCATAGAATATCATTGCAAAAACATGTTATTTTCTCTTAAGGAAATAGTTTCTTTGGCCTTAATAAAGTGTTGACAATCCTAGAGTACTGTTGCCCATAGTTGCCGCATATGTTGACTCATTCCTGGTTTTTGCAGAAATTGATAATAATCTACAACAAAATTGGTAGGGTTTTGTGGTTCTGGCTGTATCCAGAGGAGACAGTTATCTTCATTATGCCTGGCTACTAGAAAATTAGTCTGCCACGTAATCTGGTTGGCAAGGAAAGAGGCAAATGCCCGAATCTGAATATCGCCAACAAGAGGGTTAAGATTAAGGTTTCTGTTTTCAGGAATGGCTTCATTATGAAGATATAATTCACATAGTAAATGTTGATCACTAGTAGAGGGCTCTACAAAAGTTTGAACAAAATCTTCAGATTTAAACACCTTATAGGGCCTTCCATCTTTGATTGCTTTTATCTGAAAGAATGCAAGGTGTTCTGCAAGGAAAAGAGAATAATTTAAAGATGGTTTTCTGGAAGCCAATAGTTTCTATACCAAATCAAACATCGGGAGAAATTTATCTTTAACTCTTTATTCTGGTTCTTGTGAGCGCAAGATTGTTGGAGCATTTTCTCCAAAGTGTTACAGTTTGAATATATGTGGTTCTACCAAAGTAATTTATGCTCCTGCAAGATTTTGCCTTGCGAAATGGCATACTCTTTCCTCCACTTGTTCATTATTTCCAGCTCATCCCATGGTTTAGTTTTTGTTTTAGCATTGCAAGTGGTAGGCTGAGGTATAGTCTGAACATAAATTTCATATTTAACAGTTACAGTAGGTAGGGTACTTGTAAATTAGGTTTTTTTTCTGGAATTTTTGAAGGCCCTACTAGTTCTTGTGTAACTGTAGGGCATTCCTCTTTGACTGCAGAAGTTGTAGATGCTCTCGACATTGGGACTTGAACTACTTTATATCCCTCTTGATGATAAATATTCCCACATTGGTTGCACATGTATTCTTTATACTGATCATTTTATTTTTTTTCTCTACCATGGATGCTGCATGAGCTAAGGTATACAAATTAAGCTCATTGTCATAGGCTTCACTTGCCATTACCAATTCTTTCTTGTAGGCTTCCAATTCTGATTTTAAAAACTCATTTTCTTGTAAGAGGGAAGCCAGGCTGACTGGGCTTTGTGTAACATTCATAGTCTCAGTAACTGGTTCTTGTGTAGCAGTTACTGAATGAGTAGTTGGTTCTTGTGTAACAGCTACGCAATGTGCAACATCCTGGGCATCTAGTTCTTGTTCGTTAGCAACTGGTTCTTGTGTTTCAGCTACAGCTGGTTCTTGTGTGGTAGCTATAGTTGGTTCTTGTGTGGCAGCTACTGAATGAGTAGCTAGTTCTTGTGTGACAGCTACTTGTTCTGAAGAAAATGATGTCACATTACCTTGGGCATCTGGTTCTTGTATTTTAGTACCCCTAGGTGCGACAAGTAAATATTTTTGGATTTGGGGTTGTGGTGGTGTATGGGCTTTTAAAAGAATGGGTGGATAGTCTAGGGTAGTGGCAATGGTGGTTGCTTCAGTTGATGCCCTCGTTCGTCTTCTAGGTAAAAAGGGAGGAAAAGTAGTGCTTTTCTTTCTTTTATGAGTGGATTTTTCCTGAGGGTAAGGGCTATTAGAAATAGTGGTTTCTTTGGTTGAGGCCTTCATTCGTCTTTTTGATAGAAAGGAAGTCATGGTTTGCCTTTTTCTTTTGCGAGTAGAGGAGGAGGGGTTATCTGATTGAGAATCATCACTAGAGATATGAACAGTAGGATCAGATGATTCTGCTAAATTATGGGATGGACTTGGTATGGTAGGAGAGTTAATTGGATCAGTTAGTTCTGTGGGTGGAATCTGTGGAGGGTCAGGGGTGTTCTTTGGTTGCTGTTCTTGGGGATTTTCATCAATTTCCTGAGGATTTTCAGCAGCTTGCTGAGGGTTTATCGGTGGATTATTTAAGGGAAGGTTTTGTTGAGAAAAACCTTTTCAGATTAGTAGCTGGACAAGATGGTGATGGGTGAGGGAAAGGAGAGGGAATTTTACCAGTCTACAATAATACGACATATTTCTAAGACATCCAAGTAAATAATACAGAATATTAAATAGTCTATCATGTCGTAAAATATTTAACAAGACAAAATCATGTTGGTAAAATACCTGGTAGCGGCCTTCACAGGTGAGGTAATGTTTAAATAATTCTGCAACTTTCGACTAAGGAGGTGGCAACGAGTTGAGTCGGACACCCTGACCTTTAGGCTCAACTTGTTCTCCTGGTAGGAGAAAATCCTGCTGTGCATTAAGAATGATATGTTTCTAGCTGAACCATTGAATGTCAGTGACAGGGAGGCCCGAAACCTGTGCTATGTCACCCTATGATACTAGAATCCAAACTTCTTGAACTATAGAATGATATTCCTGAATATTCCGTGCAAATTCAAGAACCTGTTGTGGATCAAATTCTTGAAGCCTCTGAAAGTATCTTACCCATTCTGCCTGCTGAAAAATTTGGTATACCTCTGGGTATAATTCAAGCAGGGTTATCATGGCAGGTTCATGTCAAATAGTAGGTCCTCCCATAGCTAATCAGCTTTGGTAAAATGCATAGTCAAAGAGCCAAGTTACTACACTCAAAAAGACTATGTTTTATGAATGAGAACATGGAATGATGGTGAAGAGACAAGGCAATAAGTAAGAAAAATCACGGTAATCGAATTGTTGTGAAATGATGGTGTAGAGTTTTGATATTCCCACCAACTATGGCTGAAATGATAATTTTAAGTGTGTGGGGATTGTGGTAATAATAAACAAAATCTTCTCTTTTAACCATAGTTTAATTGTACTTACATATAAAATTTACATACCTCATGTTTACCTTTAATTGGTACTTCGAAAAATATAGTGCTTGCTCATAAAAGATCGGCAATAGTTATGGAAGAACTTTGGAAGCTTTTTGAAACATGAGGGAGATTATATTATAGGTCTGTTTAATCATAGGAGAAGGCAGTGAAAGGACAGTATTAGCATGAGAAATAAGATAAGTGAGAATGAAAGAACTGAAGAGGATGATTTCATGACGGGAAATACTACATGGTCATTTCTTTGAAGAAAAATTGTGTTTCATTTACTAGAAAAGTGGGTGAAGTGTTGCTGAAAAGTGGTGTTTCAGCAATGGGAAAAAATAGGGAAAATTTTGCTGAAGAGTGTTGTTTTAGCAATAGGAAAAATGGGGAAAATATTGCTGAAAAGTGTTGTTTTAGCAATGGGAAAAATAGGAAAAATATTGTTGAAGACTGTTGTTTCAGCAATGGGAAAAAGGGAAGAATGACTTGAAGAGGGGAAAATAAATGAGGGGGAATGAATGATGGAATGTTGAAAGGAAACTAGAATATGGGGAATGAACTATGAATGGGTTGAAGTAAGAGGAGAAATGCTTCACAAAACGAAGTTTGGATCTACTTGTAGTGAGGTTGTCCTTCCTTAGTAAGCCTTTCCTGAATCGAGAATCTGCAACATAACCAATTATAACATGCCAGCCCTTGACAAGGATTATTAGTTAAGAAATATACTTCTAATGCTAAAAATATAATTCAGAAAAATTAAATGCAATGAGGGGCAGTAAACTCTCCTAAAAAGAGAAAATATGAATCTACCATGCAAGTAGCCTTAAAATCTTCTTTGGAAATGGGGCGTTGGTACAGATGGAGCCGATGAACATTTACTAATAACAGTGTTTTAGAGTCATCAATTGTTAAGAGCCTTATTGTTCCATTAGGAAAAACAGTATCTATTGCGTATGGTCCTTTACCTTTACAATAAAGCCCAATTACCTTTTTGGAATTGCTTATGCTTGATGATTTTATCATGCCATTTTTTTCTCCGTTTTTGGATCATAGTTGTCTTATGAATGGCATCTAATATTTTTTCATCCAATTCATGAAGCTGCTGAAACCTGGTTGTCTGTGCATCAGTCAAATCAAGGTTAACATCTAAAGCAGTCCTTAAGGTTTTAATTTCAAATTCCACAGGAAAAAAAACACTTTTACCATAAACCAATTCATAGGGGGGAAATATTGTAGTATTTCTATAGGTAGTTCTGTAAGCCCATAGCGATTCAGGGAGCCTTTGAAACCAATCCTTCCAGTTTTCCTTCATTGTTTTTGTTAGAATGGCTTCTATTACTTTTTGTACTTTCCATCTGCCCATTGGCTTGGGGGTGGTATGGTGTAGTCATTCTATGACGAATATGATATTTCTGAAGGGAGGTTTTAAAGCCATGATAAGTGAAAGGAGGGCCATGATCTGTAACTAGCTCTCTAGGCACTCCAAATCTAACAAAGATCTCTTCAAATAGGAAAATTAGGACAACTTCTTCATTAGCTCTAAGGAGTGCTTTAGCCTCCACCCATTTAGTCATATAATCTATGTAGACCGATATATAAAATCTTTGCTTGGATGGAGGATTAATGGGTCCTACAAAGTCTAAGGCCCATCTTTCAAATGGTTAAATTATTACCTAGGGGTTTAATGGCATTTCATCTCTATGATTGGGTTGACCCATTCTCTGACAGCTATCACAAGCCTGGACGTATTTCTTTGCATCTTTAAAGAGTGAGGGCCAATAATAACCCATCCTAAGAATTTTATGTGTCATTTTCTTATCAACAAAATTCCCTCCACAAGGGCCATCATGACAAGCTTTCATTACATCATCAGCCTCATCTTCTCTAATGCATCTTCGGATTTCATGATCAAGTCATGCGTAGAAAATACACCCACTTATCCAACTATACCAAGCACTTTATTGAATTATTTTTCTTTTCTCTCGATGGGATAGGTGTGATGGTAACTTCCTTGCAACCAGATAATTGGAAATTTCTGCATACCATGGTGAGAGAACAGATACTGCAAATAAATATTCATCAGGAAAGGAATCATCTATTGGAGTATTATCATCAGCTTTTAACCGAGAAAGGAAATCAGCAACTACATTTTCTTTTCCTGGTCGATCTACAATTGTAATATCAAATTCTTGTAATAACAATAACCATCTGGTGACTTGAGCATTTGTGATAGATTTTTTCATTGAATACTTAATATCCGAGTGGTCAGTATGGACAAAAGTAGAGTAACCAATAATGTAATGTCGAAATTTATTAATAGCATAAATTACTGCTAAAAATTCATTTTCGGTAACTGTGTAATTAAGCTCAGCAGGAGTCATATTATTAATAATGAAGTAGATAGCATAAGGAATATGGTTTTCCTCTTATCCCACGACAGCTCTAATTTCAGTATCCAAAGCATCAGAAGATATATGAAAAGGAAGTACCCAATCAGGTCCCCTTAAAATAGGAGCTGTAGATAACTGATGCTTGAGTTCAAAAAATGCTTCCTGGCAAAGATTAGTCCACTTGAATTCAACATTTTTCATAAGTAACACAAACAAAGGAGAAGCTATTTTGGAAAAAAAATTAATGAATCTCTTGTAATATCTTGCATTTCCTAAGAAACTTCTCGCATATGTTTGTGTCCTAGGAATGGGAAGGTTCTGAATGACTTGTATTTTGGATGGATCTACCTGAATTCCTTGAGATGAAATAAAATGTCCAAGTACTACTCCTTCACTCATCATCATATGACATTTTTTGGTACTTAAGGAGAGGTTGGCTTGGACACATCGTTTAAGTACTTTCTCAAGATTTTGTAATGCATCCTCAAAAGACACACCATAAGGGGTAAAGTCATCCATAAATATTTCCATAGAGTCATTAAGCATATCAGAAAATATTCCTATAACTTCTCTTTGAAAGGTTGTTGGTGCATTACATAGTCCAAATGGGAGAACTCTATAAGAAAAATTTCCCCAAGGACTAGTAAAAGTGGTCTTATCTTGGTCTTGGGGTGAAATTTTGATCTAATTATACCCACTAAACCCATCTAAAAAGGAGAAGAATTTCTTCCTTGACAAACTATTTAATACCTATTCAATGAATGGTAAAGGAAAGTGATCTTTTTGAGGGGCTTTATTTAAGGCTCTATAATCTACACACACTCTCCATTTCCTGTTTTTCTTAGGAACTATTACCAACGGGGAAATGTACTCATTGTCAGATATAGGATATATAAACCCTACATTAAGAAATTTTTGAAGTTCCTCTTTAAAAATTTCCCTTAAATTAGAGTTCATTTGTCATTGAGGTTGATAGATTGGTCGACAACCTTCCTTGATATAGATACGATGAGTACATAATTCAGGAGAGATTCCCGTCATATCTGTATAGTCCCATGTGAATGCTTCCTTATTTTCAAGAAGTAACTTCATTAATTTCTGTGTTTCAGCAACTGTCAAGTTGGGGTTTATGTTCAATGTTTTGCCAGGTTCAATTTCTACTAGTATACTTTTAGAAGAGATGGTGGTTGATGTTTGAGGAAGATCTTCAAGTTTAAGCTTTTCCTGGGTATCTGATTTCAAAAGTGCAACCAGATGATTATGTGTTTCTGGAATTATAGAGGAGGGTTCACAAATTAAATTATTAATTACCTCATCCTCAGTGGTATCTTTAAGGCTTAAAGCTTGTCATATAGTCAAAATAGGTTGAGTAGCATGATCATCACAGTACATCCATACAAAATTATCATTATTAATCATGGGTGTAGTGTGAGGGTAAAGAGTAAGCTGCTTAGTTTCATATCCATTGGAAATTGTCATTGAACCCGATCTACAGCTGATAAAGGCATAGAATGTGGCTAACAAGGGCCTTCCCAAAATTAGAGGATGCCCCCCCAACTTTGTTTTAGTCTGTAACACCACAAAGTCAGCTGGGTAATTCTAGGATTCAACTGAGATGATTAGGTCTTCAATAAATCCTTCCAGTTTGATTGTAGAATGGCCAGCTAACTCTAGAATGGTTGGTGTATCTCTGAATATGTTCTTCAGCTGTAACAATTGTGAATTTTCAAGGGTCATAATATTTATAGCAACACCTAAATCTACTAGAACTCGAGGAATTATTTTTTTTCCAATTAAAATGTAAAAGTAGGATGGTCGTGATCACCATATTTAACTGGGGGAGCTTTACCGGACATTAATGTAGATAGATCACCCATAACATGAGCTATAAGGGGATCTTTAGCTTTCCTACTGGGTTTCTTAACACAAATATCTCTCATAGTTCTGGTATAAATTGGTACATCTCACAGTGCTTGTAAGAGTGGAATTTCAACATAAAGGTTCTGTAATTCCCCTAGAAGATTGAAAGCAAGTGGTTCAAGTGTTTTAGTTAAATCTAAACGCTTAGGGAATGGTTTTTCTGTTGTTCCAGTACCCTTATTAGAAAAAGGTGGTACCTCTTCATGTGAGTCACGTTTTTCTGTCTCTTCCTTATCAAAAGCAGAATAGGTAACGTCATCAATAATGGGTTCAACTATTTTCTGAGATCGTAAATGAATATCATTGCATTGTGAAAGGAAAACAGGAAGCATAGGTTGGTTCTGAATATCAATAACTTGCACAACTTTATTATTGGGGTTAGGGTTTGGTTGTACAGGTAGGTGGGGTCTCATCATTTGATTATTTGGTGGAGCACCTTATGGTAGAGGGAGTGGTTGCTGAAATTGAGGAAATTTATTTGGAAACGGGAGTTGTTGACCCCTCTAATTTGGATTCCATTGGTTAAAGTAAGATTGTTGTTGTGGAGGCCAAGGAGTCCACATTGCTAGGTCTACAAAGGGAGGGTTTGTTTGTTGCATGGGTGGGTAATTCATTTGACTGAAGGGTGGGTATTGCGTTTGATTAAAGGGAGGGTAATTTGCTTGACTAAAAGAAGGATAATTGTTCCAACGATTAGAAGATGTAAATGGCATATTAGAGTTCATACCTTGTCCTCACGGTTTCCATTGCCTTCTTTGTTTCAACAGATAGACCGCTTCAGCTTCTTCTTCGGTTGGTTGCAATGCTACTTTTATTCTTGGTAAAGAAGGGAATTGTTGTGTTTCATGATCCTTCTCACAAAGGGTGCAAATTGGCACCTTGTCCAATGGGCATTCCCTTAGTGGGTTTTTATCTTTGCATTTGGGGCAAAAGACAGACAAAGCCACTTCTATTTCGGCTTGTTTCTTCTTAACCTGCAAGGTGTCAATCTGTGAAGCAAAAGAACTTAAATTTTCAGTTTTAAATTCTTCAAGTAAATTACATATTTCAGCTCTTGTTGCTACCCCACTGGCTGATTTTTGAACTCTTGAATATGTGGTATCCCTACTATTTGACCTGTTCCTTGCAACTCCTCTTGAACATCTTTTACAGAGGTTAACAATTTCATCATATGATTCCTTAGATATGTTCCCTTTACCAAGCATATTTAGCATATCTAGATAGTCATCCCTTACTCCTTTTAATAATATTGTTTTAAGAATATCTGTACTTACATCAGGATGATTGGATCTCTGAAAATTATATTGTAGTCTTTCCACAAAGTCCTCCAGATTTTCATCCTCCTTCTATACCATCTTAAATAGTTCATCTCTTTTTTCTCTCGTCCAAAAGTAGTCTTGATATTTGAGCAGAAATTTATGTTTCATCTGATCCCAAGTTGTGATTACATGGCCTCCAAAACTCATGAACCACCTTAGTGCGTTTCCTTTTAATGTTGCTGCAAATAGCTTCAATTTTTGGGCATTGCTAATGTAATCGTAACTTCTGCATAATATATCAAACTCGAAAATAAATTCATCAGGATCTTCAGAAGATAAACCATGAAATTTAGTTAAAACTAAAAGTGGGATATTCTTCATGGGGGTCGCTCCTCTAGGGAGATCACCAATAGAGAACCCCAAGGTAGAGAGAGAATTCTCATCTTTTCCCTCTCCTTCAGGATCTACTTGTCCTTTGCCAAAGAATCCTTCATTGTTAAACTCCATTGCTTGATCTCCTACTGCACTTGCTCGATCATCAATATTTTCTGCTAGTTCCTTAATTTTTTCTGTTGGCTTCTCAACATTTTCTGCTAGCTCTTCAACGCTTTCTACTGGCTCTTCAACATTTTCTGCTAGCTCCTCAACATTTTTAGGGCTCACAATTTCTTCTGTTTGATAGTTTGATTGAGGGGAATGTTGAGGCTTTGGCCTTCGAGAGCTTAGCCTCTGAGAAGATTCAACTTTTGATACGATCTCGTCAATAAAGGTATTTCTTCCTCCCTTTCCTTTGCCCTTGCCACCTGTAGGGTTAGATTTTTTATGGGCTTCGTGTCCTCTCATGAAATCTTCACATCTAAAAGAAAAACATCAATGATTTTGAAACTTATAATTGCCTTCCCCGGAAACGGCGCCAAATGTTGGTCACTTTAATTTATTATTAGTTTAAATAATCAAGTGCTACATAAATTGTCAACCCAGGGAATTCTGTTTATTTCAAAGGAAATCACACACTGTATATGCTCAATCTCAAAAGCAATGAAAGGTTGTAGTAAAAATTACACTAATCACACCTTGCTTCAAACGAACTGAAGTTCTACTTTGAGTTACAGCAAAAACAATCTTTCTATTGCAGACAGTCATCAGAAGAATCTTGGATTACAATAAGAAAACAAAAATATAGGAAAAGAAACCAATCTGCAAGGAAATGATCAATTATGCTATAATAGAGAACATGACCCTATTCCCCAAGTAGTAATCTTCAATGCTTGTTTCTGACTACCATGCTTTCACAAACTCATTATGTAAACAAGATTACCAATTTGAAATAATCAACGATTACCTAGGAATGAATTATATGAAAACAATGTAACAATCAATGGAAACAGAGTTTCAACAATAGATAACAGAGTTCCAATAATGCATAAATGATTTCAGTAAAACAGAGTTTTAACGAGGCATAAATGAAAATAACGATTAACACACTACGAAAATTAATGGGTGGATCTTGTGAGGAAGGTGGGCCCTTTCCTTCTCACAAGATTCCCTAGAAAAAGGAATTAAGATGAAATTCTCATAACAGTCTTTTATTCATCTGTAAAATGTAAAATATTACATAATGATTCACGTTCCCTCTCTGTAATTCTTTTCTTGCTAAACCTTCCATAATCCCCCTCTAATGCTGATGTCTCTTCTATTTAAAGAGGAGACATCTATTACACATTTGATTACATCATAAAATCCTATTCTTAACCTGATCTGATCTTCTATGCTGGAATAGGATATTCTATTCTTCCATAGCAAAGATGTTGTTACAATGGTTATGATGGTGCTAGCTTCGAGGTGCAGTTGTTGCGGCCAGTGTAACAGCTCCCTTATTTATCCTTTCTTGTTGTTACTGTGTCTGAAATACTGTTTTAGCATTGCAAATCATGGACTATTTCAGCAATGGGATTTGCGTACTATTGGAATTTTTCAGCAACACGGTCTTCAGACAGCAACGATGAATTAACTGTAGTCTTCAAACTGTTTTAGCAACTATATATTTCCGATTAATGGCTAAGTATGAAAGTAATGTAAAATTACATGTAAAACAAGTTAAACATATAGTAAAGAGAAGAAAAATTATATACCTTTGGAAGAATAGATTAAAGTGATGATATAGGCTTTAAATATGAACTGGAAAAGGATGGAATGATAGCAAAGTGTATGAACAAAAAGGTACATTATAGGGTCCTAATAGAGCCTGTGGACCCTGTCAAATTTTTGAAAAACTTTAGATTTCTTCTTCCAGTTTATTTTTAGATTTGATTTAGGACTCTTAGTGTCTACCTAGATCTGTATTTTCTATCAAAAAGCCTTGTATATGAGTTTCTTTTGGAAATTTTTTTATCTCATCGATCTCCGTTAAGTTAATTGGGTGTTTTGAGTCTCTTTTTTGAGAAATTCTTAATTTGATTTCCTTTGGTCATTACTTGGAGGTTTGTATCAGTATTTTCACAATTTTGCATCTTTTTTCTTTTGTTTTTGCAAACAAATTTCCCCCTCATTCGCCAGGGGGGGCGAGGGGGGGGGGGGCTCTTAATTGTGTATGAGTGTTAATCGCCTTTGAGTGTTTTAATTTTTTGATATTTGGAACTCTCACCCAATTTTCTTTACTTACACTTGTTTGGTTCTTATATCACATTAGAATCATCTTATGTTTGAGAATTATTTTGCATAGATCACATTTGCATAGTTAGAATTCTCATTTTCAGAATATGAATGAAAATTGTGCATAGATTACATTTTCATAGTTTTCAAGTGAATTGTGCATCGATTACAATTGCATAGTTTACATTCTGAAAGATCAATATTAGATTTAGATCAGTTTTCTTTGATTTTAATTTACATGTTTTTATGCTTGTTTTAAAAACACAAAAAAAATTGTTTGGAATTGATTAGCATTAGTTTTATGAAATTAGTGCATTAGATAATTTGTTATATTTTATCTTATTGATCAATTTTTGCATTGTTGGAAGTGAATGGAAAATCTTTCCTTACTTTAGTTAGGATTCATCGAATTGAAAAGATTACATTATCATATTCGATTGCATTCAGTTTTGGGTCAGGTCATAACACCATTGGTTTCGTATCCATTTACCCTTTGAGTAATAATAGCCCAAATAACACAACACTTAATTAAAATTCATCTAGTAATTTTTACATTTTTAGGGCTCTTTCCACCAATCTAGCTTAGGCTAGTGTCTTGGAATAGGTTTTAGTTAACTGTCCAAGATAGTAAAACAAACAAGTGGTTGATCTTGCGGTAGAAAAAATTCCAATTGTTGCATGTATGCTCTAGGAAGCTCCTCCTAAAGGAGTCAAGCACAAGATCATATCCGAACCATTGAGGTAATCAATCCTTCCTCATTGGGAATGATAGTAGATATACACATATTAACAACGGTAAACCTCAAATTGACCATTGTCGAGGAGCCTGGGGTCACTTGTCGGTAAACCTTGGATTATGTCAAGGAGCCTTCAAGGGGATTGAGCTTTGTTATTGTGCCCTTGCGTGTGTATCGGATCGTAGACTATTCCCCCAAGTATATTTGTTCCTGTTGGTGACCTTAGTGGCCATTAACTATAGGATTCTTTCCAAAGGTGACGGTGGAGGGAAGATCCCACTGTACCTAGAGCAGAAGTCGACTAGACTCACTTGGACTCTCCGAAGGGTGATCTTCACTCGAGATGGCATAGTGGAGAAACTTGCACTGGTCTGTTTCATTAAGCAGGTTGTCAGGGTAGCTGTTCCAACTGCCATTTCTACATTAAAATTCTACGATGTTGGATTTCATCGCCAACTAGTGTTTTTAATGCGGAAATCTATTGTTTGTGTGTGGTTTGACTCCTAGATTTGATAGTGCGTGTTCATTTGTTTTTTTTTACTTTTAGAGACCATAGGTGTGAATTGTGAATTGTTAATTTTAGTTAATAAAATTCACTAAAGTTGAATATAATGGAAACTGTTCCAAAATTTACCAATCAAGGAACCCCTCTTAACAAGAATCCTAGTACTTTTCCTTGCTTTGGAAATGTTGGTCCTCCTTATATGGCTACATTGTCATTAATTGGATTTACAATAGGTTTACCAATATGTTTATTTTCAACTTCGTTGGCCTCGAATACTCCAATTGTTCCACCTCAACCGAATGCTTCACCTCAACAGAGTTCACCATATCAACATCACCAACCTTCTGTTGACCCTTTACCTTCTTCGCCCAATATGTATTCCTCCCTTTCTTCCTCTTCACTTGGTAAAATCCTTTATGCTAGTAACTAGGTGACTAAGAAGAAGAAGAAAGGGAAGAAGAAGAAGAATAAGAAGCAAGGTAAGAAAGAAGCCAACCAACCAACCATGGTTTCAAGTGTTAGTATTGTTGAGGAAACCTCCAACATGCATCGTAAACCCAAATACCCTTGCAGGATTTGTAAGGGTGACCACTTCCTTATCAATTGTCCCAGTATTCCAAAGGTCTTGGAAGTATGGTTAGAAAAATCTTGTCAACTTACCGTTGATCCTTCAACCAGTGATAGTCAGGTTCCTGAGAAAAAGGGTAAAGTTAGGTTTCCTTGTAAGTTATGCAAAGGGAGTCATCAAACTCACATTTTCCCTCCCATGGATGAAGCCTCAAAATTGTTGGAAAACCTTACTGTTCCACAGCAAGAACTTCCAACTGGTTACCGTCAACTTTCTCCCAACCTACCGTCAACTGAAGGAGTGATTGATCTAATTCAAAGTACAGTCAGTCCCACTCTTCCATTGGAGAGTGAAACTCATATCACTCAGGTTGATGATCCATTAGTTGATCAAGTGGTCAATTCGATTTCACATTCGGTCTATCCCACTCTCCCTGCAGAGAGTGAACTTCATACCACTCAGGTTCTTCTTGTTACATCAGATTCTTCTACGCCAGGGGGCATTTCACCTGTTTCTACACAACCCCCTCCAAGTACTAAGGTCTTTTCCTTTGATTAGAATAGACTAACAGAACCTCATCTTCCTTCTTCCATCCATTTCCAAATCATTGTGAAGGATGGTGGTAGGAGCATATGTTGCACACATGTAAATGAAGGTGCTTCTGTTAGTATTTTATCCTCAACTTCTTGGAAAGCTTTGGGTTCCCCTCAGCTTGTGCCTGTTACGCAGAATCTAAAAGCTTTTAACTGAACCATTAGTGAACCTTTAGGGATCCTTCCTAAGTTTTCTATTACTTTGGAAGGTAAAACTGTCTGTATTGATCTTATGGTAGTTCGAGGCCCCTTGGATTTCAATTTACTCCTTGGGTGAGACTATGTCTATGCAATGAAAGCTGTTGTATCGACACTCTTTCACATGATGTCTTTCCCTCACAATGGAAACATTGTGACCAATAGCCAACTTTCATTCGCTAGTCTTGATTCAACTAACAATAATCCGTCACCCCTAAATGTTCCTTATTCTAAAGTGGTATCTACCCTGCCACGGGTTAATTATGTGGCAACTAGTCCCATGTTTTTAGTTACTGATGCAAGCGAGCCTCTCACTGTTTTCTCGTCTTCCTTTGACTTAGATTCGGTAATTTACATGGAAAACTCTATGGGATTATTTGAACGTGATGTTCTTATCCCTTTTGAGTCCCTTGACATGTGTTCCTTCCAGAGAATTTTTCTTCCATCTGATGAAGAATTTTTGGAAGCCATTCTCGAGGAGTGTCCCTTGACATGTATTTCTTCTAGTTGGAAGCCATGAAAAAGTCACCTACGAGGAAAGTTCCTTTTACTGTGTCAACCTCGTTAAAAAATGAATCAGTGTGCCATGAGGACAATTCTTTTCCTATGTCAACCTCATTAAAAAATGAATTAGTAGGTTATATAGGAAGATTGTAGAGAGTAGATTTTAGGACAGTTCTTTTATTGTGTCAACCTTGTTAAAAAATGAAACATATAGGTGAGGATAGTTCCTGTTACTGTATCAACCTCGTTAAAAAATGAAACACATTTCCAAGAGAATAGTTCTTTTCCTATGTCAAGATCGTTAAAAAATGAAACAAATCCTCCCCTAATTGAGTCGATTCTTTGACTAGATCTCGTAAATGTTAAGTCATATATTTAGGTTAGTTATTTCAGTTTTTGCGTAATTTTCTTACAATTTTAGGTCAGGTCTTTCATATGATCTCATAAATGAACCTTCATTCCATCCAGCTATTAATTACCAGTAGTCTATTTAGTTGAATGAAATGAAGCTGGGGGGGCATGTGCTCTAACAGGTTATGCTTAGGGGGCATTAAAACCTATCTGAAGCATAGTTTTTCTCTATTTCAAGCTTTTGTAAAAATGAAACCTATCTTGAGTCCATTTTGGTTATTATTTTAAAGACTCGTTAAACTCATGAAAGTCTCGAGATTATTTTTCCATCTTTCATTCTCGTAAAACACATGAAAATGCCGAGTTCTTTCCGTCTTTTCCTACTCGTAAATTAAATTGAAATTTAGCCTTATGAGTACAATTTTTATCACTTTTTTGAACTCGTTAAAACTTACGAAAAAGAGAAACTTATGAGTACATTTTTATCCCTTTTTCGAACTCGTTAAAACTTACAAAAAGTGAAACCTTGGAGTCCTCCTTTAAGCCCTTTTTAGACTCTCAAAAATTGAAAACATTGTCAAGCACTTGATTATTCGAACTCGTTAAAATAAATGAATGATCATCCCTTCAATATAATTTTACCCCTTTTACGGACTGAAATGGACTATTTACGAAAAAGGTATACATTGACTAAGTACGGTCAATAGAGTTCTCTCCCGCATTATTTTATCCTTTTTCGGGCTCAAGAGACTAAATTTACGAAAATGTACACCCATGGAGTTTTCCTAAGTTTTTCTTTTGACTCCCTAAAATTGAAAAACACCGAGTTTCTCCTATACTGGACTCATTAAAATTTAACAGTAAAGTAGCTGCTCAATTTTAAAACAGGAACGAACCACTCCTTCTCAGGGTTCAGATTTTAAACTAAGTTGGACTCATCCGAAGGATGAGCTTATAAACAAACAAATGTTATCCTCCTCAAGCTTGTCAAAAATAATGAGGTACTTGCCAGAAATGGTGGGGTAAAAAGGAGAAAAATGAACCTGTTTGTTACATTTTGATTTTCGGAAAACCGTTAACCACTCTTTAACACGACATTTTTGTTCACCTAGGTTGGGAGATCCTTTGCCTAACAGTTAATCAAACCATATTGAAATTCTTCAGCCAGTTTCTGGGTATTAGCTTTGGGTCAATTATCACCAAGCCATCTGCAATGCTGTTATGTGTTCAAGAGGAAAATTCAAACAAACCATTCATCTGCAAAATATTTGTCTTCCATTTTGACCCTCAAAACTTGATCTATGATTTCGTGTTGTGGGCTTGCCTACGAGAGATCAATTTCTATCGACGACAACTCATTATCTAGGAAGTTGATCTAGAAATCATCAGTACCTTGAAATCTACATGCCTCAATGGTAGGTTTCTCGCCCTTTACGACAGGTTGCATCATTGACCTTCGATCGAATGATTTCATGACATGTTCGACTTCAGCTCATTCATTCATATTTCATTGACTGTACTGAGTACTTTGAGGGCCATTGAAATTACTGGTGGTTACTCTTACACTTTTTAACAATTCACATTATTGACTGGTAATAAAGTGGTTTCTACCATGTTCGACTTCGACACATTCATTCACATATACCAGTTCAGGAAGCGAAAATCAAGACCCTGGATCTAGTTTCTACCATCCAGGCTGCGAGGAGTTCTGTTATTCATTTATACAGTGGAATATTCATAAACATATGGCTGCGTCCATACTATGTCTACACATGTCTATATTGTTGATGTATTGAAAAATCATTCCTGTATTAGACCAGTTTAAGTCAGTTTTCTAGTTAGTTTTGATCTAAGTATGGGAATGCCTACCTCAGCGATGATATGTCTACATATATATATATTTTGCATTGAATTTTTGTACAGGTTTCGACTGGGGTGTCCACAGGATGATCCTTGAAATGATAAATTACTTCACTCTTCTTACATGACAGACTCTATCTTCATCTATTACAGACTTCGCACTTTAGGGGGCAATCTGTTGCACTGAAAATTGTCACCTTGAAATTTCATTGTCCATATGAGCTCATTATCACTCATAATTTCCTCCTTTTAAAGTCTTAAAACATCGGTTCCTCAAGTCAAGCCTTAAAAATAAGAGAAAATCTCTCAAAAGTCTCTAAAATTTTGGTATCGCACTTTCTCTTTGTCTTACCTACAGTCCCACACCTAATGGTCATGTCTCCTGCGTACCTGACCACACTTTCTCTATGTTAAGGGTGAAAACCCCTATAAAATATTAAAAAGGCACAATTAAACTCTAAAAATCTCACTTTCAGTCATTTCTAGAAACTTCTAGAAGGAATCTTTCAGTGGCAAGTCAGCTCTTTTCAAGTTCATGTATCCCACGCCTTCAGGAGCTAACCCCTTGATGTGAGGAGCTTATCCCTTTGAAGGAGGAATCTATCCCTTCATAGGTGGAACTGTAATCTCCTCTTTTGCACTATAAAAAGAGGCATATGGTAGCCTCAAAGGGTTACTAAACAACTAGACAATTGAGGAGCTGAACCTTTAGTATTATTTGAGGAAAAGTGTTGTTGGAACTTAGACCCCTTTAGCTGAGATTTTATGAGGAAAGATTACATACCTGTATGTATCTCGGTTGGAAGAGTGCAAGGCTTGTCAGAGTAAAGGAAATTCCTGCTTCAGACCCTAGGAAGACCTGTTCAACATTAAGGCTGAAAAGGTTGTAAGGTTCTTCTACTATTTCAAAGTTAATACAAATAAGTTTGTTTTTCTCAATAAGCTATCAATCGATTTTTTATTTTATGGATTCCTTGATCACCATAATAGATATGATTTATGAATATATGTTATGTAGGTGCTATTTGATGTTTTTTTGTTTTTGATTGTAGATCTTCGAAGATAACTCTTTCGGGCGACTGAAGGACGACTACTACAAACAAGCATTGGATCAATGTAGGATCATAACACCTTTGTAGCATTTACTTATAAATTGTGATATATCTAGATAAAGATAGATTTAATTTTCTGTTTGTTGCTAGACTATCTTCTAATACTAGGGAGATTGGTCTTGTCCGTAAGATTGATTTATCCGGCCAACAGAGAGGAAATCCTAAACAGGAATCCCTCGTGCTAAGTAGCACTGCAACTCTACTGAATAGCCGGAGTATGCGAAATAGTCTTCAGACTAAAATCGTATGCTCAAAGATATCTCACTATGGCTACCTCTTCCTCCTTTTATGCAAGTGAATGCCTCTTTGCCCTGGACCCCACACATTAGGGTTTCATCCACAAGGAATCTTTCTCCCTCCACAACTATGTTGTCTACCCAAGCAAGCTACACCTCTTAGGAAATGCTATTTACTTGGTCAAACTTGACCTTGTCCTCATGCTATTGCACCTTTTCAAAATGGAAGGTGCAAAATTAAGCTACTCCATTGATCATTTTCAAATTATGAAGGATATTATTCCTACTCATGGGCCTTTTGCCCATTTTATTCACCTCCTAGATGAAATAATCAAAAAATAATGTTCCAATTATCTGCATGAAAATTTTGGAACATTACAAAGGGAGAGAATCGCTTGAACTTCCAAAGGTCTTGTAAGATCAAGGAAGAAAAGGCTGAGGGTATCAGCGCAGTGAAGGCAAGGGCACACCTATATTCTCATGAAGAGGAAGGAGGGGAAATGGCTCCAAGGAGAGGGACTCTTGCACTCTTGCAAGAAGTTCCATAGAATCTCACATATGAAGATTGTGGCACAATCCATGTGCAGCATGTGCCATCACCATAAAATGGTGAGATCTTGAAGATAGAGGAAGGAAAAGAGGAGTGAAAGCATCACTTGAAGAGGAGCATATACCCCTCTCTATTTCAGAAGTTTGATGCACAAAGAAGGCAAGAGGATCTATGCAGTGAAGGCAAGGAAAATTCAGTCCATACATCTATGAATCCTGCTCTATACCTTGATGTCTCTCTGCATGGAGGAATTCCACAAGGGAGACCCCCTGATTGGAAGGAAGCTAAAGTGTTCTCTCAACTATATGCAACAATAACATATTTTTCTAAAGAGAGAACCTTGAGAGGAGCTACTACGGAGCTGAGAATCATAGATGAGGAGATGATCAATTTTTTAAAATTGACTTTGTTATCTTCCATCGATATGGCTGTGCTGGAAAGAAGAGATTCAGAAATCGGTGTTGACATGAGCATGGTATAAAAAGGCCACTCCATAGCCTTGGAGTAGAAAAATATACTCCAATATATGATGAGAATTTCTGAATATAACAAGAAGGTATTTCCATTCTTGTATGCAGGATAAAAATTATGGGGGTTTTGGAGGAGGAGAACCTTTCAGGAGGAGGATGAATCTCCTAAACTTTAGTCTTGCCTTGAGAAAGATCAGTTGCAAGAGGGGAAGAAAAAGAACATTGGAAACACTCCAACATGTGACTTTGACATTAAGCATGTCAAGGGGGAGAGCCATCATATGACAGATACTTCATTTCAGACTTCTACAACACTGTCAATGTTGGGAGACCTAGATTCTTATTGGGAGTCCCAACTCTTGATGGAATATTCCAAGGACCTCTTCACATGTAAGGTTCGGTTCTTTATGAGAAATTGATAGATAGGAGGTATAAAGTAGTTAATGGAGTTTTTTATTTCTATGATCAGATCTACTTATCTAATAACTCCAAACTCAAGAAAAAACTACTTCATCCAGCCTATGAGATCTTGATTTCGAAACCCACTAGCTCCATTAAAACATGCCATACTATATTGCAGGGATTCATGTGGGAAGATCTAAATAAGGAGATGCACTCTCATATGAGGATGTGCATGGATCATTTGTTGGTTGAGGAGGGACATATCTCTTGGGAAGATACATCCTCAACACTTCCTTATTCATTGAGTGTGAGAAGGAACTCATCCATGAGTTACCTCCCTAATGTAAAACAAGTATATTGAGGGATTTGTATCTCTAAATATTCTGATGTGCATACTATATGCTTGTATTTTTCTAACACGCACGTATAGGGATTTGCTCCAAGAGGGAGCATTATTTCTGATGGGTCTCATAGGCCACTTGGGGCTATGAGCAATGGCGATTATGGCCATTACTTGGAGAGCCTTGGAGGGATGATATACTCTTCATGGTGTGATTCCTTTACACCAACTATCATGCACTTTCTCCAAGAATGCAAGAAGGATGGGGCAGCAAAAAAGTGTTGGGGAGAACACTTTTCATACCATATTCCAAGGCAGTTAGGAATAAAACTGCACTGGTTGCACTTGAGGGACCATTTTCCTTCTCCATTATTGCACATGGAAGCTGGCATGACTCTAATTCTGATTCCATATGCTGAAATTTTTCTTGTATTTGTTTGGAACATGAATGGAGGGGAGACACATTGGTTGAATGTGTCATGGGGAAAAGAATTTTCCCACACTTTTTTCACTACATGCCTCAAAGGGAGCATGGGATATTATATGGCCACTATGGTAGACCACTTGTTTCTTTGTAGGGTGAGCCATATGTTTGTTTGGTACATGCCGCTCATATGTATTAAGGAGGAGTTTTTCTATGGATTTCCAAGCTGGGAGGTGATCCACTTCATTTTGATGATAACATGGAGATGGGAGTCTTTCATGGATTATGAAATTCCCCATGATTTTCATCACTTATATCTTGAGGAGGCCTGGATCAGAAAGAAGGTTTCCACATAAACCTTCCTTTCCTTCATGATGAGACATTTTTGGTTTATTCACCAAAGGCCAACTTGCACATTGGGGAGGGACCATTGGGAGACAAAACTATTGTAGAAAATTTGAAGCAATGGTGGAGACTATTGGATGAGGGGGCCACAAGAGAAGAAGGGGAGATTTTGTAGCACTCACCTTATCAGTTGCTTGAGGAAAATCAACATCTTAGAGGGGAGGATTGTAATATTCCCACATAGCCCAAGCTAATGGGAATATTATATTTTTTCTTGTTTTATTTTTCGTTTCATGTTGATCAATAAAATGTAAAGGAGGACATGTAAAACTCTTGAAAATAACAAAATAAATCAATACCCAATGTGAACATGGTTAAATATGGGCCATTTTATAAAACACACTTGAGTGTGGAAGAGGTTGATCACTTGACCAAGTCAACCATGACCATATCTACAACACAGTCTAGATGCATTGAACCTCCTTGAGGCACAATGTAGTTCTATATGGAGGTTCTACATGTGAAAGAGCCTAAACTGATGAAGTGGTTTAGGGTTTGAGAAGACTCCAATCTTATAAAAGGAAGAGGAGAGAAGCATGAGGGGGTTTTTGAAGATTTTATTTCAGAAGAATTTGTCTGCTTAGAAATTTCTCATTCTCTAGCTGTTTGGCTGAGAATAGTTTTGCTTAGCACTTGGGTGTTCCTGGTCGGGAATCCCACCTCCTTCCTAGAGTAGCTCTTGGAGGAGTTTTTCTTTTCTTGTCCACTATCAAGCTTGGGCCAAGCTTCACCTTACACTTACAATGTTTATCCTATTGAGGTTTTGGTTTTCCTTGTGAGTTGCAACAAGTGGAAGATAGATCTTCTCAGATCTATGCATATCTAGCCTCTCTTTTCACTGGGAAAGTCTACTATTCCATTTGCAAGAGTGTCCTAGATCATCAGAGCTTTAGATCTAGACCTTGGCATCAAGCCAAATCATTCTTAGAGCCTACAGTGTAGTTTCTATCCCTGAACTGCATTATTTTCAAGTTTGCAGCTGTAGGGTCTTTTGTTTGCAATTTGGAGGAGAGATCTCCGGCGTTAGGATTATTCCTCTCACTATGGTGATCCATGGATTGGCCACCCAATCCATGTTTGTTTCAGATATGATCAGCTGTTCTATTATATGATTCAGGAATTTCTGAATATTTCTGCAGATCTACAACTCTAGATCTCAGATCTACTCTTTGTGCCTCATGTTTTGCAAAAAACCCCAAGGGGAATGTATAGATGATCTTTTCTTGTACATAGATCTGAATTATATCTATATTTTTATGTACAGATCTGCTCTATATCTGAGATATATTATACTACTACTTCAACCCCAATAAAATAACACTATTGAGTTTATGCAGACTTTTCTATGGTTGTAGCACCTCATTTCTCAGGGTTTATTTTTGTTTAAGTCTTCTACTTTCCTTTGTACACTGTATGGGTTGTAATACAAATATAATTTATTGGTGTACACATTATATGTGAGCCTCCATACTAATCTACTACAAGTACTGGGCTGAACTGCTTTATTTTCCAGGAGTGTTCGTTGTATTGCTACAGTCCCCTCTTTGGGCAGTTTTCAAGCCTTCCTAGGTGTGGGAGATCTGTTTAACCCACCTAGAAAGATTTTTTCTGATCACCTCTTGGACTCAGGTCTTAGATACTCAGACATAAGGGATCAAGGGGCTGATTTCAAGAGTTGTAGCAACCATTCCTGAAAAAGGCATTTTTCAGGCATGCCTTGCTAGTAGTCCCGATTTTGGGATATTACACCTTCTGTGAGAATCTTGGAATCGTGGATCGACCCTATTTGGAGGATCCTATTGGACTATGAGCTCTAGGAGCTCCAGGGGGGCTTTGGGGATATCTTATTTGAGCTATAAGAAACCATAGGGCTAAGATTTCCGAACCTTGTTGGTGTGCTTCTGCCCCACCTTGATGATATTTAGTTGGTTTACCTCTCTTTGATTTGTGCCCTGTATGCATCCTACCCATGGAGTACTGTACTCATGTGAATTACGTCTCATTTGGCCAATGAGGTGGGACATGTGGATAGAGACCAATAGCAAGACCAATGGATGCATGATAGATTGTCATACTCTCCATGTCTAGGATGGCACATGTCCAACCACTTGTTTTGGGATCAATTCTAGTAAGGTTTTAGACCTCCAACTGACTTCGGGTCAGCTAAACTAACTTCGGGTTAGTCTATGACTGTTTTTGAGTCCAAGTGAGGTTTTGTACATCCAACTTACTTCGGGTTAGTCTATGACTCTTTTTGAGTCCAAGTGAGGTTTTGGACCTCCATCTGACTTCAGGTCAGTTAAACTAACTTCGGGTTAGTATGATACTCCTTTGAGTACTATAGAGTTTTTGAACCTCTGAGCTGACTTCGGGTCAGATGGGAGTGAAGTCTTTGTGACTCACCTTTTGTTCTGAAATAAAGAGCTATAAAATCAAGTTACGACAGGATGACGCATGATGTTTGGACGACAATGGTGGATGCAGTTCTCCCTAGTTGAGGGGGACTGTTAATTTTGGAGAACTAGGCCCAAACTCCATGTCGTGATGCTGTGATGACAATGCCAATATTTTTATTGGATTCCTCTTTTGGAGAGTTGCAATATCAATCTAAAGATCATATTTATTAGATGAGCAAAACATTTATTTTGAATTTATTCCACATGTGCAAGGTCAACCTGATTTATCCCACATGCCTAAGAGATGTGTCACACACCCCTACATATGGTTATATATTGGAGAGTATTGGAAGTCATTTCACACACAGATTTTTGGAGGCATTCTCTTCTCTCACAGATGGTGCTGCGATTAGGGCTTCTCATGGTGCATCATTAGTGCTTCTTGGTGCATCATTTTGATGAGCCATCTTGGGGTTGTGTGACACATTGGGTTGGCTGACCTAATGGAGACATTGCTAGTTGAAGCATCCTGTTGATCGCCATAACACCACCATTCCTCATCTTGTTTTTAGTGGCTTGTCTTCCATCGATCTATTGGTATGTTGTATCAGCATCTTACTTTCATGTGATTGTTATTTGGGCCCTAGAAAATTAAAGTAAATTTTCATCTAACATAGAACATCTTCATAAATTAACATTAGCTCATATCGAGCTAAGAATAGTGTCGGATTCCCATGGTAAAGTGAGATCTTCTCACGAGATTTTATTTTTCAGTTTTCCTCTATATGTCTTGTCAGTTTCGAAAATCATAGACTTGTACTCAGAAAATTACTACATAATAAGCAAACCCTCAACTATTGCACCGGTTTTCCTGAATTGGGTTTTTCCAAGGACATTGGTCCAAAAATAACAATGTCATGTGTCTATGATTTATTCTTGCTCATATCTTGTCTCCACACATTTATTTACGCAGTTTAATTTTTGAAGGCTCTAGTGTATGGGTTTCAGTATTTACCATAGAACACAGTAAATAATTTTTTCAAGTAATTACAAAATTGCTAATTTTGGGACACTAAGTCCAAACTCCATGTTGCATTGCTCATATGACTATAGTCATATTTTTTTTAGATTCCTATTTTGGAGAGGTGAAAGATTGATAAAAAGATCATATTGATCAAATGAGCAGAGCATTGATTTTTAATTTATTTTCCACATGTGCAAGGTCGACCAGATTTATCCCACGTGCCTAAGAGATGTGTCACATACCCTCATTGATGAATATAAATTGTAGAGACTTGGAGGTGATTTTCTCATCATCTCATCATACATTCTCTCATTGTGATACGATTGGTTCAATAGCCTTTGGAGGCCTTTTTCCCTCACATGTGTGGAGTGAAGCTGATGTTTCTCTGCACTAATATGTTTAGGGCTTTTTGCTGGAGCATTTACCAGAGTTGATTGTGGTCAATTCTTGGTCGTTTGACCTCAATCTTCTGCAGAAATTCCAATTTTAGGAGGCTGCATAGCTAGGCACTAAAATCGAGGAATTTCAGGTTGTTTAACCAAAGCCCTAGTTTGATGCATTGAATTTTATGTGCTGTCCCTGGTTTGACTTCATTGACTTATGATGAGCTGTATTTGAGGGTTGTGGGTGTGACACATGAAAGTGTTGGCTGACCAAGAAAGAGTTTTCTAGTTGAAGCATCGTGCTTACCATCGTAATGCCACAATATATCATATATTTGTTGGACATAAGGAATTTTAAATCTTATCTCTATTTGGTTTGTCTTCTATTGATCTATTATTATGTTCTATCAACATTTTACTTTCAATTTTATGTGATTTCTATCTTGTATTGGGCCTAAGAAAGATTGAAGTAAAAATGCATCAAGCATAGAACACCATTGTTATCTAAATTTAACATGGTATCAAAGCTGAGGTGAATACAAAGTCCAAGTTGGTGTTAGAATCTATCTCTGAAGGAAGAAATCCTATCAAGGACAAGTGGCCTCCTCAACCTACAAGGGTTTCAAGGCTAATGATAAATTGACTGATAAGTCTGATTATCATGCATGGAAGATGTCCTTGGATCTGGCACTAGAAGATCAATATGTCATGGACTATGTAAAGGGGAATATTCAAGAGCATCCATCAAATGTATCTTCTGCCACAAAGATGAAGTATAGAAAAGGGTAAGGATGATTCTATACAATCCTATTTTATGAGGCTCACTGAAATCAGAAATAACATCCTAGTTATTGGGGAAGAAATATCTAACCGAGAGATGGTTCTTATTGCACTTGGAGGTCTCCCCGTGATTGGCATGTATTCAACACCACTATTCTTAATAACAATTTGATTCCTTATTTTGATGAAATATTGACGGGATGCACTCAAGAGGAAACAAGAATGATGGAGTATGCCTCTAATGGAAATGGAAGTGACCCTACTACCTTCACCGCTCATGTAAAGAAGAAGAACCATGATGGCTCGAGAAATCAAAACCATGGTAGAGTGAGACCCAAAGGAAGGAAGGGAATATGTTACACTTGTAACAAAACTGATCTCTATGAAATAGAGTGCCCTAATAGAAGGGACTCTCCCAGGGATGATGGCAACAACAACTTGAGAAGGAATGGCAGGAACAATAGGTTCCAAGGAAAAATGAAGGCTCCCTCTGATCATAATGGAAATGGGTAACCTTTCAAGAGGTCAAGTAATTCCAGGTACGATGATTCTAATGTTGTTACTAATAGTGGAAATGATTTTATTCTTGTATCTGCCTTCTCTGCTACATCTCCACTCGACACCCTAGATGTATAGTTATTTTATAGTGGTGCTTCAAGGTACCTCACTGGTTATAAATAAGCCCTTTCTAATTTGGTTGAGAAGAATAATAATATGGAAATTATCCTTGTAGATAATCCCACCTATCCCATGAAAGGGATAGGGACTGTGACCCTCCATTTATCTCAAGGTCAATTCATCCGATTACAAGATGTGTTGTATGTGCCTGATTTGAAGAAGAACCTTGTGTCCATTTTGGAAATGGAAGACAAAGGGTTCAAGGTGGACTTCATTGATGGAAAGGAACTTATCTAGAAGAAGAACTTCAAGGAATCTCTTTCTATTGGTTTTAGAGTTGATACACTCTACCAAGTTGGAGGAAGTCCATTGAGGCTATGACATGTGATACAACTCTTCAAACAGAGTTATGGCACTGCAGGCTTGCACACCTTCATTAAAAAGCCCTTCCTGAAGCAAGGAAGGTGGTGACAGGGATGCCCAAATTGAGAGATGATCATCAAGGTATATGTCAGGGTTGTGCCAAAGGGAAGCATACAATGGGGACCATTCCCCTCAAGTGTCACAAAGACAACTGATAGCTTGCAGTTGATACATTCTGACTTATCTGGTATGCTTCCCATGACATCCTTGGGAAGATGTTCCTATTACATATCTTTTATAGATGACTTCTCCTGCAAGACCTGGATATATTTTTTGAAGAAGAAGGACAAAACATTCAAATGGTTCCGTACCTTCAAGGCCTTGGTGGAATATCAAATTGAGAATAAAATCAAATTTTTGAGGACCAACAATGAGACTGTGTATGAGTCAAATGAGTTTAATGACTTTTGTAGATAAGTTGGCATTAAGAGGGAGACCACAACTGTGTACACTCCTGAGCAAAATGGTATTGCTGAAAGAAAGAACAGGACCATTGTGGAAGTTGTCTGTGCCATGATATGTGAGTAAGGTCTTCCAAATTTTCTATGGGGAGAAGCTGCGAACACTATCATGTATGTTCAAAATAGATGCCTGCATTCCTCTCTAGACTCCAAAACTCCCGAAGAAGTATTCTCTAGTAAGAAACCCAATGTTTCTCATTTTAGAGCTTTTGGTTGTGTTGTTTACTTTCATGTGCTGCAAGAAAAAAGAAGCAAGTTGGATGCTTCTGGAAAGAAGGGAATGTTTGTGAGTTACAGTGAAACTTCAAAGGCATATAGAATATATGTGCCTGGTCAAAGAGAGGTGGAGATATGCCACGATGTCATCTTTGATGAAGGTTTTTCCCTCAAGAAAGTGAGAAATATTCCTAGCTCCAAGGAAGACAAGGAAGATGAAGAAGTAGGGAAGTTGGAAGAGTCAAAGGATGACCTAATGCCCGATGTTGAAGTACCTATGGATACCATTTATCCACCTCTTTAAAATAATATAAGACCCTCATGGCTTAGGGATACTCTCGAAGATGCCGAGAGACATATTTCCCTAAGGGGGACATTCCATGAAAGTAAGAAGCCAAAAGATACTAAGGGTATCTAGCATCCATGAGTACAATAGTACAATATGAGCATGGAACATTTGAAGAAGCCATATAGCATCTAGTTTGGAAGGATTATATGCACGAAGAATATGAATCGATTATGAAGAATGATGTCTGGGAAGTGATCTCAAGACAAGAGGAAAAATCTATTGTCACCTCGAAATGGCTCTATAAGATCAAGCATGGATCTGATGGAAGAGCTGAAAAGTACAAAGAAATATTTTTTGGCCAAGGCTTCTCTCAAAAAGAAGGCATAGATTATGATGATATATTTGCACCTATGGCCCGCTATACCACCATCCGATCTATTATTTCCCTTGCTTCTGTGCAAGGATGGAGTCTACATCAGATGGATGTGAACACTACTTTTGTGCATGGATCTATAAAGGAAGAGGTGTATGTGGAGCAACCTCTGGGGTTCGAAGTCAATTGAAAATAATTAATATTATTTTTATATTAATGGAGAAATGGTTACATAGTTGTAATGTATCTCCTTAGTTTAGGATTTGTTCCTAGAATTTAGGAGTCTGTTTACAACTTCCTAATTTCTTGTGATGCACTTAAAGATGTATTTTCTGATTAATGAAGGTAGAGTGATCTCTCCGTTTTGAGTGCAGTCTCCAGGTGCAGTACTCACCTGTGAGCTACAACTCCTTCTTTTCAATTCAGTGTGACTTTTATCTTGGTATCAGAGCACAGAGTAGGGGGAGCCTTTTTTTTTTTTTTTAGCATCATTGGATATAGAACCTTAGTGGTGGAGGTGTACATAGAAGCTTTCGTAGGAGCAGGTGGACTGCAACAACACCTGAAGTATAGGTCTTAGATGACTAATCATCTCTAAGCAGAAGAAAGGGTTGGTGCATTTTTATCACGATCAGTCGTGCCATTGGTGCTACTGTCAAGGAAATACCTACGCCAGCACGCTGAAATACGCCATTGGCGCATAGGTACAAGAAAAAATCGCGCCAAATTTGAGATACGTTCATTTTGATTTGGGCGCAGATTTTTCACCTTGGAGAAGCGCCAACCTCTTTCTCTTTCGGAAGGTCTGCAATTTTTTTTTTTGCAAATTAGACCTGCCTGGTGGTGGCACATTAAAGTTCCAAATTCGCCTAGTGGTAGCAGATCGGACTTGCCGGGTGGTGGCACATTGAAGTTCCTGATTCGCCTGGAGGAGGCAGATTAGAGTTGCCCAATGGTGGCACATTGAAGGTACGAAATTTTCAGAAAAACAGTGGTCAAGATCTGGTATGTATTGATTTTTTTTTAGTGTGTCTTGCAATTGTTCAGTTGGGTAGAATTATTCATCGGAAGATAAGAAAGTTTATCAATCCAGTATGAATAACAGTATAGAATCGTATCTCCACGAGTCTGGAAAACTCTATGGATCTAATTTCACTAATTGGAAATTCAAGATACAAACATTAATTGAAAGCGTAAATGCATGGTCGATTGTCATAGGAAATGAGCCAAGACCAAATTTGGTAATAGGAACAGCTACACAAGAACAAGACTGGGATAAAAGGGAGACCAAAGCAAAGGTCATACTGAAGATGTCTGTCAAGGACAACATTATCCCACATATTAGAGATAGCAAATCGTCAACTAACATTTGGACGACGATCAAGAACCTATACCAGACGCAGAATACAAATCGTGTCTTGTCACTTAAAGGCAAGTTGTTTGTGATGAAGATGGAGGAGAATGAGTCCGCTACTAGATTCATTGCTAGAGTCAAAGACCTGAAGGACAGATTGGGAGACATTGGAGAGAAAGTGTTTGATTCTGATCTATTCATGATCATGTTGAATGGAATGAAAAATGAATACCAGATGTTCATCACAAGATTGGCAGCAAGGGAGAAGGCCCTTGCATTTGAAGAGTTGACAGGGATTCTACTAGAAGAAGAAGAGCGACGACAGAATTTGAAATCATAGAGCAATGATCTTGATCTGATGGCGAAAAGGCGACAGTATAAAGGGAAGCAGCCACAGTAGCAACAACAACCACAACAACAGCAGCAGGAGAGAGGAGAAAACACATTTCAAAAGAGATCGTTTAAAGGTATGTCTGCTAAAAATTTTCCCAGCAAGAAACGTTTTTACTATGGAAAAATTGGTCATCAGATTAAAGAATGTTATAAGAGGCATGCATACGAAGCAATGAATAAACATAGAAAGTACAAAGGTTAGTTTGTTGAGGAATATGAAGACCATAGCCATGAACTTCTACTATTTACAGCCGATTGTGCCCTTTCAGCTTCTAAGGGAGATGAGGACAACATATGGTATGTCGATTCTGGTGCATCCTCACATATGACAGGTAAGAAGGAATGGTTCAAATTTCTTGAAGAAACTTCATGTGGGTCAAAAATTTATTTAGGAGATGATAGCGAATATGAGATCAAAGGGTATGGTGATATTTCGATAAAATTACCTAGCGCTGACATTAGACACCTTAAGAATGTATTGTATGTGCCCGGAATTAAGAAAAACTTGATCTCTGTATCTATGATAACTGATCAAGACATGCAAGTTCAATTCTTCAAGACTAACTGTGTCATAAAGGACATCCATATGGAAACAATTGCAACAGGAATGTGTGTGGGGAGCCTGTATAGACTAGATGTGAAAAGTATGCCACAACAAGCCATGGTTGAAACTAGATCGACATCTGAAAACCTCTGGCACCAGAGATTCGACCATCTTAATTTGCAAGACCTCATTCTACTTTAGAGAAAAGGTATGGTCAATGGACTCCCTATTTTCCATAATGTTCAGTTGGATTGTGATGGATGTGCATTAGGGAATATGCATAGAGAAGGATTCCCTTTGCATGTTAATAGAAAGGAAAGAGATGTTTTAGAACTGGTGCATACAGACATATGCGGACCTATGCAGACTAGGTCACTAGGTGGTGCATATTACTTCCTTTTATTTACAGATGATTGCACTAGATTCTCTTGGATATACTTTCTGAGTAAAAAGAGTCAGACCTTTCAATATTTTAAGAAGTTTAAATCTATGGTAGAAAACCAGATAGGAAAAATCATAAAAATTCTCTGCTCAGATCAAGGGGGAGAATACAGCTCGGGAGAGTTCATGAATTTCTGCAAGCATCATGGGATTGTTCAATAGTTTATAGTGCCTCACACACCATAGTAGAATGGAGTGGCAGAACGAAAGAACAGAACACTTGTGGAGTGTGCAAGGAGCATGCTTCAAGGTAAGGGTGTATCAAATGGTTTTTGGGCGAAAGCCATTAACATTGTTGTCTATTTAAAGAATAGGAGTCCTACTAAATGTCTAGGCTTCAAAACCCCTTTTGAAGCATTATTTGGATTCAAACTAGCAGTGGGTCATTTAAGAGTATTTGGGTCAAAAGATTATGCTCATATACCTAAGGCAGATAGGAAGAAGTTAGATCCTAAAGCCCTAAAATGTATCTTTGCTGGATATGGCACTGAGTTTAAAGCATATAAGTTATTTAATCCTGTGACTCATAAGGTTTTTGCAAGCATAGATCTCATATTTCATGAATAGGTTGAAGAAGGAAAGGATGACTATAATAATGATTGGCACATTCCATTACTAATGGAAGAAAACAGTGAGGATGATGAAGAGCAGGAGCATAAAAAGGAAGGAGTAATAGGTAATGTAATCAATGATGCAAGCCCAGAGAAGGCTGAAACAGATAGATTTGAGGTAAGTCCCCTACCAAGGAGATCAGGTAGGAAGACTTGAATACCATCCAGATTGAAAGACTATGCTTTAATGACAAACATTTTAAACACTGTAGAACCTGCAAATTATGAAGAAGCAAGTCAATCTGATGCATGGAGGGCTGCAATGCATGAGGAAATTGAATCAATTATCAAAAACCATACTTGGGATTTAGTTGAACTTCCTGAAGGTAAAACCCCCATAGGATGCAAATGGATGTATAAACCTAAAATAAATGCAGATGGGAGTATAGAAAAACTTAAAGCTAGACTGGTAGCAAAGGGTTACTCATAGCAAGAGGGAATAGATTTCATTGACACCTTTGCTCCTGTAGCAAAATTAAACACTATTAGAATGCTAATTTCCTTAGCAACAAAACATAAGTGGGAGCTACACCAGCTAGATGTTAATTCTGCATTTCTAAATGGTGACTTGAAAGAAGAAATTTATTTATTTCAGCCTGAAGGGTTTGTGAAAAAGGGGTGGGAACATCTTGTTTGTAGATTGAAAAAGGCACTTTATGGTTTAAAACAAGCACCCAGGTCGTGGTATGAGAATATTGATTCATTCTTTGTACAACATGGCTTTCATAGGAGCATGAATGATCCAAATCTATATACCAAGTTTAATAAATAGAGGCAAATTATTTTTATTTCTTTGTATGTAGATGATATGATCATAACAGGGAATTCAAAAAATTTGATCAAAGAAATCAAACGGAAGATGTCACAAGTGTTTGAAATGAAAGATCTCAGAAATCTCCATTATTGTTTGAGATTGGAAGTATGGAGAGATTTTTGACAGACTTTTCTTACTCAAGGGAAGTATTCTAGAAGCTTGCTAGAAAAGTTCAAAATGGAGCAGTGTAGATCAGCAACAACACCATTGCAATAGAATTTAAAGTTGAGCAGTGACGATGGTACTAAAGAGGTGGATGCCGCTATGTACAGACAGCTAGTTGGGAGTTTGATATATCTTACTACAACTATACCAGACTTGGCATACTCTGTTAGTATGTTGAGCCAGTTTATGTCAAAACCACTCAAAAGTCACTGGGTCGTAGCAAAAAGCGTGTTGAGGTATCTTAGTGGTATTAGTAATTATGGTATTTTATACACTGACACATCTGAGGTTACTCTAGCAGGTTTTTTAGATTCAGATTGGGCAGGTAACTTGAATGATCGAAGGTCTATCACAGGTTATGCATTCAACATTGGATCCGGGGTCATAGCATGGAGCAGAAAAAAGCAAAGCATTGTAGCTTTATCTTCATGTGAAGCCGAGTACCAAGCATTGTGTGCAGCCACATGTGAAGCTATCTAGTTGAGAAGACTTCTCAACGATGCAAGAGAAGAACAGAAAGAATCAACTATCATCAAAACTAACAACCAGAGTACCATCAAGCTTGCATACAATCCAGTCTTTCATAAAAAAACCAAGTACATCGATACTCAGTTCCGTTTTTTTTGAGAGAAACTACAGTCAAAGGAGACATTTGTTGAATATTGTAAAACTTGTGACAATATGGCTGATATTTTTACTAAGCCTCTTGGGTGTGTAAAGTTTGAATTGTTTAGAGGGATGCTAGAAGTTCAGGGTAATCCTTTCTCCATTAAGGGGGGGAGTTGAAAATAATTAATATTATTTTTATATTAATGGATAAATGGTTACATAGTTGCAACATATCTCCTTAGTTTAGGATTTGTTCCTAGAATTTAGGAGTCTGTTTACAACTTCGTGATTTCTTGTGATGTACTTAAAGATGTATTTTCTGATTAATGAAGGTAGAGTGATCTATCCGTTTTGAGTGCAGTCTCCAGGTGCAGTACTCACCTATGAGTTTCAACTCCTTCTTTTCAATTCAGTGTGATTTTTATCTAAGTCCAAGATAGAGACACCCATATATGCAGGTTGAAGAAAACCCTCTATGGGTTGGAGCAATCCCCTAGGGCTTGGTACGAGAGGATAGATAGATAGTTGATGAAGCTGGCCTTCACTCGAAGTAATGCTAATCGGAACCTTTATTTTAAGGTTGATAGAGAGAGGCATCTCATTTTGGTTCTCTATTTGGACAATTTCTTCCTAATAGGTGCTGATCCTCTCATTCATTAGTATAAGAGGGAGCTAGCTTCTGATTTTGAGATGAAAGACCTAGGACTGATGCACTACTTCCTAGGCTTGGAGGTTTGGCATAGGCTAGGCTAAAATTTCCTTCCTTAATGAAAATATGTCATGAAGCTGTTGGAGATATTTCCCATCCCTTACCTTTGCTAAAATCTTTGCTCCATTTATTGATCTGCACTATCCATCTAAAGGATCTTATGGTCAAGAGGTAACCCGATGAAGCCTTTACATCCCTTTGTTTTTTATCATCCTACCATATAATTTTGAAAGCAATGTGGACCGTTGATCTCCGCAGATCAACGGCCACTAGGCGGCTCGATCACCATCCCATCTCTCCTCCCCATTCCAAAATTTCCACCCATCTTCAGATCTCAGTCATTTATTAGAAGATCTAATAGCTAGGATCTATCCCAACCATTCAAAAACCCCGACAATCCGCCTGCTCCATGACAAAACTGATGACGTAATCGTGGACCCCACTTACCCCGCAACTTGCCCCGTCATGCGCGATCTGCACCGTCGGATCTAGAGCATCCAATCCAATGGCAGACGATGCATTTCAAATTTTTTTTGCGTTCAATGATTAAAATTCCAAAAAAAATACGAAATGGGTGGTTTTATAAATCCACGTGTCACGTAGTGTACTGTATCGCATTTTTTTCTGAAAACCGCATACCACCCAAAATTTTTTCAAAAACCACTGATGGTTTTTTTCCAAACCACCTACCCTCCGTAGTGTTATTTCACTTTTAATATTTTCCATTCATTGTTTTAATCCAACGACTCAGATTATGCTGCGACCCCAAGCCATTGCCCCACACCTCTGCTCCCAAAACATTTCACCGATTGATCCCAACCGTCGGATGTCCTAATCCGACAGCTCTCATTACATTGCGATCCCATTTCATTTACCCTCAATATTTTCTCTAAAATATTTCATCGCTTGATCTCCACTATTCATCATTTTAATCCGACGGCCCTGACTTAATCTCACCACCAATTCGTTTGACCTCCATCATTTCTCCCAAGCGCTCCACCGATTAATCTCGACCGTTGGTTGTTCTGATCCAATGGCCACGATTTAATCTTGTGCCGAAACCTTCAAAGCAGTGCTAAACCCATTTTTCATAGGATTTACTTAATTTTTCTTTGTTTTATGTAGGTTCTATGGGTTTTCCCCAGAGTTTTAAAAGAAGCATGAAGGTCAGGAATGACGATTCCTAACCTTCAGTACAGGAAGAGATCCGCGAGGTTTTTCATTAAAACAGATCCCTCCACCTGTGTAAGCCCTCTGTATGCCTGCAAAACAGAAAAACATAGTAAAACATCAAACAAACGAAGAATATCAGTGTTAAAGGTTTAAATCAGATTTTTTAAAGGGATTAAGGTAGAAACTCAAAAATCAAAAGCCTAATCCACAGTCAGCAAGGAATAAAGGACCCAAAGATGAAGATCAAGGATAACTAATCTTAAAGCACAGACAAAGAGCAGATTAAAGGTGTTTAAAGGTAAACCAGAGGAGAATATTAGCAAAAGGAGGCCTCCACTACCACATCAGAGGGGCTAATTGAATCCCCAGCTACAAAAATTTCCACCTGCAGCCTCTCTGCCTCAAAGGAATACCCAGATCAGATTTCAATCCGAAAAATTAAGGCCAAAGATAGCTGAACAGTTATTAAAAACAAAATAAATATCCCAACTATCAGTAGAAGTTATTGTAAAGATAAGAGCTGCCTTCAAGTCAATATTTTTACCCATTAAGCCTTAAAAAGCAAAAACAGAGTAAATGAAGTAGAGTTGTAATTTGATGCTTTCCTGCCTTATACCTTGCATGGTTTTCAAGGCTAGGAGTTGCATTTAGTGTAGAATTAATCAAACTTCAATCCTAAAACTCTTCCACCTCCTCATTTCTTCTATAAATACTTCTGGAGAAAATGAGAAGTTGTTGGTTGGTCACTAGTTGTAACACTGAAACTCTCTGAAATAATACATATTCTGTATGAATTCGAAGAATAAATTGAAGTCTTGGAAGCTGGATTATGTTTTGGCATCCGTGTTATTGAGAAGGCTCTATAATTGGATCCATGACCTTGGCTTTTGGTGATGTATTCTGAACTTTCTGTTGTTTTTCCTGTTTTCATTATGTTTCATAAATTCTTACTACAGTAGGATGAAAATTTTAGACTAAGAAATGACTCTTGGAAGCACCTTAGACCTGTTTATCCTTCACTGTTTTATGTTTTCTTCTGCTGAGGTATTTTAGAGTCTTTAATCTTTCTCTTTAGTCCTCATGCTTGTTTATTTCTCTAATAGTTCAAATAGTTGGTTTCAACATGATTTATGGTTTTCCCTGCTTGTCTGTTGCCACTTGAAAACTATTTTTGAAGTCTCTCTTTGAAGTACCATTGTTTACAGTTAGCCAAGGAGGTCTGTTTTGATCATACCCTTTGTCCCTGCTTGAACAATTGTTTTAAGGGTCTTTATAGTTGTGATCATAGATGTGTTAGGTGTTCCATATTCTATGACTGCAATTATCTGTGAATATTTTATGTTTTCTAAGTCCTTTGAAATAAAATCTTTGAGGAAATAGGATGTGCTCCCGAATATTAGATTTCATTTTAAAAGTTGTCTTGAAGTCATCATTTGCTTAAAGTGTGGTTTGTAGAATTCATGGTTAGCCCTATCTATCAAATACCTCTTTATATTCAAGTTATGTTTTTAATTTCCCTTTGTTGAGAATTCAAAATCTCTTTCAAATCATCAATGTCCATTTCATTCACAAAAACTAAAGGATCCTATGGCCAAGTTAGATTTCCCCTTTGATATCCCATATCCCTTGATAAGTTTGTCATAAACCTATTCTTGACTCCATTGCCCAATGAATTTGACACTTCTTATTTCTATCTATACTACCTAGACCTTTCATGCTCTACTGTGCAATTCAACCAACAAACAAACAAACAAGCACTTGCACTTAATAACTAGTCTAAAATCAATAATTAAAAGCAAACAAGACATACCTTTGCAAAAAATTTGAGAGATCCCTCTCTGAGAACAGGAGGACTAGATCCTAGAACTCTAAATATTGGTTCTGATGTTGCATTGTCTTTTGGTTAGCCAATCTATCAAAACACAGGACTCCAACAAAATGGCGATCATGGTGGGACATATTGAATCTATGATAGCTTAGCAAACTATTATAAACTCTTTAGTCCTACAAATCTCTAAGAAAATTAGTTAGTAAGTCATAGAGTAAACTATGTTTGTCTCATCATCCTAGCAAAGTGTTGAAACAGATTTAGGACACTCTATAATTCATAGTACTGAAAAAACTTAGAAAATCCAAAAATATTTCAAATTGGCTTCATAATAATGGTGGTGGAACCGTAAAACATTTTACCTTCACAAAAAGCTAAAAATTTTCCACCTGGTGACTCCATAATCCTAAATAGACCTAAATACTCCACTGGGAAACCCATTACTATCATAACATCATACAAACTCAGTTAAGAAGACTTTGAGGATTAAATTTTTCTTGTTAAAAGATCAGTTAACCTACTAAAGACTGTCATATTTGGTTAAACTTTTCTTGTTATTGGGTCTAAAAACATAGCGTAGTGGCTTCTATAAGGGTTCATACTAGAGCCTATCGTAACCCAAAACCTCTTGAGATAGTTGATAATCCTGAAAGCATACTTAGGAAGTCTCCCAAGGCTCGAGCTTCAATTATTATTAGACTAGTCCAAAGAGCTACTTCTCTTCCTGAAAACCTTACAACTCTACAAGATTCACAAGTTGACCTAAGAAACCCATTTATAACTAGGTCACTTGATAACATAGATCAGATAGATTTAGAGTCTCCATCCTCATCCCTAGATAGAGGTGAACATCTTGGTAGCAGAGAAACTACTCCACCTAATTTACATTTCCTTCATAATTTTGGTTTCTCTCATCCAAGGTCTGCTCAACAGTCTCTTGCTGGTCCATCCACATCTGTTCTTCATACCACCATGGTCTAGAACACTCCATTTCTGCCCACTTTCCCTCTTTTAAATCCACCCCTTGTAAATCCACCTTTCCTTCCAGCCATGGCAACATGGTATGCCCCATTAGTGTTACCACAACCTATGCTTCCCTTACCAAATGATTACCAATCCAAAATTCCTCATTTCACTGCAAATGAACCTACTACCGCCCAAAAACACATAGATAAGATGAGAATCTTTGCCCAAAGTTTAGGAGGAGAAGTAAAAAAATGGTTTAAAAGCTTAACTCCTAACATCATCAATGATCTTCCTTCTTTGCATCAAACATTCATAAACAAATGGGAAATCAAAAATAACCCTCTCCAAATATTAGCAGAGTATAGCAGTCTTAAAAGAAATCAAGGGGAGAGTGTTCATGACTACGCCACTAGGTTTAACAATGTTTACAATGCTCTTCCACCTCACATTAAACCTCCCCAAGGAATGGCCTTAGTAATATATCCTAAAGGTTTTGATGCTGAAATGGCCTATCAACTTAGAGAGAGAGATTACTTAACTCTAGAAGAAATGCAGAAGGGAGCTGTGAGTGTAGAAGCAAACATTATTAAGAAAAGAGCTAGGTTAAGATCAGAGAAGTGGGTAACTTATAAAGATGATATTGCACCCTCAACCTCATCTTCTGACACCAAAATTGACAACCTAGTAAAAGTAATGGAGAAGATGCTTGAAAAGATCAACTTAAATGATAGAGTGCCACCAAGAGAAAATCAAAACAACCCCCAAAACAGAAATATAAATCAGAATTTCAGAAGAGAAAATAATCAATATAGGCAAAGAGACAATCACCAACAAATTAGACCTCCCTTCCAACAAAACTATGTAGATCAAGAGGAAGAAAGGCAGATTGAAAGGTTGGGAGAAGATCATGTAAACTTGATTGGATCAGATAGTGGGGATGATGTTTTCCTCACTGAAGAAGAACAAGGTTTCTTCTCCTCAGATCAAAATGAAAAGACTTATGAGGATTCTGATGATTATAGATTGGGGTTTGAAAATTAAATCATGGATATGCACAAACAATATGATCTTAGGAGCAAAGGGAACATAGATAATTCAAAAGATAAAAACACTAGTACTGTTGTTAAGAAAAATGCAGAAAATTAGCCTAGGAAGACAGCAGAGAAACCCAACATTTTGACTAAGAAAAAATATTTAAACAAAGAGAAGAGATGTTTCGGGGATTTAACACCCTAGAGGTTGGTTGGGATTCAACCTCCACAGAGCAGGGGCGTACTACTTAACAGAGACTCACACGATCATGCACAGTCATGAACGAAAATAGGAGCAAGAATCTAGAGTAGCCATCCAAAGCGCATTCTACTTGAGTAGATCCACGTGGAGTTCAAACTCCCTGCAACCGTCCTTCCTCTTTCACCTGAAATACAAGAAGAAACCAGCACAAATGACAAGTTGTACAGTATATTTCTACTCTATATGTTAGTGAGATTCATATAAAACATTAAATAAATCATCATAAATTCTTGTATAACAAATATTCTTCATACATTAAAGCATTCACTAACACGTTTACTTCGGGAACAGCATGATACTTCTGTATTATAAAAATAGTACGTACAAAAGTAAGTGGAGAGATCACCTGATCCTTCCAAGGCCTTCGTAGACCGTCGTCCGGATCCGTCCAGCCCTTGCCTCGCTAAGACTCCTTCCAAATGAGTGCACACGAGATAACATATAAAGGGATGTATATCTCAAGGAAACAAGGGTTTCCTGAAATGAACTGGGAAAGTGCAGGAGGCACGGGGAATCAGACTTGGATAGGGAACCAACAGAGTATAATAATAATAATTCTCTCTCTCTTAGGCCATACATATGAGGTCTTTTTATAGTCCCTCCAAGTAGTTTCAGCAGTTGGAAACAGTTGGCCACGGGCTGGGGTGGTTGAACTACCTGAGTAACCATCAACCCCGCGCGAAATTAGGGATTTTTATATATTTTTTAATCATTAAAATGGCATACGCGGAAAAGTCTAGCTGTACTCGCGTATACACGCGGAAAAACACGGGCATAGTCGCGTATGAAGGATTTTCCACTTTTTTTAAGTGAATTTGTCCAAGTCTGTAGGAATGGGTGCCCATAAAGCCATGTAGCAATCATGAATCATGTCAAGGTGAGAAATGATGCTATAACAGATGCCCCCTAATATATGAGGTCAGAAGGGGTACATGATGGCCGAAATGTATTATGCACATAGAAAGAACTTCGCAAGGACAAGAGAGGACTTCACCAGATTTCAGCCTGCCAAAAACCAATGAAAGAAATTAGAGAGTCAACACATGCTGAGGCGGGCATACCCATGCTCAGTCAAAAATACATCATATATATAGAAAGTACTGAATAGATCCAACATGTATACAAATGCTTGGGCCCAAAAAGTACATAGTGAATCATACGAGCGGGGCAGGAAAACAAATCTGTAACAATGTCCAAGTATCACATATAGAAAGGCTGATCAAAGATAATGCAAGCTGGATGTCTGATCAAGTAAGCCAGATCTCAATCTTAGGATCATAGAGGCGGATCAAACGGTACAATCACGCAACTCGGATAGGATATTACACAATGCCATGTTAGACTCTAGAGCTTCACATAATCTTATGCCCAAAGTAGTAATGGAAAGCTTAGGCTTAGAAATTACTAAACCATACAAGGATCTGTATTCCTTTGATTCAAGCAGAGTCAAATGCTTGGGTTTAATCAAATATTTATGTGTAAACTTATCTTAGATCCCTGCTAAGAGTCTAGTAATGGACATAGTGGTAGCTGACATTCCCCCAAAATATGGCATGCTTTTATCAAGATCATGGGGAGCCAAACTTTAGGGGAGCCTTCAAATGGACATGTCTTATGCCACCATCCTGGTATTTAACCAAAACAAAAGATTATACAGGGAATCCCACATGAAATACATGGTGAGAAACATAGATAAACCAAACAAATCTCCAATATAATCCATTCAGTCAAGTTTAGATTCCTTTATCTTGTACAATGAAGACGAAATCACTCAACAAGAAAAGGAAAGCAAAGAAGAAATTAGTTTACCAGATAAGTTAAAACTGCCCTCAACTCATATACAAAACATTAGCAATTCTCAGCAGCAAGAAAATGAAAATGAGACAGAAATACTTTGGATAATAAAATTTGATGGGTCTTGTAATAAGACAACTGCAGGGGTAGGTGTATGGATTCACAATACAAATCAGGGTTATTCATATAAATTAGACTTTCCATGCACCAACAACATTGCTGAATATGAAGCCTTGCTCCTTGGCTTGCAGTTGCTTAAACAACTAGAAGCCCAGAAAATATCAGTCCTAGGAGATTCTAAACTCATCAGTAGACAAATCAAAGGAGAATATTCAGCTAAAAACCCAAGACTTAGAGAATATCGAAATGCTTTCCTCGATTTATTAAAGAACTTTGAAAAATATGAACTCATTTTCATTCCAACAGCACAAAATCATCTAGCAAATGAACTTGCGTCAATGCCAGAAATTGCAAAGTACCTTAGATAAATGAACATATTAATATAAAGGTCAAAAACAGGCCTGCAGTGCCTGACAATGAGGACCACTGGCAAGTGTTTGACACTGACAAACACATAGATGATTTCCTAAAATTAGAAAATGATTTTTCCATACCAGCATTAGAAACCATCCATGAAGAAAACTGTTTGGATAATCAACAAATCCCAGAAACAGAAATGACATATTCTGCTGATATAAATCACTGTGAGAATATTTTTGAAGCAGAATTAATTGACAACGCAGACCAGAAAGACTTGGAAGTTTTACAATGCAAGAATGATACAATTCCAAGAGGTCTCACACCTTTAGAACACCTTTTTGACTTTAATGATGTAGCCAAAGAACCAAGAATGGAGCCTATGGAAACAGATGTAGAAGAACATAACATAGGTAGCCTAGCAGAACCCAAGATGATCAAACTATCTAGCACACTCCTAGCTCATATAAAACTACAATACATAGAGTTGTTCAAATAATTTAGAGATGTGTTTGCTTGGGGATACAAACATCTGAAATCTTATGACACTAGCATCATTCAACACAAAATTCCTCTTAAGGAAAATCAGAAACCTTTCAAACAAAAACTAAGCAGAATAAACCCTTTTTTATTACCTTTAGTCAAGAAAGAAATTGAAAAATTGTATGATTCTGGGATTATAGTATCCCTTTGATATTCAGAATGGGTGTCAAACCTAGTTTCTGTTAGGAAGAAGACAGGGGAAATCAGGCTCTGCATTGACTTTAGAAATCTAAACAGAGCCTCCATGAAAGACAACTACCCCTTGCCCAAGATGGACCATATACTCTAAAGGGTAGTTGGGTCTAAAAGAATATCACTATTGGATGGGTCTTAGGTTACAATCAGGTGTTAGTGCTCCCAAGTGATCAACACAAAACTTCTTTTACTACACCTTAGGGCACCTTTACGTATGTCAAAATGCCATTTGGTTTGATGAATGTAGGGGCCACCTTCTAAAGGGCCATGGACATAGCCTTCTCAGAAGATATTGGCTATTTTATAATCATTTACCTTGATGACATAACTATTTTCTCTAAAACTGATGAAGAACACTTGATTCATATAAGAAAAGTTTTTGAGAAATGTAGGAAATTCCGCTTATCTTTGAATCCCAAGAAGACACTCTTTGGTCTCCAAGAAGGCAAGCTTCTCGGTCACATAATTTCAGAAGAGGGAATCAGAGTAGACCCTAAAAGGATTGATGGCATATTGAAAATCAGCCATCCAAGAAGCCTCAAAGAATTACAATCTTTCATTGGAAAGATTAATTTTTTGAGGAGGTTTATCCCCAACCTTGCTGAGCTATTAAGAAACATTACAAACATGCTTAAGAAAGAGGTAGGTGTTAAATGGAAAATACAAGCCAAACAATCATTTGAGCTTGTTAAACAAGCTCTCACTCAAACACCAGTCTTGATTAGTCCAGATTTCACCAAAGATTTTTATATCTTTTCTTTTGCATCTGAACATACAATAGTTGCAGTATTACTTCAAAAGAATGACTTGGGGCAAGAAAAACCAATATCCTTTTTTAGTAGGGTCTTAAGAGATGCTCCTCTCAAATATAAAATCATGGAGAAACAAGCCTTAGCATTGGTTAAAGCATTAAAGGACTTTAGAGTCTACATTTTACACTCTCACATCATTGCTTTTGTACGACATACTGTTGTCAAGGATATTCTAAGTCAAGACCCTGATGGTAAAAGGGGAAAATGGATTGCTACTATTCTTGAATATGACTTAGAAATCAGGCCCACCAAACTAATCAAAGGGCAGGGATTAGCAAAACTCATGGCTGAGTCAAACTTCCAAGCACTAGATATGAATATGGTAGATGTGTTGGAAGAAATACAAGAATTCACTGCTCCTTTCATTGAAGAAACATTTTTGAAATCTCCTTGGTATGCTGACATCATTTATGTGCTTTTGTATTTAAATGCCCCTCCTTCTTTGTTTAAAACTAAAGCTAGATTTTTGAAACAGAAGGCTTTGAATTATTGCATATTAGATGGGGTATTATATTGGAAAAATGTTGTTGGAATTTTGCTTAAATGTTTACTTGAGGATGATGCAGGAAAAATCATGCATGAGCTGCATGAAGGAGAATGTGGAGAACACCTCTACTGGAAGACCACAGCAAATAAAGTCCTCAGATTTGGTTATTATTGGCCCACCCTTTTCCCAGATACTCAGAAGTTAGTCATGTCTTGCCATAAGTGTCAATTTTTTTATGGAAAAAGAAAGCTCCTTCCCTTACCCTTACATCCAATTAGTGTTGAGGCACCCTTTCAACAATGGGGCTTAGACTTCATTGGGGAAATTCACCCATCTTCATCAGCCCAGCATAAGTGGATCCTCACTTCCACTGATTATTTTACCAAGTGGATAGAAGCCATACCATCTAGGAATGCTATTGACTCTGTCATTATCAAGTTCCTTGAAACAAAAATCCTATCCAGATTTGGTTGTCCTAGGAAAATAATCACAGATAATGCTGTTGCCTTCAAATCTAATTTTTTTTAATATTTCTGTTACAAATACCACATCACCTTGGGCCACTCTACTGCCTACTATCCCCAAGGAAATGGATTATCTAAATCCTCCAACAAGAGCCTCATCAATATCATCAAAAAATTGTTGGAGCATAATCATAAATCATGGCATAGTAAGCTGGTTCATGCCTTATGGGCTGATAGATTAACTACAAAGAAGTCAATAAATATGTCCCCCTATCAGCTGGTCTATGGCATGGATGCAGTCTTCCCAACATCATTAGGAGTTCCAATCATGAAACTCCTTCAATAAGTGAAAATTTAAGAAAATGATATGCAGAGAAGAATCAACCAAACAATTCATTTACATCAGTCCAGAGAAGAAGTCTATGAAAGAACACAACTAGTCCAAGAAAATATCAAGAAACTGTTTGATAAAAGGACTAAGGCAAATAATTTCCAAGTTGGAAATATAGTTCTTAAATGGGATTCAAGAAGGGAAGAGAAGGGAAAACATGGAAAATTTGAGAACCTGTGGAAAGGACCCTATATTATTCATGTTGAGAGCAGTCACAATGCATTTTTCCTAAAGAAATTCAATGGAGAAGATTTATATGGAGGTCTTGTCAATGGCAGGATGCTCAAGCATTACTTCTATCAAGAGTCATGAGTTTCAAAGCTTTTTACTTTCCATTGTAAATTATCATTGTCTGAACATTGCATTCAAAGTTAGAAAAATAAAAATACAAAAACAATAGAAAAGAAAAGAGGGCAGATAAAAACAAGAAAGGTACAGCCCCATACCAAAAAAGAGAGACAAAGTTTGAAAGTGTGCAAGCTCAAATGCCACTCCTAAAAACACACTTCTAGTTATTCATACAGCCTAATCATGACTAATTAGCTTTTCAATTTACTGCTGATAAGTTAGTGAATTAGATCAGCCAAACAACACAATCTTGGCTTATCAGTAAGGTAGATTAGGATAGAGGAAACAAAGGTTCAAACCAATTCAATATCTAAACCTATGAATCTCAAAAGAAAAATGGATCTAATTAGATTAAATATTGAGACAAAGTTAGACAACAAACTGGTTCCAATATGCTCAAAACTTGAACCAGATGAGAGAGAAAACACAGCTCAAACAAATTCAAAACAAAGTTGAAGAAATAATGAAGGATGTTTTAGTTTTCAGATCTTAGGCCTTCACTATTTTGTTTTACTTTTCTGCAAATAAAATCTATGTGCAGCTTGTTTTTATGCCATAGATCTGCAACAAGTTAAATTGCTTAATCCTGGCTTGGCTGCTTTTTTTAAATTTATGTTTTAGAATTTAGAGAATAAGGGTCTGTCAGACAAGTCCAATCCTGGCAGACAGTAGTTAGGTAGAGAATCTATGAAATCAACTGTTTAAACTAATTTCATGGAGAAATAAGAGTAGAAATAGATTAGTTTCTTGGTTTCAAAAGAATAAAATGTTTATGAAAAGAGTTTTCCAATCCAAATGCACTCTGAAAGAAGAAAAAATGTTAGGATCATTAGGAATGGGTAGGTAGAGATGTTGTTTTGATAGACTTCCATTTTTTTAGATTACTGCAGAGATTAGCAAATCAAAGAAATCTCAGCTAAAGGAAAAGAAAGTTTCCACCCAATGGATTAAGGCAGTGGTTTACTGAAAAGCTAGAGATTAATAGTTGAGGTTCTAGACACCTAAAGTACAAGCTATCCTCCCCAAGTGGAGACACTATTAGCCCACCTATAAATTCTGTCATACTCAATGGTGGATAAGCTTGCCTTTTAAACCCTCAAGAGATAGTTCTCTTTCAAAAATTATCATCTTTTAAAGTTTTTATGATGATTATTACTCTTTGAGTTAATCTTCACTGTTGTTTCAATATTATCCCTAAAGTACCTGTTGTTCACCAAGAGAAAACTGCTTATAAAACTCCATTTCTCACCATTTACCTCTCCATTCAATCCCACAAACTCTCCATTTTCATCCATACTTCCCACATAAAATCCCTCAAAAACACCTTCATCTAACCCTCAAACATCCTAAGCCTCTTTAAAACCTTATATTCTACCTTATTTGGTTTTAAAAAACCCTTTATTTCACCTATCGAAAACCTATTTTGGTCTTGAAAATCCCTATTTTTGGCCTAAAAACACCCTTCCACGCTCTAAGCGTCTTAAGCCCCTGAGGTCTTATTACCTTTAAGCCTTTTACTCATATAATCTAAGCCCCAAAATCAGGCGCTTAAGGCCTAAAACCATTTTCTGAACCCTTATTTCCTTCTATTTTTGTTTCCCCGACATTTTGATTTTAAATAAATATGGACCATTAATTCAAACAAGATCGACGATCATCAGGCCTCCTCTCCTCTACCTTGTGACCTCTCATCCCTTTTATCCTTTCAACATCATCTGCTCCTTCCTTTATTCTTGACTATTCATTCTTAGGATCCTACGATCGGGATTTAACCAGATAGTCTAAACATTCCCTTTGATAAATCACTTTGCCAAATAACTTTTTCCACTACGCGACAAAGTTGCTGACAAATCTTGTAGCCCCACTACTCCCCTCGTCTGCACAAATTTCCCGTCACATTCTTTCCACACCATTGGATCTGGGTCTTATGATCCAACACTTGACATTGCATATCGCAAAATTTTTGCACCCAAAGCTTAACGCCAAATTTTTTTGTGAAATAGGCGGTTTTCATTTTCCATGTGTTGACCGATGTATCATATCACATTTCTTTCAGGAATTACCACTTATCCCCCTAAATAAAATGCGAAAACCGCTGCCGGTTGTTCCTGAAACTGCTTCTTCCAAATTTGCGCCATATTTTAAATTTAAACCCTGGGTCTCTGTTTTGGCATAGAAACCTGTCCCCTATAGAAAATTTCTCCATCCTCATGGCTCTGAAACATTTCCACAAACCTTCCAAAGCAGTTTAAACCAATAAATCACAGGATTTAAATAACGTTTCTGTGTTTTTATGCAGGTTTAATGGAGTTCAAGATGAAACCCTCCCGCGGATGATTACAAAGTTATTGTCCAAGGATGACGATCCTTATGGCCTTTGGTCAAAATTAAATGGTTTTGAAATGATAAACTACATATTTTAAGAAATAAGATAAGTCATGATCATCGGCTTTCTAAACAAATTTCCCAGCGAACCCTCTGTGCACCTACAAAACAACAAACATAGTAAGAAGTCTGAGAATGATTAAGGATAAAGTCTCAGAGCCTTAATCAAGCATAAACACAGTTTTTAAAGGTAAATCAATGTTTAAGTGAAAGAAGAAAAAAACAACGAAGAGGCCTCCACTGCCACGTCAGAGGCTAAAATATCCTTTCAGCTACCAAAAGTGCCACCAACAGCCTCAACAAATCAAATAAAGGCATAGTTATTGCCAAGCTAGAAGATATTTTCCTAAGACAACTGAACAATTATTTCAAACTAAAGAATATATTTTAAAGTGTCAGTAAATTTATTGTAAGGATAAGAAGAGCCTTAAAGTCAATATTTTTACCCACTAAGCCTAAAAATCAGAAATAGAGTAAATGAAACAGAGTTTTAATTCAATGCATTCCTGCCTTATGCCTTTCATGGTTTTCAAGGCTAGGAGTTGCATTTAGTATATAATTAATTACACTTGAACCCTAGGAACTCTTCCACCTCCTCATTTTATTATAAAATCTCCTTGAGGAGCAGATTGTAAAGTTTTGGTTGGTTAATACTTGTAATACTGAAACTCTCTAGAATAATACATAGTTTGTTCAAAGTTGAAGAAGAAATTGAAGTCTTGGAAGCTTGATGATGTTTTGACATGCTTGTTCTTGAGAAGGCTCTATCATTGGATCCCTAAGCTTGGCTACTGGTTATGTGATGACCCCGTCTAAGTTGTCTTTCTGTTTTCATCATGTTTTCTGCAATTCTGCCTACGCAGGATGAGAATTTGACCAAAGAAAATGACTCTGCCAAGTACCTTAGACATGGCTATATTCCTGAGTTTTATGTTTTGTTAAGCTAAGGAATTTTAGAGTCTTTAATCATTCTCTTGAACCCTTATGCTTGTTGATTTCTCAAATAGTTCAAATAGTTGGTTCCAGCATGATTTATGGTTTTCCCTGCTTGTCTGCTGCCACTTGAAAACTGTTTTTGAAGTCTCCCTTTGAAGTATCATTGTTTATAGTTATCCAAGGAAGTTTGTTTTGATCATACCCTTTGTCCCTGCTTAATTTTTTTTTTTAAAGGTCTTTATAGTTGTGATCATAGATGTGTTAGGTGTTCCCTCTTCTATTACTGGAATTATCAGTGAATCTTTTATATTTTCTAAGTCCTTTGAAATAAAATCTTTGAGGAAATAGGATGTGCTCCCGAAACTTAGATTTCATTTTGAAGGTTGTCTTGAAATCATTATATATAAAAAATGGGGTTTGTAGAATTCTTGGTTAGACCTGTCTATCAAATACCTCTTTATTGTTCAAGTTATGTTTTTAAGTTCCCTTTGTTGAGAATTCAAACTCTCTTTCAAATCATTAATGTCCATCTCATTCACAAAACTAAAGGATCCTGTGGCCAAGTTAGATTTTCCCTTTGATATCCCACATCCATTGATGAGCTTGTCATAAACTTCTTCTTGACTCCATTGCCCAATGAACTTGAAACTTCTTCTTTCTATCTATACTACCTAGACCTTTCATGTTCTACTGTACCAATTAAACCAAACAAACAAACCAAACAAACACTTGCACTTAATAACTAGTCTAAAATCAATACTTAAAAGAAAACAAAACATATCTTTGCAAACAATTTGAGGGATCCGTCTCTGAGAACAAGAGGACTAGATCCTGGAACTCTAAAGATTGGTTCTGATGTTGCCTTGTCTTTTGGTTAGCCAATCTATCAAAACACACGACCCCAACATAGTTTAACTGTATAAACTATAATTTAAACTTAAAATTAAACATGTTACATACCTAAATTAGTGTGATTTGCCTCTTGATTTGTTGGTGGCTAGCCTTTTGAGTCGTTGGTGACTTGGAAAAAGTTAAAACTCAGAAGCGATGGTTGAAAACACTGAAAAGCAGCCCTAGCACTTCAGCTAGTGGCCTTAACAAAATTGTCCCAAATAGCAGTCCAAAAAAAGTTCAGCAAATCAGAATTGCTGAAAAGAATTCAATTGAAAAAACAGATGTAAATATGAAAAAATCAATAGTTCCTTTCAGCCTTGAGGGAGATATTGCAAAGATAAAAATTACCATACCTCTAGCTGAACTAGTAACCCAAGAAGTGTACAAAAACCAAGTTTTGAGAGCTTTGAACTTAGGAAGTGACACTGATACGTTAAACTTGATAGATGAAAAACCTGAGTTGTTGTTTGGTTCAGAAGTTGAAGGAAAATACTAGGAAGGAGTTGTCCCTCCCTTCTATGTCAGTTTGAATATACATGATAGGATATTACACAATGCCATGTTATACTCTGGAGCTTCACATAATCTTATGCCCAAAGTAGTAATGGAAAGCTTAGGCTTAGAAATTACTAAACCATACAAGGATTTGTATTCCTTCGATTCAAGTAGAGTCAAATGCTTGGGTTTAATCAAAGATTTATGTGTAAAATTATCTCAGATCCCTGCTAAGAGTCTATTAATGGACATAGTGGTAGCTGACATTCCCCCAAAATATGGCATGCTTTTATCAAGATTATGGGGAGCTAAACTTCAGGGGAGCCTTCAAATGGACATGTCTTATGCCACCATCCAAGTATTTAACCAAAACAGAAGATTATACAGGGAATCCCACATGAAATACATGGTGAGCAACATAGATAAACCAAACAACTCTCCAATATATTCCATTCAGTCAATTTTAGATTCCTTTATCTTGTACAATGAAGACGAAATCACTCAACAAGAAAAGGAAAACAAAGAAGAAATCAGTTTACCAGATAAAGTCAAAACTGCCCTCAACTCATATACAAAACATCAGCAATTCTCAGCAGCAAGAAAATGAAAATGAGACAGAAATACTTTGGATAATAAACTTTGATGGGTCTTGTAATAAGACAAGTGCAGGGGTAGATGTATGGATTCACAATACAAATCAGGGTTATTCATATAAATTAGACTTTCCATGCACCAATAACATTGCTGATTATGAATCCTTGCTTCTTGACTTGCAGGCGACTTAAACAAGTAGAAGCCCATAAAATATCAGTCCTAGGAGATTCTGAACTCATCATTAGACAAATCAAAGGAGAATATTCAGCTAAAAACCAAAGACTTAGAATATGGAAATGTTGCCCTTGATTTAATAAAGACCTTTGAAAAATATGAACTCATTTTCATTCCAAGAGCACAAAATCATCTAGCAAATGAGCTTGCCTTCAATGCCAGCAATTTCCAAGTACCTCAGATAAATGAACATCTTAACATAAAGGTCAAAAACAGGCCTGCAGTGCCTGACAATGAGGACCACTGGAAAGTGTTTGACACTGAAAAACACATAGATGATTTCCTAAAATCAGAAAATGATTTTGCCATACCAGTATTAGAAACCAGCCATGAAGAAAACTGTTTGGATAATGAACAAATCCCAGAAACAGAAATGACATATTCTGTTGATATAAATCACTGTGAGAATATTTTTGAAGCAGATTTAATTGACAACGTAGACCAGAAAGACTTGGAAGTTTTACAATGCAAGAATGATACAATTCCAAGAGGTCTCACACCTTTAGAACACCTTTTTCACTTTAATGATGTAGCCAAAGAACCAAGAATGGAGCCTATGGAAACAGATGTAGAAAAACATAACATAGGCAGCCTAGCAGAACCCAAGATGATCAAACTATCTAGCACACTCCCAGCTCATATAAAACTTCAATACATAGAGCTGTTCAAATAATTTAGAGATGTGTTTGCTTGGGGATACAAAGATCTGAAATCTTATGACACTAGCATCATTCAACACAAAATTTTTCTTAAGGAAAATCAGAAACCTTTCAAACAAAAACTAAGGATAATAAACCCTGTTTTATTACCTTTAGTCAAGAAAGAAATTGAAAATATGTATGATGTTGGGATTATAATATCCCTTAGATATTCAAAATGGGTGTCAAACCAGGTTTCTGTTAGGAAGAAGATAGGGGAAATCAAGCTTTGCATTAACTTTATAAATATAAATAGAGCCTCCCTGAAAGACAACTACCCCTTACCCAAGATGGACCATATACTTCAAAGGGTAGTTGGGTCAAAAAGAATATCACTGTTGGATGGTTTCTCAGGGTACAATCAGGTGTTAGTGCTCCAAAGTGATCAACACAAAACTACTTTTACTACACCTTGGGGCACCTTTATGTATGTCAAAATGCCATTTGGTTTGATGAATGCAGGGGCCACCTTCCAAAGGGCCATGGACATAGCCTTCTCAGAAGATATTGGCTATTTTATAATCATTTACCTTGATGACATAACCGTTTTCTCTAAAACTGATGAAGAACATTTGATTCACTTAAGAAAAGTTTTTGAGAAATGTAGGAAATTTGGCTTATCTTTGAACCCAAAAAAGACACTCTTTGGTATTCAAGAAGGTAAAATTCTTGGTCACATAATTTCAGAAGAGGGAATCAAAGTAGACCCTAAAAGGATTGATGGCATATTGAAAATCAGCCATCCAAGAAGCCTCAAAGAATTACAATCTTTCATTGGAAAGATTAATTTTTTGAGGAGGCTTATCCCCAACCTTGCTGAGCTATTAAGAAACATAACAAACATGCTTAAGAAAGAGGTAGGTGTGAAATGGACTACACAAGCTAAACAATCATTTGAACTAGTTAAACAAGCTCTTACTCAAACACCAGTCTTGATTAGTCCAGATTTCACCAAAGATTTTTATATCTTTTATTTTGCATCAGAACATACAATAGCTGCAGTATTACTTCAAAAGAATGATTTGGGACAAGAACAACCAATATCATTTTTTAGTAGGGCCTTAAGAGATGCTCCTCTCAAATATAACATCATGGAGAAGCAAGCCTTAGCATTAGTGAAAGCATTAAAAGACTTTAGAGTCTATATTTTACACTCTCACATAATTGCTTTTGTTCCACATACTGTTGTCAAGGATATTCTAAGTCAAGACCTTGATGGTAAAAGGGGAAAATGGATTGCTACTATTCTTAAATATGACTTAGAAATCAGGCCCACCAAACTAATTAAAGGACAAGGATTAGCAAAACTCATGGCTGAGTCAAACTTCCAAGCACTAGATATGAATATGGTAGATGTGTTGGAAGAAATGGAAGAATTCACTGCTCCTTTCATTGAAGAAACATTTTTGAATTCTCCTTGGTATGCTGACATCATTTATGTGATTTTATATCTAAATTCCCCTCCTTCTTTGTCTAAACTAAAGTTAGATTTTTGAAACAGAAGGCATTGAATTATTGCATATTAGATGGGGTATTATATTGGAAAAATGATGTTGGAATTTTTCTTAAATGTTTACTTGAGAATGATGCAGGAAAATTCATGCATGAGCTACATGAAGGAGAATGTGGAGGATACCTCTAATGGAAGACCACAGCAAAAAAAATCCTTAGATCTGGTTACTATTGGCCCACCCTTTTCCGATACACTCAAAATTTAGTCATGTCTTTCCATAAGTGTCAATTTTTTTAGGGCAAAAGAAAGCTCCTTCCCTTACCCTTACATCCCATCAGTGTTGAGGCACCCTTTCAACAATGGGGCTTGGACTTCAATTGGGGAAATTCACCCATCTTCATCAGCCCAGCATAAGTGGATCCTCACTGCCACTGATTATTTTACCAAGTGGACAGAAGCCATACCATCTAGGGATGCTACTGACTCTGTCATTATCAAGTTCCTTGAAACAAACATCCTATCCATATTTGGTTGTCCTAGAAAAATCATCACAGATAATGCTGCTGCCTCCAAGTCTAAAATAATCGTTGATTTTTGTTACAAATACCACATCACCTTGGGCCACTCTACTGCCTACTATCCCCAAGGAAATGGATTAGCTGAATCCTCCAACAAGAGCCTCATCAATATCATCAAAAAGCTATTGGATCAGAATCAGAAGTCATGGCACAGTAAGCTGGTTCATGCCTTATGGTCTGATAGATTAACTACTAAGAAGTCAATAAACATGTCCCCCTATCAGTTGGTTTATGGCATGGATGCAGTCTTCCCAACCTCATTGGGAGTTCCAATCATGAAACTCCTCCAAGAAGTGAAAACTGAAGAGAATGATATGCAGAGAAGAATCAACCAAACAATTCACTTACAATAGTCCAAAGAAGAAGTCTATGAAAGAACACAACTAGTCCAAGAAAATATCAAGAAACTATTTGGCAAAAGGACTAAGGCAAACAATTTCCAAGTTGGAAATGTGGTTCTCAAATGGGATTCAAGAAGGGAAGAAAAGGGAAAGCATGGAAAGTTTGAGAATCTGTGGAAATGACCCTATATTATTCATGCTGAAAGGGGTCATAATGCATTTTTCTTAAAAGAGTTGAGTGGAGAAGATCTATATGGAGGTCCTGTCAATGGCAGGATGCTCAAGCATTACTTCTGTAAAGAGTCATGAGTTTCAAAGCTTTTTACTTTCCATTGTAGATTATCATTGTTTGAACATTACATTCAAAGTTAGAAAAATAAAAATACAAAAACAATAGAAAAGAAAAGAGGGCAAATAAAAACAAGAAAGGTACAGCCCCATACCAAAAAAGAGAGACAAAGTCTGAAAGTGTGCAAGCTCAAATGCCACTCCTAAAAACACACTTCTAGTTAGTCATACAGCCTAATCATGACTAATTAGATTTTCAATTTACTGCTGATAGGTTAGTGAATTAGATAAGCCAAACAACACAATCTTGGCTTATCAATAAGGTAGTTTAGGATAGAAAAAAAAAGGTTCATACAAATCCAGTATCTGAACCTATGAATCTCAAAAGAAGAATGGGTCTAATTAGATTAAATTTTGAGCCAAAGATAGAAAACAAACTGGTTCCAATATGCTCAAAAGTTGAACCAGATGAGAGAGAAAATACAGCTCAAACAAATTCAAAATCAGAGCTAAACAGATAATGAAGGATGTTTTAGTTTCCAAATCTTAAGCCTTCACAATTTTATTTTACTTTTCTACAAATAAAATCTATGTGCAACTTGTTTTTATGCCATAGATCTACAGCAAGTTAAATTGTTTAATCTTGGCTTGGTTGTTTTTAAATTTCCTATTTTATAATTTAGAGAATAAAGTTCTGTCAAACAGTCTAATCCTGACAGATAGTAGTTATGTACAGAATTTATGAACTCAACTATTTAAACTGAGCTCATGGAGAAATAACAGTAGAAATAGATTAGTTTCCTGTTTTCAAAAGAATAAAATGTTTATGAAAATATTTTTCCAATCCAAATGCACTCTGAAAGAAGAAAAAATGTTAGGATCATTAGGAATGGGTAGGTAGAGATTTTGTTTTGGTAGAGTTCCATTGTTTTAGATTGTCGCAGATATTATCAAATCAAAGACAGGTCAGCTAAAGGAAAATAAAGTTGCCGCCCAATGGATTAAGGCACTGGTTTACTAAAAAGCCAGAGATCAATAGCTGAGGTTATGGACACCTAAAGAACCAGCTGTCCTCCCCAAGTGGAGCCACTGTTAGCCACCTGTAAATTCTGCCATACTCAATGGTGGCTAAGCTTTCCTTTTAAACCTTCAAGAGATAGTTCTCTTTGAAAACTTCTCATATTTTTAAATTTCTATGATGATTATTACCCTTTGAGTTAACATTCACTACTGTTTCATTATTATCCCTAAAGTACCTGCTGTTCACCAAGAGAAAATTGCTTATAAGACTCCATTTCTCACCATTTACCTCTCCATTCCAATCCCACAAACTCTCCATTTTTCATCCTTTCTTCCCTCACAAAATCTCCTCAAAAACACCTTCATCTAACCCTCAAAACATCCTAATCCTCTTTAAAACCTTATATTCTACCTTATTTGGTTTTAAAAAACCCTTTCTTTCACCTACTCCAACCCTTACTTGGTCTTTAAAAAATTCTTGTGTTTTTGGCCTAAAAACACCCTTTTTTCACTATAGGTTATTTAAGATTCCCCCAGGGCTTATCGCTTTAAACCCTACACCCCATATGGTCAAGCCCCGCAAAGGAGTGCTTAAGGCCTTCCAATATCTCCTTCAAACCCTTATTTCCTTCTATTTTTGTTTCCCCAAAATTTTGATTTTAAATAAATCTGGACCATTGATCCAAACAAGATCGACGGCCATCGGGCCTCCTTTCCTCTGCCTTTTTGCCTCTCATCCTTTTTCTCCTTTCAACGTTATTTACTCCTTCCTTTAATATTAACCGTTCATTCTTAAGATCCTATGATCGGGATTTAACCCGATAGTCTAAACTTTCCATTTGATAAATCACTCCGCCAAATAACTTTTCCCACTACGCGACAAAGTTGCTGACACATCCTGTGGCCCCACTACTCCCCTCATCCGCACAGCTTTTTCGTTGCATTATTTCCACACCATTGGATCTGGTCCTCTGATCCAATGGTTGACATTGCATATCGCAATTTTTTTGTGCCCAAATCTTAACGCCAATTTTTTTTGCAAAATAGGCGGTTTTCATTTTCCACGTGTCGACTGATGTATCGTATCGCATTTACTTTAGGCATTACTACTTACCCTCTAAATAAAATGTGAAAACCACTGCCGGTTTTTCCCAAAACCGCTTCTTCCCAATTCGCACCATATTTTAAATTTAAACCCTGGGTCTCTATTTTAGCATAGAAACCCATCCTCCGCTGCAAATTTCTCCATCCTCACAGCTCTAGAACATTTCCACAAACATTCAAAAATAGTTTAAACCAATAAATAGAAGGATTTAAATAACTTTTGTGTGTTTTTATGTAGGTTTAATGGAGTTCAGGATAAAACCCTCCCACAGATGATTACAGTGTTATTGGCCAAGGATGACGATCCTTATGGCCTTCGGTCCAAATTAAATGGTTTTGAAATGATGAATTACATATTTTAAGAAGGCCGATAAGTCATGATCATCGACTTTCTAAACAAATTTTCCAGCGAACCCTTTATGCACCTGCAAAACAACAAACACAGTCAGCAGTCCGAGGATTATTAAGGATAAAGTCTCAGAGCCTGAATCAGGCATAAACACAGTGTTTAGGTGAAAGAAGACAAAAACAACGAAGAAGCCTCCACTGCCATATTAGAGGCTAAAATATCCTTTCAGCTACCAAAAGTGCCACCTGCAGCCTCAATAAATCAAATGAAGGCATAGTTATTGCCAAGTCAGAAGATATTTGCCTAAGATAGCTGAATAGTTATTTCAAACTAAAAAACATATTTTAAACTGTCAGTAAAGTTATTGTAAAAGATTAAAAGAGCCTTAAAGTCAATCTTTTTGCCCACCAAGCCTAAAAAGCAGAAATGGAATAAATGAAACAGAGTTGTAATTCAATGCATTCCTGCCTTATGCTTTGCATGATTTTCAAGGCTAGGAATTGCATTTAGTATAGAATTAATGATACTTGAACCCTAGAAACTCTTCCACCTCTTCATTTTCTTAAAAAATCTCCTTGAGGAGCACATTGTAAAGGGTTTGTTGGTCACTAGTTGTAACACTGAAACTCTTTGAAATAATACATAGTCTGTTGAAGTTGGAGAAGAAATTGAAGTCTTGGAAGCTTGATGATGTTTTAACATGATTGTTCTTGAGAAGGCTCTATCATTGGATCCCTGAGCTTGGCTATTGGTGATGTATTCTGAACTGTCTATTGTCTTTCCTGTTTTCATTATGTTTCATAAATTCTTACTACTGTAGGATGAAAATTTTAGGCTAAGAAATGACTCCTGGAAGCACCTTAGAACTTTTTAACCTTCACTGTTTTATGTTTTCTTCTGCTGAGGTATTTTAGAGTCTTTAATATTTCTTTTTAGTCCTCATGCTTGTTTATTTCTCTAATATTTCAAATAGTTGGTTCCAGCATGATTTATGGTTTTCCCTGCTTGTCTGCTGCCACTTGAAAACTGTTTTTGAAGTCTCCCTTTGAAGTACCATTGTTTATAGTTAGCCAAGGAGGTATGTTTTGATCATACCCTTTGTCCCTGCTTAAACAATTGTTTTAAAGGTCTTTATAGTTGTGATCATAGATGTGTTAGGTGTTCCCTCTTCTATGACTGTAATTATCAATGAGTCTTTTATGTTTTCTAAGTCCTTTGAAATAAAATCTTTGAGGAAATAGGATGTGCTCCTGAATCTTAGATTTCATTTTTAAATTTGTCTTGAAATCATTATATATAAAAAATGGGGTTTGTAGAATTCATGGTTAGCCTTGTCTATCAAATACCTCTTTATTGTTCAAGTTATGTTTTTAAGTTCCCTTTGTTGAGAATTCAAATTCTCTTTCAAATCATTAATGTCCATCTCATTCACAAAACTAAAGGATCCTATGGCCAAGTTAGATTTTCCCTTTGATATCCCATATCCATTGATGAGCTTGTCATAAATCTCTTCTTGACTCCATTGCCCAACGAACCTGACACTTCTTCTTTCTATCTATACTATCTAGACCTTTCATGTTCTACTGTACCAATTCAACCAAAAAAACAAACCAAACAAACACTTGCACTTAATAACTAGTCTAAAATCAATACTTAAAAGCAAACAAAACATATCTTTGCTGACAATTTGAGAGATCCGTCTCTGAGAACAGGAGGACTAGATCCTGAAACTCTAAAGATTGGTTCTGATGTTGCCTTGTCTTTTGGTTAGCCAATCTATCAAAACACAGGACCCCAACATAGTTTAACTATATAAACTGTAATTTAAACTTAAAATTAAACATGTTACATACCTAAATTAGTGTGATTTGCCTCTTGATTTGTTGGTGGCTAGCCTTTTGAGTCGTTGGTGACTTGGAAAAAGTTAAAACTCAGAAGCGATGGCTGACAACACTGAAAATGTAAACACCTTTTGTCATTGCTACAACACCCTCCAAATTTTACCTACATTCAAATTTTGGAGTCTCCCATTGATCATGTGAAATGTCATTTTAAGTTGTTAAATTTGTCTCATGCTTGTTCTCTATGCTTCTCTGATTTTTCAATTTTCTATCTAAAGAAATCCAAAGTGTCATATTTTGTTAGGGGAGGTGTCATCCTTTATGAAAGGAAGTTCTGACACACCTCTAAGAGACAACTCCAATGATTCTCTCGCATTAGTGGATCATATCTATCATAGAGACATGTGTTGGAAACATTCCTAGGGCATTGTGCACTTTCTCTTTCTAGTCGACACTTGTGTCATAAAGGGTTGCATTGTAAGTGTTGCACCTGGAGACAAGTATCACTTTATTGTCGTTTCAATCAATACATGTTTATTTTGGGCGGCGTGTATCATATTTTCATGTGATTAATTGTATATGTGTGTGTGATCATATCCAAGACTTATTATATGATTTTACTCTTACCCTCTTGCCTCACTGATATCACAATTAGTTAATTGTGGAGTTTTCTTTGTCCTCATAACCTATGCAACCAATGATCAAATTTCAGCCTCTAGCTACTACACATTGCACATTCCTAAGCCACCGTGATGAAGTCTCTATCCCCTAGAATTTTGCACTGCAAAATCTTAGAGGACAACCTCCTTCAAATGCGCATTGAGCAACTTTGAAGCTCATACACTCATCCTTGTTGGTGACAATGCACGATTTTGATCATACCTTCCTTTCCTTGTGCATTGCACACTTCTAGTGGAAAGTGGGTTCATTTTTGAACCCCTGCAGAAGCCAGCTATGTAATGCTTAGATCCCACCCTTCATTTATTATGCATTGAGCAGTCACAGTTCCCAAGAATGCCTCCTTGCCTTCTGAACTTTCCCAATATGCAATCCTTGACTTTCCTTCTTCATTTCCATTGTGCACTACACAATAATAGTGCCTAGACCATCACTCCCTACCTCCTAACACTGTGAATTGTGCCCAATAAGGTCTCTCTCTTCAACCCTTATGCATTGTCCCATAAAATTTAGCTTGTTGCATGAGAAATAAGGTAGACAAGGTGATTTTGGGACTGATGTTGTCTTGCCATGAATGAGATTTTATTACAGGTATTCTAACCCTAACATGGAAGATAATATTCAAAGGGATGTCAAGGATAGGTTAAAATAACACACTTGTGAAGACAAAGCACAAAGAGAACACCATACAAAGAGATAATGGAACTATTCAAACTACAACATATAGATAACAACTCAAGAAGACTTGGAAGACTCTGATACTATAACCAGAGCCTTTGTAGGGTGAAGAGGGAGTACAAGAAGGACCTATTATGAAGAGTTGAAGGCATAGAAACAAAGAGAAGAACTTGGCATTGATACACTATAGTGGAGTCTTAAGTCACAGTCACCAAATTATGGTTTCTCAAAGTATCATCATGAAGTATTATGTTGTTTATGTATTTTTCGACAATTTGTGGAATGTAATTTTGTATTTCCAAAAATGAGAAAATTAAAAACGTGTGGAAGCCCAACAGTTACACATGTAATGTGGAAAGTCACATGGGAGATCAAGAGTCACGAGGAAGGTCAACAATCACATGGAAGGTGGAGAGTCACCTCATTTGTTATAAATACCCCCTCATAGCTCAAATAAATGGTTTGCCAAGTTAGGAATAAGAGAAAAGATCATCCTTTTGAGGAGTAAGTGGTGGCTTAATGTTCAACTATTGGAGCAAGTGATGTATCATTGTAATTGTGTATCTTGGAACTTTCACTTAATGATTTGAAGCTCTTAGAGTTGGCGCACTTTCATGCATATGTTGTGAATGTTGTAAGACTATTCTTTCATTGTTTACGGTGTGTGTTTGAGTTTATATATATGCTAATGAACACGAACTATTTTGTTGGCTTTAGTACACACTTTTGAATTGTGTGTCTTTTGTTTTCATGATTGTTGTGTCTTTGTGAACTATTTTGCAAGATAATAAATGATTTTTTAGATGTATGTGTGCATTTATAAAGTTATATTTCATATCCATGCTATAGCAAAGTTAATTATCGACGGGTTTGGAACCAACCAATGTGGGTCATCATCAAAACAATTTAGATGAAGAGAAATTGGTCTAACAAAAAAGAGAAAAAAACTAGATAAAAAATCAAATAAATTAGCCATTAAAAATAATAATAAAAAGAAAAAATAAGAAATAAATAAAAAATAAGAAATAAGAAATATTTAAAAAACAAGAAAATTAATAAAAATAAATAATCATACCTATTAAATAAATAACTAAAAATAATAAACAATGCTTCTTTATAATTTATAATTAAAAAATAAATAAATAATAATAAAATTATAATAAATAAACTTTATATATATCAATAGAAATATTATACAGTAGAGAGTAAGGATAAAAATATAAATAATAGTAATCTAATAAATAAATGTAATTAAATAAAAAGTTTATATAATAAAAAAATTATGTGCTAAAGATAAAAATAAAGATATAAGATATAAGAATGAATCAATATAAATATTATTATTAATAAAACAAAAACAATTACTATTTATTTGCACACATCAAACCACATGGTGGCATGTTACTATTTATTTGCACACATCAATGGTGTGTATTTAACTTATTTAACTCAAATGATATATATAAATATAAAATTCTTTGAAGTAAAAAACTTAATTGAAAAATTATATATTTAAAATTTCGATGAGTGTTATTATTAATTATTTTGAGAGTATAATGTTCTTATATCACAATGTCTTACTCCATCAACTAATCAAATTAGTTAACTTTTTTATAAAATAACAAAATTAACAAATAAAAAGAAAATAATTGTTTCAAAATTAATTAAGATATATTTTAACTAATAAAAAATTAATAAATTAATTAATATTTAAATACAATAACAAATATTTTTTTTTAATAAATGAAATATTAAAATTAAATAAATAAATATTTTTTAATTATTATTTGATAAAAATAGTAGAATTAAAATAAATTAAATAACTAAAAAAATATAAAATTCATGACATTTTTATTAAATTATGATACCATTTCCATGTTTTATTCATTGTACTTACGAAATGTAAATGTGATAGAGCAACAATTGATATGACTCTTATCATAGTTAAAGCATTCCATGTTCACAATTTGTGTTTCCACAAGAGTACTTAATTCCACTATGGAGGAGCAATGTTGCCCATAACTTTTCACTATGCTAATTTTTCTAATACAATCCATATTTATGTAATTAGTAAATTTATTTTAAAAAACTTAAATATTCTATTTAATTTATATTTATGAGTAATAAAAATCATATATATATAACATATTCATTTAAAAATTAATTACAATAATTTTATAATCTAATTAATATATATATAATCTAAAAAAATTATTATTAGAAGATTTTATTATTAATCTTACTATATAATTATCAAATTTAAAGATATCCAAAAGATTCACATATAAATCATGTCAAAAATATTGTGAAGAACATTTGAAAATAATAATGATAATGCTTAACTTCTCATCTTTATTGTCAAACTTTGACATTTTTGGTTTCACTTTAATAATTAATATAAAATGTAGTAAAATAATGAAGTATGTTGGAAGAAAATTGTACCCAGTTAAAGAAAAGACGACGCTGTGGAAGTGAGACATCAAACCAGATTCAAAATAATGGAACACTTAAGACATATGTCTTATCCAAACCATCTGAGTGGAAAGTCGTCGTGGATGAGGCAGCGAGATGGTGTAATAAAAAAATTATATACTAACAATTGCACCAAGAGGTGCAAAGGAACGCTGATAGGATAAGTGGGGAGATTGTGGAATGAAATAATCAAGCAAAATATATGGACAATGAGATACAATCCAAGGGAGGCTAATGTTAATTGAATTGTTGTGAATTTTCAAGTGCAAAAAAAGTTGTAACTCGTGTGAAAAATATTCGAGTGCTCTCAATGGTTATGGAGGAGGGTTTCAAAATTTTCGCATCATTTAAATTTGATTGATGTGTTGTGATGAGAGGAATAGGATTTGTGGCTCGTCACATTGTTTAGAATCTGTTGGAATTCAGTGAACCCCAATGATATGTTTGATATTTTCAACATCATTCATTTGATTATTTGGCAATCGAATTTATGTTCAAACAACTAAGCCCATGCCTTGTTGACCGAACTATAGGATAATTCTCATGTCATGAAAAGAAGTCGACAAATCTAGCCACGACCACTAGATGTGTTATGCATAGTGATAGATTTTACATACCGATCCAACTCAAAGTGCACTGGGAATCTTCTAAAACTCATTCAAACAAGATTGCAAAATCTTCAAATGCTTATGCGTGACTTGGTGTTCATTCCTAAGAAGGTCCACAACACCAGGTGCAACAAACATATCCATAAGGTTTCATCAGTCACAACAAATAGCTCCACTCCCAGTGCCACTACTAATTTGTTTGGACAAGGAGTCAGAAAGTTAGCTCTGAGAGCGGATGGCACACTTTGTTCTATGAGGGCTTCACAGATACTCCATAAATTTTGGGTAGCTAAAGAAAAAAAATCACTATAGGCTGATGACGAAAACAAAGGTTTCCTATTGGCTAGGGTGGACAGTGTTTTCTCACACCAAGCCAGCAAAGAAAACGCCTTCGGTGTAAAAATTATTACGGTGATCTACATGTAATGGAAGAATGAAATTAGTTGCATCTCGTATTCTAGGTTGTTAGCACTTGCAATACCCTAGATTTAAAAAAATATTCCTATCACCATAACTAATTACTAGTCCATATAATTTACAGATAAATTCAAGAAATTAATTAGCCTCATATACGAATATGCAAGCCAAATAATCAGGACACTTTCGAACAAGTTGACTATGCCTTTGAAAGCTTATGAGGCATATGCTACAATTATAATTTTTATCTATCAGGAACTAAAATGTACAACATTAATTGCATTTAATCTCTTCCTTCTTAAGAGTCTACATCATTTCAGTCTTTTGTCCAAAGAAAATTTTTGTGCCTGCCAATTTACTTCAAAGAAATTACTCATCTTTACGTTACATATCTGATAAGATTAATTTTTTTAAAGGAAAAAATCAGCATGAATATGAAAGCTAAATAATCAACATGATTTCAAACAAGTTGACTATGCTCTTGAAAGCTTATGAGGCATATGTTACAATTATAATTTGTATCTATCGGGAACTGAAATGTACAATCTTAATTGTGTTTACTCTCTTCCTTCTTAAGAGGCTGCATCATTTCAGTCTTATGTCCAAAGAAAATTTATGTGCCCATCAATTTATTGCAAATCAATTACTCATCTTTACGTTACAAAATTTGACAAGATAAAATTTTCTCTAGGAAAAAATCAGCATGCCCACTGATTTCCATGCAAATCAAAGGGGCTTTTCTTGCCAATATTTTTCTCTGAGCTATAATGTGATTTGTATCCTTGTGTTGTGGAGAAGACATATATTTGTACACAAAATATTCTCCATGAGTCAGAAAATATTTTCTAGTAGGCATAACACTTTCACACCAAAATTATTTCAGTGGCTTGTAAATCAAAGCCCAATAGTAAGGATCTCTATGCATCCTAAAAACAATGTTTGGATTGAGAGCCCAACAATAAAATTCCATCAAGCTCATATCTAGAATTTCGAATAAACCTTGAAGTTGAGGCATGTAGTATTAGGGCACTGAGGTCCAAGGTAGTGCCAGCTCATGCTTCCCCTTATTGTATGGGCACTTCACCTCCAAGACACCCTGTGAATTCCCAGCTAGACCAGAAGGGAAAATTTTAATAAGGCCATCAGGAGATTCCCCCATCTGGCTAAGTAGTTCATCATTCTCAAAATATATATGGAACCCAAATTCCTCCACAGTGTTTCCTATTATTTCCTTGTATATTTCTACTGATGTATCCTCTTTGAGAACTCCCCAATACATGATTGCATTAGCAGCAAGACCATCCTTGAAAAATTCCTTCTCCTCCCAGAGCTCAACACTTCTGTTACAAAAACGAAGGGCAATACTAAATGCACTGGTGGTCAACCTGTCTTTTCTTAATGCAAACCATTCTTTTGAACGTTGGGAGACATTTGCTGGGTTTGAAGTATTTTCATATGGCCCTGGATGAGAGAAGCGTTGAGCACAATATCCCAGTCTTCTAGCCCCACTCAAATTCCATTTATATCAATGAGCTATGATATGTGAACTTTTGAAACAACTAGAATCTCTGCGAACTCTTATATCTCCACAAAATGTTGAAAGCCATGAGGTTTGTTGTTTTCCACATAAGTTCATTTCTCTGCGGTGCATCCTAGAAAAAAATGGGTCATTTATAAGATAAGATCATAAAATAAGTGAATCACATTTGGATATAAATCAACTTAACTAATTAAAATAAGAACAAGAATAACTCATCAAAAAAATAGACATATTATACAGATAGATATCCAAAACAAGATGGTAGTCTTCCCATAATATCAAATAAAATTGATGCTTAAGCAGATTTCCTAACTAAATCTGCCATAACATATGAGATGGTAACAAAAAATTCTAACTATGTTATCACATGATAAAACATAACACATTAGAAAAAAGGCTGATAAGCAAAGAGAATTTAATGGATAATTTTTTTGGTTAAAACTTAATTTCCATTCAAGTTGAACAATAAAGCTTTGCATTTACAAGTTCATATAATCTGATAACTAGTTCAAATCAAAAAATAAAAATATACTTTGCGTGAAGGAATTTTATGGTTCCTGCTTGGGGAATTAATACCAATCGTGATTGTACAGGGTTCATCGAAAAACATAACTTGCATGAATTATTTACAACATCATAACAAAATTCATATTTTTAATGGGTGAGCAAGAGACCGGCCCTTAGTACCTGTCACTAATGACGCAACAATAGATTCCTAATGGGAAGCCTTGTTGAACCTTCCATCAGTAGTGATATGTTCAGGGATATCAATATTTCTACCTGGATATAATTGTTAAAAATACAGTCAAGTTAATTTTGAATGAGAAAATATGGCCTTTCTTGGCATGGGAGTCCAATGGTGTCCATTTAAAAAGGAAGTATTTCAAGTATTGAGGCGTGCAGGATGTTCTTGCAACTGTGTTGTTCTTCCATTTGAATTGGAAGGGAAAGACAATAGATTCTCTAAAACTGTAAACAAAGAAAATTCCCCGTTCTTTTCTTTTATATGAAGTAGAAAACTTTGCGAGATAATGGAAAATCATATCAGGCTTGATTTCGACTTGATTGAATGTCTTCCAATTGTAAACACCAATAATGCCCTCAATCATTTTAGGAACAATTATCATGTTATGGAGGTGGGTTCTAACTGGCTCTGGTTTCTCACCTGCAGGAGTTGCCCATTTCACCTTCCGGAGCTTCTTCATCAAGGCCAATGGTTACCTCTTCAAACCTAGATGAAACCTTCTTTGAGCACAAGCATGGAAGAGCTTGACGAGCTCTTCATAGGTCATGTCCAAAAGGGCATCTAGGTCGACACTGAATGTTCCCTTCTTCCATTGCACTATGCTGACATCCACATCCACATCCACCATGGCTCCACCTGAATCAACAAACACCTCTTCTCTACTCTCGCAGACACACTCAACGAACTCCCGCATGTCTTCTCTTGTTATTTTTTTGTCCCGATGAATAAATACAGTACAAGATAACGTAATTTCGTCTAACTTAACGGCGAGTTCAATACGCCGAGGTGAAATCATGTTGAAAGAGTAACCAACATGTGTCAAATTTTAATTAGCTAGAAGGACGAAAACAAAAGCTTCTTATTGGTTGGGGAGAACAATGTTTTCTCACCCCAAGCTAGCAAAGAAAATGCCTTTAACGTAGCAAGATTAATAGCAACAATATAAAACCAAAAAAAATGTGTATAGGCTAAACTAATCCAAATGAGGTGATTTTATATAAATTGTGTAAACAGTGGCATGATAAGATAAATATGATATGGATTTTTTATATTTTTAAGATAACAATTATTTAATGATTTAATTATAATTGATATTATTTTATTTTATTATTTTTATGATAAGATAAATATAATATGGATTTTTTATATTTTTAAGATAATAATTATTTAGCAATTTAATTGTAATTGATATTATTTTATTTTATTATTTTTATTTAGTTATAAATAATATAGTGTTTATATTAAAAATGATTATTAATACAATTCTATTGATTAAGTTAAATGGTTTATAAATTATTTCAATATTTTATTTGAATGGTTTATAGGTTATTTTAATATTTTATAATATATGAAATATATGAAAATTTTAATAAGGTATTTCTAATAAAAAATTATAATAAAAGATATGATATAAGTTTTTATATTTTTTAAATAATTAGTATTTAATGATTCTATGTTATTTGATTATTCTTATTTAATTATATATAATATAAAATTTTATTAGATTTTTAATTTTATAATTTTAATTTATTAGTCATTAAAATGATTACATTTATAATTTTATTAGATAGTTAGATGTGTATTAAGAGGTTTCAAATTAATGAATTTTTAGCTACAAATTTTATTGTTAAATATTTTGTTACTTCTTATCATATATTTTATAGATTATTAAAACTTTAATTATAATTTAGTTTTTATAATACATTTTATTTTAATTTTAATTTATATTATAATTTTTTATTATTCTTATTCTATATCTTATATATTATTAAAATTTTATTTATAATTTATATTTTATAATACATTTTATTTTAATTTATATTTATATCTTAATTTTTTATTATTTTTAATTTTTGGTAAGAACATAGAAGAGATATGGTTGGGAGCGAAGGATGAATTAGTAGCTGATAAACAAGTTTGGAAAAATAAATGGGAGAAGGAAGTGTACTTATCCACAGTGCCAGTAACAACATTCAATAGATTCTCTCCACTACCAGAGGTTGACCATTGTTAGTATGAATCTTAATTCCAAGTGTACGAAAAGAGACCACTTTAGCTACACATAACAAACAACCCTAATAGCAAAGATGGCTGCTAATATCCTCAGATCTGTAGTTAGGTGATCAATATAAATGTTACAAAAATCTAGATCTATGCATTAGAAGACATTAAGCAGTAGAAAAAACAAGATTTACCCCATGCATCCAATAGAAAAGACAAGAATATATCGAATGGATTTTGTATTAATGGCACCTGGGCGGAAAACACAAGAGGGTGTTCCCTGTTCTCCTCAATGGGATGGGTTCTTGTAAGTTCTCAACACTTCATATCTAGAATTCCTCTCTCTTGATGGTGTAGAAAACCCAGACAAAAAATGGTAGCAAAATATGACTATGATGGTGGATCAATAGTCAGACCAAAAGTATAGATCCAGAGTGACCTTTAGGCAACAAAAGGTGATAAATGAATGGGAAAACCCTTCTATTTATAACAAAATATTGAGTTAGTCTAGATATTGGTACATAATTAAAATATTATTAACCAAATCAAGATCCAACTTTTATGGAATATTTTATTATGTTTGTTGGAGGGAAAAGGAATTTGACTTGGGTCAAATCCCTTTATTTGTAAATAATAAATAAATAAATGATTTATTTATCATTTTAAGGATGTGGTTGAGTGATAATAAAATAAATAATGATTTATTTAATTATTTAAGGGTGATTTAGTCATATTCAACAAAGAATATTATTTAAATAAGGTTTAAATAATTATTCTTAGGAAATAAGAAGATAAATAACGATTTATCTAATTAATTTCCCTGTTTTGGGTTAAATATAACCAAGAATATTAATTACACTGTTGTTTAACTAATTATTCCTTGAGGAAAATCAAACAAATGTAGATTTATTTAATATTTCCTCATGGGGTTTCCTCTTTAGACCATAAACAACTTAATAAAGGTGGTTTACTAAGTTACTTTTCATAGTGAATGCAATTTTACTTAGGGTAAAATTGGTCTTACATGGTGTACTTGGGTCCATCTAATAACAATAGGTTAGATGACCAAAAAATGGTGTAACAGATTGACCCGCAACGTGCGAGCGTTAGGAGCTAATCGTATGACCGAAGTACATTGTAAGAACTCAATCACTAGACATCGAAGGGGAAGTCAAAGAGAGAGAAGTATAAGGTAGACCAAAGTGCTGAAAGAACTAGACCCTGAGTACTTGTTCTATAGGCGGCGGGGGAGGCATACCTATGCCCATCGAGGCAAAGTACAAACAATAAAGCATCCGAAAAACCATGGGACTAGAAAATATAGTACACGCTGACATAAACATGAGCCATATAAACAACACGATAATGAATCCCACATACATATTGTGCCTAGGATAACATCCAGGACTTTTACAATAATATCTAAATACATGAACTATAAATACAACCCAGATGCCCTTGAAAACAGGAAAGGGCTCTGAAAATATGACTGATACATGCAAACAAAAAGGCGTTGAAAGCGGCTAAGGCCGACATCATCAAATGTATGGAGCTGCATCAAAGGCTGTGATGAAGAGGTCATCCGGGTATGTGGGGGGCTACCAATAGGGCCACCCCCTCATGAAGGCTGAGACATCTCACACACACCCAGGAATCACCAATATCATTTGCTGCATCATTGAACCATCAAGTATATGGATCTAGACTGCGTCGGGTGAGTTGAGCGGCCGAGAGAACAATCAAGTCAAAGGGAAATACAGAGTCCCTTGCCCGATGGAAGCAAATCGAAAAAGAGTGGAAGTCAAACCAAGGTACACCGCCCTCAGACTCGAAGCCTGAATGGGAATGAGCGATGTTAACAGATGAGGTCCTATTGTTAGTGAGGCAATAAGGGATCCTCAACTAAGGCATGAGAGATAATAGTAGAGCGATTGACAGACTGACACTAATGATGATGATGGAATAGGGGGTACTGAGTAGTGAATGGATGACTTCCCTTGTTAGAGCATAAAGGGCATGAATGACCTGGCAACGACTGACACAATATCATGAGGGATAGGGGACAGTGGGACTGAAGGCCATAATGTGCAACACGAGAGAGGGACCAAGCACTGAAGGATGGATGACTATAACGGGATTCAAAGGGACTGGGGATAGACTCCATGAATGCAATGATGACTCAACTTGGATGCTCCAAACAAGGGCGACTCGATGGTGCTGCCACACAGAAAAGGTCAAATGGGGACCATAAAAACATGAGTACAAGATGGTAACTCACGAAGAAAGTCAACACGAGCGTGGACAAGTATGGGGGCAAAGTGGTGCCCCTCAGTATGAGTGTTGCAGGTGAAGAAATTCGATTTTGAGGAGGGGTGAAGTGACGCTTCTTGTAAAAAATGTGTCCTGATGAAGTATCAAATCACTAAAAAGCATGAGCTAGCTACCTAAAGAAAATAAAACATGCATTTCTGGAAGAAAATGCTAAGGGTAATATTTCTTCAGATATAGTGCATTGCGAGAATTGGGAAGGGGATGGCCCTCAAAGTCCTCTAATAGATATGCCCCCTTACCTAAATCCTTACTGATGATGTAAGGTCCTAGCCATAATGAGTCAAACTTCCCATGACCAAGGACATCATGAGCCTGGTCATACACCAGAACAAGATCACCTTCGTGAAAAGTACGAGGTTGGACTTTTCGGTCATATTGGACTTTGGTGCGTTTCTTAGCTACCTCAATGGTTTGCAATGCAACACAACAGTCTTCGGAAGCATGCTCAAGCATGATAAGTCATTGTTCTAAAGGTTGGGTGTCAGGGAGAAGTTCGACGGCTAGATGAAGAGAAGGGATTTCACACTCGATCGGTAGGACTGCCTCCTCTCCAAAAACAAGTGGGAAGGAGTAAATCTAGTGGCGGTTTTAACATAAGTTCTATAGGCCCACAAAGCAGGGAAGAGGATAAGGTGATAGTTGGTTTTGTGCTTATCCACCGTTCGTTGAAGCATGGTTTTAAGAATTTTATTGACTTCTTCAACTTGGCCATTACCTTGGGGGTAATATGAGGAGGAATATTGGCGCTCAAAGCCCAACAGTGAGGATAGCTCGCCATATCTCATCTTCAAAATGCTGGCCATGGTCAGAGACCAATTGTTTCGGAACTCTGAATCGAGCGATCACATGGTTAAAGAAAAAGAGGGTTGTGGTAGCTGTCGTGTTGTTAAACATTGGCATGGCCTCAACCCATTTAGTGAAGTAGTCAACCGCCACATTGATATAATTATGGTTACCAGTTGATGCCATTTGACACTCCATAAATTCTATGGCCCACTTACAGAAAGGACCAGCGGAGATGACAGGATGGAGAGGATTCGGAGGGGCTCGCGCCTTAGGGGAAAAATGTTGGCAATTGGGGCAGTGTTTGACTGCCTCAATGCAATCACCAAAGAGAGAAGGCCAAAAGTACCTAGCACGCATGATTTTCTGAGAAGTGGCCAAATCGGAGAGGTGCCCACCACAAGTGCCGCTATGACAAGCATTGAGGACTTGCTCTGCTTCAGTGTGCGTGAGACAACGATGAAGGACATAATCTACACTGCAACGATAAAGGTTGTTACGGATAAGAAGGTAGCGGGGGGCCTGGTTTTGGATACGTCGTCGAGCATCACGGTTAAGGTGGAGGGTGAACTTTTGGGTTCGCAAATAAGTGAGGATGTCCCCATACCAAGGGTCATTGGTGGTAATGGAAAACAAATGTTCGTCAGGGAAATTATCATTAACTGGTGGATCTTGCGTACCTGTAGGTAATTCAGAAATGAATTTAGCAAGGGCTAAACCTTTCTTACTTTTTTGTGTGACAAATTCAAGATCGAATTCCTGGAGGATCATGATCCAATAGGCGTACTTCCCACTGATGATTCGACGACTCAATAGGAAGGCCATAGGGTTGGAATTAGTCACAACCTTGGTGGAACACATGCAGATGTAATGATGAAGTTTCTGGACCGAGAACAAGAAAACCAGTGCTAATTTCTCTACATGTGAGTAGGATACAGGAGGTCCTACCAATTTCTCACTAACATAATAGATAACATGTTCAATTCCATGGTCATCTTCCTGAATGAGGACTCCAGCGACCGATCGGTGGAAGCGGAGATATGCAGGATAAAATCCCTATCAAAGTCAGGTGGATGAATCAAGGGAATAGAGGTGAGAGTATGCTTCAGGGTATCGAAATAATCTTGAGCATAGGTATCCCAAACAAAAGGTATATTAGAGCGAAGGAGTCTCAGGAACCCGTGCGTAGTGGTGGCATAGTTAGGTACGAACCAACGAAGGAAATTAGCTTTTCCTTGGAGGCTTTGTAACTGGCGTAATGTACAAGGGATAGGAAGCTCAAGGATGGCTTGAACTTTCAAAGGGTCAAGCGTGATACCATCTTTAGACACAATGAAGCCTAGAAGACGGCCGACAGGTACACAAAAGACACACTTCAGCTGGTTGAGGCAGATATTATACTTGCGACATCGGAGAAATATGGTACGTAGGTCGTGGAGGTGCTACGCCTGATGTTTAGAATGCGTAGTAAGGTCATCTAAATAAGCAAGGATAATATGAGCCAGGTCATGGAAACAACAAGACATAGCCCGTTGAAAAGTGGCTCCTACGTTTTTAAGACCGAACGACATGACTCGATAGGCAAAGGTCCCCCGCAAACTAATGAACATGGTTTTAAGTTGATCAGTGAGACGAATAACAATTTGGTTGTACCCGGAGAAACCATGCATAAAGGATAGAACCTCGTGCCCCGCACACTCATCAATGATTTGGTCAATGAACGGTGTGGGGAAGTTATCTTTAGGATAAGATTTGTTCAGATCATGAAAGTCGGTGCAGACACGGATGGTGCCTTGTTTATTGAGAATGGGGACCGGATTGGACACCCAAGTGGTGTATTCAATGGGATAGATGAAACCAACCTGCTTGAGCTTATTGATTTCGACTTTGATAACTTCTCGTTTGGAAGGATTAATGGGTCTCAACTTTTGACGGACAGGATGGGCGTCAGGCCATGTACCGATATGGTGTTCGACAATGGCAGGATTAAGTCCGGCCATTTCTGAATATGACTAGGCGAAAATATCGCGGAATTCTTTGAATAGCTTGGTGTAAGCCTCAACCTCTTCAGGGGTGAAATAGGCGCCCAAGGTGATATTTTCTTCTATCCTTGGTTTGTCATAAATGTTAATTTTAATGGTAGAAGAGATATTGGCCATATTTCCTTCTTCGAAAGCATCAGGTGCAGGAATGGGATTCCTAAACCAATCGAATTCATTAGGAATGAAGTCTTTAGTTTCCACAACATATTGGTCATGGGACTGTTGCGGGAGGAAGTACGCACGGTGGTGCATATCATCCCACGGAAAGTCGGGGTCGGTCAGCGCTTCCATAATGTCTTCATCAGAGTGAAAGATGGGGTGATTGGAAAAAGGGGGACCACTTGATGCGGCAGAGCTACCTGACTCATCATCATGTGAAGAAAGGCTCACATGTGCAACGTCATGGGGGATGACCGAAGAGGAAGCAGATAAAGGATCTACCGATGTTGAACCTCGGGTGATCGTCGAAGGGAGGTCAAGCGGATCATCGGGGGAAGTCTCCATGGGGGCTTCTCCCAAGGGTCTCATGGATGATGATAGGTAGAAAATGGTGACCGAAGGCTCCGACATGTTGACATCGAGAGGAGGGATGTCAATGGGAGTAGGCAGATCCTCTGGTTCTGCCGAAGCAGAACTCGTGAACAAGGAAAGGGTGCACTTGTTACGCTCAGAATCGAAATGGCGGAAGGCTTCCAAAGAGGAACGATACTCTTCGAGGCGAGGACAGAGTTCAGTGTAGTGGCCAGGGAAATCACACAAAGCACAAGGGTGATTTGTGCACAATGGTTTGAGTTTCGGGATTGAATTGGGTATAGTGACATAGACTGGATATCAAACTCCGAAAACATCTCATTGGACTACATGGACTTAAGGTGAGGAAACTCCTGACAAGTATGGGTGGCATGGCTAACAACATCACACAAAGCACACCGGATGGTATGCTTTGGAGGTCGAGAAGTGGGGCAGGGTCGTTTCCGAGGTGGTTCAGCGGAAGGGACCGTTGCTAATCGTGCAAAGGGGAGAAGTCATAGGGACTGGTTGGACTGGGGTCAAAGCAAGATAAGGTTTGGGTTGACCAGGCGGGGTAGCGGTTGGAGGATCAAGGTACCAGATGGGAATCCTAAGGGTTAGGTTAGGAAGAGAGAGGGTGGCCATAAAATGTACTGTGTACACTCCTGGTGGGGGAGTTAGGAACGATATCTAACCAGAGGGGTAATGACCAGGCAGGACGACTCCAAGATGGTTAAGGCCTGGAGGAACCGTTCCAGGAGTATAAAGAGGCTCATAAGTACCAGCTGAAGGTGAAGAACCAGGAGGAGAAGGTTCAAGGCCGATCGAGGTCACCATGATAACTGCACTAGAGGTACCGCATGGAAGAGTGAGGGCGGCCCGAACTTCAGGTGGTTGGGTAGCCACAAATCCTTGCTGAGGGAAAGGATCGGTAAGAACAACCTGTTGACTAGGTGTAAGACTGGGAGGAACAGAAGGGATGGCTTGTTGTCCTCTAAATGTTTCTTGAGACTCCCACAGCTGTCGCATCTGTGGCAAAAGAGGACAATCATGCGTATAATGGCCATAAACACCACAACAAGAACAAGGCTTGTTCGTACGAACATGCCTGTCCTGCTTGGGCTGAGTGCTCTATTGCTGGTTTGTAGTGTTATGAGCATTACCTTAATTAGGTCTAGGATTGCCAGGGGAAGCTGGATTTTGAGTGCCTTTCCTCTTCTTTTTTGAGGGAGGAGGATTACTCATGCCCTGGTGTGCATACACCTGCTCCTAGGGGGGCGGTAGTTGCTGTTGCAGGGGTTGAGAAGGCAAGAGAGGAGGAGGTGCTAATGCTGGAGGAGATGGAGCACTAGGCTATGGATACAGATAATAAGGAGGTTGGGTAATAGTGTGGTAAACAGGAGGTTGGGAAAAAAGGGGAGGCATTCCGTATCCTGGATACGTGCTACCAGGAGGGGGCAAAGTGCAGAAGGTGCTGGCCCCCCCTGAGGAAAACCATAGCCCATGGGAGGTTGAGCATATGGATTAAAGAGAGCTCCAATGATACCGTCAGTGGCGTGAGATGCCCACGGTGTGTTGGAACTACCAGGTCTGGGAAGATCAGGTAAAATGGTATAAACACAACCCGACTGAGTGTAGATCAGGTCATATTTTAACGTAATTTGGAGAGCGGCTTCTGCGGTTGAGGAAAGTGCGATGCGACATCTTTCCCGATAGGTGGCAAGAGATATCTAAGGAACCAGTCCATGTAGAAACGGTCTTCGAAGGTAGGGGCTTGACATAAGCTCTTTCTTCTCCACCATTCTTGGACATGGTTGGATAGGCAGGTCGCAGACAATTGGCAGAAAGAAGTCAAGAGTTCGGTACCAATGTCATATCAAAGAGGAAGTTGGAAGTAAGACAAAAAATCCCAGGCAAGAGTTGCAAAGGTGGTATGAGAGGAAGAGGCCTGATCAACATACCACTTAGAAGCTTCACCAGTAAGCATTTGTTGGAACAACCGAAGATGGATAGAGTCATCGGTAATGGAATTAGATGAACACCACAGGTGGAAAGATCGAACATGATTTGAAGGATCTTCTCCAGCAAGGCATTCAGACTTTGGGATGTCGGAAGGGAGCTTTTTCAGCATAGCAGGCCAACTAGCGTCATGGTGTATAGGGTTGTTTATCAACTGGTCAAAATCATGGAGGCTGAGGCCTGCCATGAAGGGGAGCAAGGGCGCAACTAGGGTAGTGTCCGTTGTGGTCCCACTAGTGGTATTCCCAGCCTGAGGGCCGGGGTTACCACCAGCATTAGGTCCTGCACCAGACATGGCGAAGGTGTCAGGGGGAGAGCTGAAAGTGGAACGAGAAGGAGAATCCAAAGGACCAGAAGAAGATTCAGTGTGTGGACTTGGTGGAGGACTAACTCGAATCCTGCATGGAGTAGTAAGTCTTCCTACCAGAAACTGAGGATGAAGGCCAAGAAGTCTCTGAGATAAATGCCTTGGTGGCGCAATGGTGACGACACAAACATTGCACAAAGGAAAAAGAGATCGACAAGGGCAGGGAGGTGCAGGATCAACTGATTACAATGTCGAAACAAGGGCAAAGAGGTGCATGATCAATTGATTTCAGTGTTTTAGAGTCTTTGCTTGGAGGTGTTAACCAAGCCCTTTTTCGCTTAGGATGTGTGTGTAAAAGTGTGTAAATTTTAATTTTTAAACCCAGACGTTTGTAGAGAAAAAGAAAAAGTGTGCTGTATATCTGTAAATAAACCTGTAAATGACAGTATATAGGCTCGCAAAAACAGAAAATAAACAACTAATAATGGAATAATATAAACCCAAGGAGGGGGGTCTCTCAACAACTAGTCTATAGGTGAGTAAAAAACTAAACAAAACACACTAAAAAAGCTAATATATCTAAGGTCAAGAGGGACAAGGATCTAAAAGACAAAATCTGCTAGAAAGTGGTGCAGAAAACATCAACAAATTAGAAGAAAAATTGCTGTAAAAAAGGTGGCGAAAGGCTATCTCCTAAAGGGAAACAGAGTGAACCCTAGAGGAAAACCCAAACAAAGCTAGATGAGGTGATTTGGATGGATAACAAGCTGATCTGAAGTGGATGTGAAGGTGAGGTATCAGATCTGAAAAAATGGCTGAAGACTCTGAAATTTTAGACAACCTAAAACAGCAAAAACTCTTCCACGAAAAGTGGAGGGTAATGAAGCCCTAGGGGGCTAGGTTCCCACTTAGTTGAGCGAAACGAAACAAGTATAGGTCCAAAATGGGTGAAGACGGAGGTTAGAAAACCCTGAATAGAGGCTCAGACAAACCCATAAAACTTTCAGAAAACTCCCTGCAAAAAGTCCAGGTCGCAGTTTTTGGGCTGAAAAGTGTGTCCTGAGGGTCTAGGTCGCAGGTTTTGGGCCAAAAATTGCGACATGCACTTCCAACACTCTCGGTAGCAGGTTTTAGAAAAATTTGTCATCTCAGTTGCGGCTGATGTCTGTCACCTGTGCAATAGGTCCGAAAACACATAGAAGTCAGAATTTTTATTTTTTTAGGGTTTTATAGGTTAAAAACAACATCAAGAAAAGCAAAAACAAGGGGCTGAAGAGAAATCCTAGGGTTTGAAGTAGTTGGATATGAAAGGATCAGAAAAACGACAGTGGTCGTAAATGTAAACCTGTGTGGAGTCGCCAGTTGTTAGTATGAATCTTAATTCCAAGTGTACGTAAAAAGAGCACTTTAGCTGCGCATAACAAACAACCCTAACAACAAATATGGCTGCTAATATCCTCAGATCTGCAGTTAGGTGATCAAGATAAATGCTACAAAAATCTAGATCTATGCACTAGAAGACATTAAGCAGTAACAAAAACAAGATTTACTCCATGCATCCAATAAAAAAGACAAGAATATATCGAATGAATTTTGTATTGATGGCACCTGGGAGGAAAACACAAGAGGGTGTTCCATGTTCTCCTCAATGGGATGGGTTCTTGTAATTCCTCATCACTTCAGATCTAGAATTCCTCTCTCTTGATGGTGTAGAAAACCCAGACAAAAAATGGTAGCAAAATATGACTATGATGGTGGATCAATAGTCAGACCAAAAGTATAGATCCAGAGTGATCTTTAGGCAACAAAAGGTGATAAATGAATGGGAAAACCCTTCTATTTATAACAAAATATTGAGTTAGTCTAGATATTGGTGTATAATTAAAATATTATTAACCAAATCAAGATCCAACTTTTATGGAATATTTTATTATTTTTGTTGGAGGGAAAAGGAATTTGACTTGGGTCAAATCCCTTTATTTGTAAATAATAAATAAATAAATGATTTATTTATCATTTTAAGGATGTGGTTGGATAATAGTCAAATAAATAATGATTTATTTAATTATTTAAGGGTGATTTGGTCAAATTTAACAAGGAATATTATTTAAATAAGGTTTAAATAATTATTCCTAGAAAATAATAAGATAAATAATGATTTATCTAATTAATTTCCCCGTTTTGGGTTAAATATAACCAAGAATATTAATTAAACTGTTGTTTAACTAATTATTCCTTGAGGAAAATCAAACAAATGTAGATTTATTTAATATTTCCTCATGGGGTTTCCTGTTTAGACCATAAAAAACTTAATAAAGGTGGTTTACTAAGTTATTTTCATAGTGAAAGCAATTTTACTTAGGGTAAAATTGGTCTTACATGGTGTACTTGGGTCCATCTAATGATAATAGGTTAGATGACCAAAAAATGGTGTAACAACCATGATGGTAACTTTCATGGCTTTTATGGAACTGTAGATGAAGTAGTTGTTACAAAGCCAGCTCATCAATATTCTATATTGTTGGACGAGATACCAGTTTCCCAAGATTTATGGCTCTTACCTAAAAAATCTAGAGCCGTCCTTCACAAACATTGGCTTGATAAAGCCAGAGAAAAAGTTGAGGATAATATGCATCGTTTATCTGAGACATACAAAGAGGTATGTGATTAGTTACTTGAATTTGATAGTATGATTAGCCTTCAAATTCTAAGCAAAGAAAAAGTCGCGAGAATGACAACTACTATAGCAGCTAGAAACTATGACCTTCTTCAGGCACTTAGTGCAGAAATAGTGGTGATAGAAGAGGTTGCTAAGGTTTTAGAAGCTCATGTTTTGCCATGCATTGGTTACTTCACCCAACATCTCATTCTCCTTGGCTATCACTTGCAGCTGTGTCCTTTTGTGGCAGAACATGAATTAGCCACCAAGTATAATTTGGAGATATCCCTCTTTGAGCGATTGATAATAGGAGGGATTGAGCATATCACTCTCGAATGCCAAAGAAGAACAAGGCCCGAAATTTCAAGATTAATATCCGATATCTATCCTTCCTGTTAAAAAATGTAATTACCTCCCGCATGCATTGTTAGACAATCAGTTAAGTGAGTTAGTTGAGTTGAGTGATAGATATATTTGGTGAGTGAGTTAGAGAGTGAGTTAAGTGAGAGTTGATCAAGTTGAGTTATGTGAGAGTGTGTGCATGTCAATTTAGGTTAAATACCCTTCACCAGGTTCATTGTATTCATTGTGATTGAGAGTGATTGAAGATTAATTGAAAAGCCGCAGCTCGTGTGTTTCATGTGTGAAATACTTGTGTTATTGTGTGTTTGAATCCTCTGCCTATCCAACAAATTGGTATTAGAGCTGAGGAAGGATCAAAAGATCCATGGGCGAGCAGAGCCAGAGAAGAAGGCCAAGAGCAGAAGGTCGATTTTTTTTTTTTTAATAATTTTTTTGCAAAAGCGGAGGTCTGCACATTTTCAGTGAAGCAAAAGCGGAGGTCCGCAACTTTTCCTCTGAAAACCTGTGGAGGTTTCGTGAAACTTACGATTTTTCCAAAATCAAGTTTATGCCGCAGTTTATTGGCTTGACGTGTGTGCAATGCGATTTACATTTTTCGTAAAGGCCAACAGTCGGAGGTTATCAAATTCAAAAGGTTCGGTTGAAACCTTTTAAAGTTTTTCCATGTGCTCACTTTTTCCATGTGCTTTAAGGTTGTATTCGAATATGCAATCCGTGAGAAGGATTTTAAAAAGAGTGTTATATATTTTTTTTAAAAAGCAATGATTTAAAAAAATGGGATATATATTATAAAAAGGGATTTTATTATAAATTTTTTTATATATATATAAATTAGAAAAAAAAAATATTTATTATTTAAAAAATTTATATTAAATTAGGGTTTTCTTGTAAGGAATTTTTTTTTAAGGAGCTTTGCAAAGCCCTCACAAAAAAGAGAGAGGACAAATTTAGGGTTTTTTATCAGAGACGATTTTTTTTTTGAAGCAAGATGGCCACATCAAGTTTTCAGCCACAACTTCCTTCTTTCACTGGGAAAGATTATGATGTGTGGGGTATTAAAATGGAGACCATGTTAAAGGCACATGATGTTTGGGATCATGTCAAGTTTGGGTTTGCAGAACCTCAAAACAACGCAGAAGAATGAGCCCTTAGTAATGCAGACAGGGAACAATGGAAGAAAGACAAGCGGAAGAATGAACAAGTGTTGCTTCTTATCCAACAAGGAGTTTACCGAGTAGTGTTTTAAAAGATAATGATCATGTATTTAGCAAAGGAAGCATGGGAAACTTTGGCGACAATCTATCAAGGTATGGCCAAAGTCAATATTGTTCAATTACAGAATACTGGGAGAGATTTTGAAAGTCTGCAGATGAAGGAGATAGAGGACATTGATTCTTTCATGAATCAGGTCATGTTTGTCACAAATCAGTTAAAAATCTATGGTGAAGATATCAAATATCGAACAATGATTGAGAAGGTTCTTAGACCTTTGTCTACCAAGTTTGATGTTGTGGTAGTGGCCATAGAAGAAGCGAAGGATTTGGAAAAACTGACAGTTTATGATTTGATGGGATCCCTTCTATCGCAAGAGGCAAGGATAGACAGAAATAAGGATTACACTTTAGAAACTTCCTTCAAAAGTCAAGTTTATATTTCAATAGGTCAAGGCAGAGCTCGATCGAGAGGCAGAGGACGAGGCGATAGCTATGGTGGTCAGAGAGATGGCTGAGAAGAGCATGAGCATCAAAGTGGAAGCAACAGCAACAGAAGCTTTCACAACAATCAAATATTTGACAAATAAAATGTGAAATGTTATTATTGCAATACATTTGGTTATTACGCTCGTGATTGTAGGAAGAATATAGCTGATCAAGGAAATCAGAGAGCTAATGTTAGTACAGAGAATACTAACTCCATGTTTCTAGCATGCAACACCATGCATGAATCGTCTGATAAGGTTTGGCTATTAGACAGTGGTTGCAGTAACCACATGATAGGCGACAAGAATTTGGTTGCAAATTTGGATTAATATGTTAAGACAGAGGTAAAGTTGGGGACTGACAAGACTGTGGATGTAGATGGAAAAGGAGTGGTCAACATTGTGACCAAGCAGGGGGGGCCAAAGACCATATCAGAGGTATATTATGTCCCTATACTCAAACACAATTTGATAAGTGTTAGTTAATTGACGCAGGAAGCATACAAAGTGATCTAAAAATGGAACTATTTGTAAATGTTGTGCAAAGTATCCATTTCCATTTAATTAAGTGTGCAAAGTATTCTCCATGTCTTGCAGGTTAAACACAGTGTTTTTGGTAATTGTTTCCGAGTTTATGTGTGAGAATTGGTTATTTAAATTCAATGTTTAATATATCATTTCAAAAATACACAACAAGAAAAATTCACCATAGCATAACACAGCAAAATGATGAGGCAGTTCACCCCTCCTGGGCTACATCTGCCGGGTTCAAGGCTCCCAATGGACATGTCCTTGCTCTGTTAAGTTGCTCAAAATGGTTATACAATGAAATATATGCCTAAACAGGAAAAAAAAGCTATGAATTTGACTTTAGAAGACATAAATAAGCTAAAAATGGCTTTTGTTTCACCTCAAACAGTGAAGTACAACCCAATATAGCTCCATCTCCCTAATGGCCCTGGTGGCTCTTTCCTCTTCCCTGAAGTAAAAATGGTTGTAGAACACCTCTGTTCACTCTGCAACGTGTCCCAAACTCTCCAGAATGCTCAAGAAACCCAAAATTGACTAAAATTTCGTCAAATTTTGTTCAATATTGAGGAAGTTATGACCTCCCAAATAAAACTTCCCAATGTCACTTGAAAACCCCACCAAATGTGGGTGAACTCCAGTGAAATGTGCTAAATTTGGCAAATTTCTGGATTTGGTGGAACCAGCGCCAAGTTAGGTGGAAATATTTGCTATTAGCATTAGATGTGAGGTAAGGGCGGTCACATGGATAACACCGCTCTACTTGCCGACAATTCCACAACATTAAATAGTGGCATTTACTGTTTTGTGATGGGCGGTTACATTCCGCATTAACTGCCAGGTTTAGACGTTAAAAAAACCACGTATTATCAACCGTGGCATAAAATTTTTGGAGTAGTCACATGGGACCGGATAAGCTGCCGCCATCCTAACTGTAGCCACCAGTCTAAAAATCTGGTCACGCGATGGGTTCTATGTGTATGGGGGCTGGCCCCCTTTGCCACCCAATGAAATTTGTTTGAAAACTTAAATATAATCATTTAACCTTATAGTTTAGGAAACAAATGCAAGCTGGTTGGTAGAGCACTGTATTGGTATAGGGGAGGTTGGGTGTTAGAAACCTCGGCCCTCCATAACATTTTGACTGACTGCTCTTGGGCCACATGACGGCCTCCGGGCCTGCCACGTGGCGACCTGCTATTGGTTCACATAAACAAATTCAAACCAACCTCCAATCCAAAGTTGCCACTTGTCGAATTCCCATTCACTCCTGTGGAATATTCCAAGGAATATTCTAGGGAATATTCCCAAAATATTCCTTGGAATATTCTTTTCTTTTCTTTTTTTAAAATTTCAAAGTCAAAAAGTCAACTTTGGTCAACTGATTTTTAAGAGTTTACTGGAAACTTCAAACCTTCATAAATTTCACATATGACGTCAGATTTGAGCCCCGTTTGCGGTGCCAGAATTGCAGCGACGAGAAATTTTCGGTCGTTTAGGTTGAAACCAATTTTTAACACTTTAATTTTTGAGCAATTTTCATAACTTGGACATGATCACCTAATCACACCTCCCAAATGGGAAGCTTTTGGACCCCAAAAGCTCTCTGAATTATAGAAACTAAAGATGATGAGACTGATTCTCCACTCTTCCAACCTTGAACCACTGAAATCTTCCTGACTTCATCAAATTGAGTTTCTCATAAAAAGATAAATTCTTCCTTGAATCTGTTGACCGATTGTTACTAACCTTGACTGTGTCATCCTGCAATTTTTTGAAACTTGCAGAACAACAACAGAAATTTTCAGAATACATACTATTTCTACAATGGTCTAACTCCAAAGAAAACTAAAAATAAGATTCACCTTGCCAACTTCCCTCATGACGAATTTTTGCCGAATGAGCCATGTACTTGTGTTGATTCCCGACCAAGTTTTCTCGCCATACCAACCTACCATTTTGAAACCAGCATTGATCCATGATGAATTTTGTGTCCTCTCTTCTTGCATGCTCTTCCCTTTCTTGGATTCTTGCACCACTTTGCACCGACACTTTGTTCTCTGCACCGATTGACACCAAAGGCACTTTCTGCAACAGCTTGTCATCTTCCAAAGACGACTTGCTTTCAGACTTAAACATATCATCATTTATATTAGAAATAACATGAAAAGGATAATGAAAAAAATATTTTTTCTTAACCATCAACAAAGTCAAATTTTGACTTGCATTAACAAGCCTTTTCAATTGCCCTGTGTTGACTAAAGAAGATTCTAGCTTCTTCTGATGTGCTCTCACAATAAACTCCTTGCCATCCTTGAACAGATAATACTAGTTCTCATGGTGATGGAAGTTCACTTTTCTATCATATAAATATGGACTACCCAACACCACACCTGTAATGTCAAGCGGTACCACATATAGTTCAACCAAATCAACATAATGAGCTGTTATGGTGAAGTGCAACATGCACTTTCTTGAGACTTGTAAATTAGCATTCTTGCAAATCCATCCAAGTGGATATGGATTTGGATGTGGAATGGTCTCAAGTTTCAGCTTCTTGACTAAGTCTTCTGAGATGAGGTTTGCTTGAGACCCACTATCAAATAGTGTGTCTATCTTTGTGTGTTTGGAAATTATCCTCACATGAAATAGCTCAATCCTCCTCTCTTCATTTGGAGCTTCTATGTGATAGTTTAAAGTGCTAGAACTGGGAATTTTTTCCTTTACAATCTCTTTCCCATTTATGTTCTTTAGTACCATGGCTATGATTTTAGTTTCATCACTTGATTCAGACCCTAAGTCTTATTCAACAGTTGCAACTGTTTTTCCCTTTTCTTTAGCCTTATCTTTGGTTTTAAATTTTTCTGGTTTCAGCTCCGGATGAAGTTTCCAGCAATGGTCTTCATCGTGGCTTGTTTTGGAACAATTTTTACAAAAGAAATTTCCTTTTTATTTCCTAGAGTTTGCATTTCTTTTCCTCCCTTTGCCTTTAAATTCACTATCCACATTCCCATCAAAAGATTGTTTCCCTCTAGGCTCTAAATGTGTGGCTTGGACACAAATCTTGTCTATACTAGTAGGATTGAACATAAGGATAGTATGTATACGAAATTGTGTAAACCACCTATATATTTCAGAAAAGTATCTTGACTATGAAAATCAATTCCTAACAACAGAGCCCTTCGTCTAAACTCTTGAGTGTAATCTTGAACACTTTGTCCCTTAAGTTGTCTAAAACTTGGCCAATTCATGATAGCCTTTTGTAAATGAGCCAATGGATAAATTTTTTGCTTAATTGCAGAAATAAATTCAGCCCATTGATAAAAGTGATCTTACCATTTTTTTAATTTCATCCTTGGTCTTGGCCTCCCACCATACCAATGCCTTCTCCTTCCATTCTCAAAGAGGCTAACCGAATCTTGGTGTTGTCTCCAGTGACAGGTTTTGTATCCTCAAATAAAATCAACTTTCTTATCCAATTGTCAAGTTTACCCGCATTGACTTCACCATTAAACATATGCAACTCAAATTTAACATCAAGCTTTAAATGGAATTTTACCATGGTTTTAGACTTGTGAGATTGATTCACCGAAGTAGAGGATGACAATGTAGAGGAAGAGGATGAAGATGGGGATGGTGGATCACCATTTCCTCCATGTCCTTTCTTTGACTTGTCATCACTTTTATTTCCTCCTAAAGAACCCTGTCCTCCTTTTTGATGTTTAGACCCTTCTCCAACAAGCCTATCATTCCTTTCTTGGTAGAGTATCCTCACCATCTCTGTCATGTCTAGGAAAGCCTTTCGGAATACCCATTCTTCTTCTTTGTGTTGGGTGTGGAGCTTGATTATCTTGTTTACTTTGTATCACAGCATTGGACCCCTATACCTTAAAAGGGGCGGCAACGCTGCCTGTAATTAATCGCTGCCGTGGGGGGTCCAGGGGGGGCAACATCCCTTTTCGGAGCCCCCCCCTGGCGCGGGGTTTCGGGGGCAGCGCCCCCAAAGCTAAAAAAATATGTAAAATTTCCTTGTAAAATTATAGTAATTTCTAGTAAATCTGGGCCGTTCATAGGCAGATGATCTGACGGTAGAAGTTATTATTAGTTTAGGGTTTTTTGCCCTTTAAGGTGTTGGGAAAAATACTGAGAGGGGGGGGGTGAATCAGTATTTACAGCATATTCAAACTTTTTACTTTTTCATGCTCTAAAACCCATACGCTACTTTGCTGAAGACAACTAGCGTATACACGCGGATATCCTTTATAAAACTTGCGTATGAACAGAGATCTAGTTATGCAGATAATTCTTAACTTAGTTCTTTGCAGCATTCATTCATCTGATGTTTAGTTAACAGTAAGTATGCGTAGTAATAACATAATAGATCATCACACATAAGCATCACACATGAACACCAGGATTTTAGGTGGAAACCCAAGTCGGGAGAAAACCACCGTTGCCGTTGCTCAGCCTTCAATATTTTATTATAAAGAAAACATCTTACAACTTATGTACTAGCGCAGACTCATACCAGTACGCAGGCACCCACCTGCGCTCGTTTACCAGCCTCTCCTGGAAGGGAGCTACGACCCCTTGCTCTCGTTTACCAGCCTCACCTGGAAGGGAGCTACGACACCCTGCTCTCATTTACCAGCCTCACCTGGAAGGGAGCTACAACCCCCTGACTCAAGGCTACGACCCTCAGCACCTCTATGGACCACGTTTCATCAATTTTCACACTGGATCCAACAGCTTCAATAGAGAAAAACTTGCAGGCCACTTTTCATCATATTTTCAGACTGGACCCACTCCACACATTTAAGCTCAATCATACATCAAACTGATACTTTTAACTCATTGACAGATAACAGTAACACAGCAGAACAGATCAGAAATTTCATACTTCATACTTCTGCAAACCCTAGTTTTTCATACGCGCTTTCCTTTCACTGATCCCGCGTATATACGCGCTTTCATACATATAAAACCGCATATACTTCTGCACATTTCAGAACTGATTTCACAACCCATACGCGCTTTCGCTTGATCAAACCCGCGTATATACGCGCTTCCTCTGTTACATACTTGCGTATAGATCTTCAAATATTATAGGGCAGCATACTTCTTCAGATCAGATATTCAGTTCAGATTTTACCCTTCACTTCAGACAGATGTTCGCCTCATCTCAGATCTAAACATTCCATAAACATATCTTAGAAGATACAAATACATTTCAGATCTAGATTCCCTTCTTCATCATTTTCTTCATAGGTGCATCACATATTCAGATCTATCATCAAACTGTTACCCTTTCCATTCAGACATACTTCAGAGTGAAGTATTCATTCAAACCCAGACTCATGCACACACTTGCACTATGAATTTCTTCTCCTTATATAGGTTTAGACTTTGTCAGTACCATGAGCCAAAACCACAATAATTCTAATGGTATTCCTGGACGGGATCAATTAGATTTTCAAGCGCTCAATACAATGGGTCAATACCATGGTAAGAACCCCTGAATTTATAACTTTAGAGCGCAATTAAGCATACACGACTTGGCACGTACTTTTCCATGTACATACGCTACTTCGCCTTAACAACTCCGCGTATGCTTTGTGTCACACACTTTTCATCATTGTTCTGGCCCTTACTGATATTTCTTTCTCTGGTACTTCTGAGCTACTTGTAGAACATCAGATTTACATCATTAATAAACTCATCAAGCATCAAGAACAACTTCATTAAGTAGGTTGCCATCATCTTCATCAAGTGGGTTGCCATCAAGGACAACACTCTGCATCATATTGACAAAAATCTCCCCCTTTGGACTTGATGGAAATCACGATGGTGTTTGATCACCACAACAGATAGATACATTAAGCATAATGATATTCTCCCTTATTCAAACACCATGTCACTCTCCCCCTTTGACATCAAGGTCAAAGGGCGGATCAAAACCAACACAAGGTTGTTTTCTCCTCATGTAGATAGAAGAGCGCTGTAGATCTGATGTGCACTGAAGTTACCATGCTCCCCCTGAGTTCATGCTGAATCTTCAAACATATTTTTCAATGAAGTACATGACTCTATGACCTTCCTATAACCAAGGACTCATACTTACATCAAAGATCCAACTAAGTGGATTTACATATGAGATTCAAATACCCAACCAAGTGGGTTTACACAATTTGACTCAACTACCCAACCAAGAGGGTTTACACATTTTGACTCAAGTACCCAACCAAGTGGGTTTACATATTTTATCAAGTCCTTACATAACTGAATATTACAATTTTACATCATAGGTCTGAACATGACCTTTTCATCAAATTACAAATATGACTTTTTATGACCAGTACCAGAAAGACCTCAAGAGAGAGAGATCTTATTTCAGAATCATCATAATGCCAACAATGCATTACGCTCAGCAAGGCTAATGCTCCCCCTGAAAATGTGCATCCAAGCATCCTTTCCATATGAACAAGGCTCCTCCTTAGCCTGTGCAACCTGAAACTCTTTCAACAACAAGTTATCAGCAACAATCTCTGCATGATTTGTCCTTATCTCTGAATCATAAGACTTCCATCTCATCCATGTGTGAAAACAAAGAATACTCTTCAGCAAAAAGAAAACAGGGCTCATCCATAATCTCATTACAAGAAACCATGTTTCATTTCATCAGCATGAGTATAACCAAATACAATGTCAATAGTACAATCATTAGCAGTTGGACTGATGCTCCCCCTGAACCTGTGCTCCTGATCTTCAGCTGTCATACTATTTTTCTTGTCATAAATGCATACGTGACTGTCTCTAGTGTAACTCGCGTGTATACGCGGCTTTAGTTCACAGAACCTGCGTATGGAAAGTGAAACATTTAAAACTTCACATTCCTTCATCTCCCCCTGAGTTTGTACCACCTGTACCTGTCTTCTTTACATCAGATGCTCAGTCAGAAATAAACATAACCAGAATAATAAAAACCATCATGGGAATCACCATACATCGCTCCCCCTGTGACGATACATTACTAATCCCTATAATGTATCTCACATCACTCCTGCAATCATTATGAGAAGTAAGCTTTTAGAAGCGGATGACTGCAGTAGGGTCAATATTCCCGAAGTTTCTGACCGATCCTCCTTCTTTTTCCAACTTTGCTTGAACTTTTGAAATGTGTGCTGGAAATCATCCAATTTCTCATATCTGTTCATCCTGCATTCTTTTTCCACATGTCCATACTTGTTACAAGCATAAAATCTTATGTGACCACAGAAGTAAGCATAAGGATCATAATGTGTTGTTCTATTCTTCCTTCTATTGCAATCAGCTGCTTTACGACCATACTTGCTGCATGAAAAACAATATCCCTTGAAGCAACCAGAGTACCTTTCTGAATAGAATCTGTTTGATTGTGACTGAAACGATCTGCTTCTACAATTTGCTGCAAAATGCCCATAATTATGACATTTAAAGCATTCAACATTATTGAATGATTTCCTTTGAGAATTCATGATTTTAGGTTGACCTTTAGTTTCTTTCAACACTTCAGGTTTTTCTTTGACATCCTTTGAAGCTTTAGCACTTCCTTGCGAACTAGATTCTCCTTTGACAGTTTCATGAAAACCAAGACCAAGTTTAATAGCAGGAGACCTTTGATTACTAAGAATATTGTCCATAATCTTAGTAATATCTTGAAACCTCAAGAGTTTATCCTTTTCTTCTAATTTACCTTTGAGAATGTTGACCTCAACCTCCAATTTTTGGCATTGCTTCTTCATGCTTTCTTCGACCCTTTTTCCTTCTTCTACTTGATCATTTAATTTTAAGATTTATTCCTTCAACCAATTTTCTTGATCTTCACATGTTTGTAGCAGTTCTTCATTCTTCTTATTTGATTTTTCCAGATCTTCTTTGAGAGAGATGATTTCTGCTTCAAGTCCTTCCTTTTCAAATGATTGTAGAGGTTCTTTATTCTTTTTATTTGATGCTTCAAGATCTGCTCTCAGAGAGATGATTTCTGATTCAAGTCCTTCATTCTTCTTATTTGATTTTTCTAGATCTTCATTTAGATCATTGATTTCTACTTCAAGTCTTTTATTTCGATTGCTTCCATAATTGTACAAATTTTGATACTTGTCTACCTGTTCATTCAGAATTTCTATTTTTCCTTTCAATTGAGAGATCATCTCATTGTAGATACCGTCTCTTTCTTTAACTGATCTTTGTTGATCTTCAACTTTAATCTTGATAGCTTCCTCTGTTTTATCTTCTTCATTTTCTGCTGCACATGTTTTCTGAGATATCTCCTTTAGAGTAGCCTTCTTCTTTTGATTCCTTCCCATTGTGACAGATCTCCTTCAAGCGATCAAGCTTCTGCAGAAGGACCTACTCTGATACCAATTGTTGGGAAAAATACTGAGAGGGGGGGGGGGGGTGAATAAGTATTTAGGACTTACTCAAAACTTTTTACTTTTTTATTCACTAAAACCCATACGCTACTTTGATGAACCCAACTAGTGTATATACGCGGATATCCTTCATAAAACTCGCGTATGAACAGAGATCTAGTTATGCAGAAAATTCTTAACTTAGTTCTTTGCAGCATTCATTCATCTGATGTTTAGTTAACAGTAAGTATGTGCAGTAATAATAGAATAGACCATCACACATGAACACCAGGATTTTAGGTGGAAACCCAAGTCGGGAGAAAACCATCGCTGCCGTTGCTCAGCCTTCAATATTTTATTATAAATAAAACATCTTACAATTTATCTACTAGCGCAGACTCATACCAGTACGCAGGCACCCACCTGCGCTCATTTACCAGCCTCTCCTGGAAGGGAGCTACGACCCCCTGCTCTTGTTTACCAGCCTCACCTAGAAGGGAGCTACGACCCCCTGCTCTTGTTTACCAGCCTCACCTGGAAGGGAGCTAAAACCCCATGACTGAAGGCTACGACCCTCAGCACCTCTATGGACCACGTTTCATCAATTTTCACACTGGATCCAACAGCTTCAATAGAGCACAACTTGCAGGCCACTTTTCATCATATTTTCAGAGTGGACCCACTCCACACATTTAAGCTCAATCATACATCAAACTGATACTTTTAACTCATTGACAGATAACAGTAACACAACAGAACATATCAGACATTTCATACTTCATACTTCTGCAAACCCTAGTTTTTCATACGCGCTTTCCTTTCACTGATCCCGCGTATATACGCGCTTTCATATATATAAAACCGCGTATACTTCTGCACATTTCAGAATTGATTTCACAACCCATACGCGCTTTCGCTTGATCAAACCCGCGTATATACACGCTTCCTCTGTTACATACTTGCGTATAGATCTTCAGATATTATAGGGCAGCATACTTCTTCAGATCAGATATTCAGTTCAGATTTTACCCTTCACTTCAGACAGATGTTCGCCTCATCTCAGATCTAAGCATTCCATAAACAGATCTAGAAGATACAAATACATTTCAGATCTAGATTCCCTTCTTCATCATTTTCTTCATAGGTGCATCACAGATTCAGATCTATCATCAAACTGTTACCCTTTCCATTCAGACATACTTCAAAGTGAAGTATTCATTCAAACCCAGACTCATGCACACACTTGCACTATGAATTTCTTCTCCTTATATAGGTTTAGCCTTTGTCAATACCATGAGCCAAAACCACACAACTTCTAATGGTATTCCTGGACGGGATCAATTATATTTTCAAGCGCTCAATACAATGGGTCAATACCATGGTAAGAACCCCTGGATTTATAACTTTAGAGTGCAATTAAGCATACGCGACTTGGTACGTACTTTTCCGCGTACATACGCTACTTCGCCTTAACAACTCCGCGTATGCTTTGTGTCACACACTTTTCATAATTGTTCTGGCCCTTACTGATATTTCTTTCTCTGGTACTTCTGAGCTACTTGTAGAAAATCAGATTTACATCATTAATAAACTCATCAAGCATCAAGAACAACTTCATTAAGTAGGTTTCCATCATCTTCATCAAGTGGGTTGCCATCAAGGACAACACTCATCATCATATTGCCAACAAGTTAGTGCAAATTGGTTTTAAGATTTGGTTTTGGTTGGTGGGAAAAATCACTTAATGAGATGGATAGTGACAGATCTATTTTTCCATTGGGAAAAGAAGTCAAATTTCAAGCAAAAAGGACTAGGATCAAGGTTAAAAAGTCAAATATTTTCAGGGCAAGATAGACAAGTCATTGAAGATCTTGGAAGGCTGATTGGTGAAGTGGTTTAATTGGGATAAAGAGCAATCAAGGATTATTTGATCCAGAAAAGAAAGGAGAAGATAAAGGTCATTCGAAAGAGGGAGAAATTAAGGGTTCCCTACTCTGAAAATCAGCAGAAAACATAGAAATGAAAAATAGTTAAAGACAGGGTGCTTTTAACAAATCCTATAATAATATTCCTAATTTATCATTCAAATTTAGATCACATATATGGATGCATGTAAAACATAAGAAGATAACAATGATAGTAGAAAGTACTTCACTTCAATGGCTCATCACATGAATCCTGAAATATGATGCTTTATGATTTGATCCAGTCTGCTACTTGAACTTGCTACAAAAAGTCTTCAGGTACAAAAATATTGACTATAGAAATCCTCAGCAATTTATTCCACAATAATACTTCAAAGGATGAAGTATTTATACAAAAATGTTTACAAAATATCCTAGAATACTAATAGGATTTTCTAAGGAAATAAAAATATATTTTACAAAAATATAGTGACAGCTGCTTAACAACTAGCAAGCTATCCTATTTATCCAAATAAAATAGAAATGTTGTTTTGGATTGGGTGCTGCTGGCTGCCTTGTTGTCTCTAATACTGGAAAAGATATTTTAATCTATTTTGAAGTGCTATCTTCTTATCTGATACTTTTTCATCTGATACACTTTACCATCTGATACTCTTTAACCACTGTTTTAACTGTCTTACTGCTGTAAACTCTATTTTCACTGTGTAAAAAAAACAAACTGTTTTTCATCCTTTTTACTGCAATCTGACTTATACAATAAGTTAGTTAGTTTTTCCCAAAATTCTTCATAAGGGATTTTGATCTTTTTCAACTTCCTAAAGTTCTCATCTTCCTCTGTATATCTAGCAAATGTTGGTTTTACCACAAAAAGGTGTTTTATCTCATGCTGTAGATAAAACAAGTCTTCAAAGATTTTATGTAGAACCTTTCCTGTAGGAATTCCTTGTCCTTCTATTTTATTTACCTGCTCTTTTGCATAATCTCTGATCCTCTTGTTGTAGTCTTCTTGTGGCATAAGTTTATCATTAAGAACAAGAATATTTGGCAAACCTTTTTTCCTTAAGATCTCAAATTTAACCATAAATTTAGTTATGGCTATGTTCATGTTTCGACACTTTTCATCTAGCTGTTTCATCAGATTTTTATTTGAAATTACTTTTCTTATTTCAAGAATTGTCTCTGTTCTATTAGTAATTTATATCCCATCCAATTCTTGTTTGTTCTTACTATTGATAAATTTGATTATTTCTAGGGCCTCTTCAGGTTTGGCACCGAGTTCATCCTTTGTTTTCTGAATCACCTCTTGAGCTGCCTTTAGTAAATCCTTTTGCTCATAAATTACCTGTAATTATGTCCAAACATCATTGATGGATTCAATTATTTTGGTCCATAGTTGATTCTTCACATAGGACATTAGTTATTTCAAGGTTAAATCCTTTTGTAAATTCTTCAACTCAACATTCAACCCGTTGCCCTTTGTTCCTAAGTTTTGGCATTAATTTGGGCTAACTTCTTAGTGTTTTCCAGATTTTCAATCATTTTCTTCAACCTATTGATTTCATTTGTTTGAAGTGACATTTCCTCCATGGCTTTGATCAGCTTGTTGGCTTCATATGTTTGCTGCACTGTTGATGTAGATGATTCTGTAGTTGAAGTAGTAGAAGATGTCACTGGCACCACTATTTCCAATGGGGATTTTGGTGCCAATTCTTCTGCCAATGTTGAAGGAACAACTGATGTTGCCATGGGAATTACTATAGGAACTTCTTATGATTTTGTAGTTTCTATTTCATGGACAAGCTTGTCCATTTGGATTTCCATCTCTTTAATCTGTGCTGTCATTTGTAAAATCAAGTTCATCATATCATATTTTTGGCTTACCTCTTGCACAATTTCCTTGGCTTGTGGATGTTCGGTTGGTGGAAGCTTGAGTTGTTTTCTAAGTGCTGCAATGTCAACATTCTTTTTCTTCACCAATTCTTCTGCACTTTTCACATTGGCAGGGTCATATCCTACTTGAATTACCAATTCTTCTAAAGACTTAATTCTAAGGTCTTTAGCATATGAGGAAGCCTTTTCAACTTTCATTTGATCTCTCATATTTATTAATGCGTTTTGGAGCTTTTGGGCACTCATTGCCTTTGTATTCATAGTAGAATAAAGCATCTCAGAAGTTTGTCTATGAAATTCAATTTGATCTAATGGATGGATGCTATCAACAGGTAATTCAAGGTCAACTTTCTTGTAATTTGCTGTTGTTTTGGGTGTATTGACTGTTGGTTGAAGTACTGACATAATCAACTTCTTGTTTGAATAATCAAAAGCTGACAGAAGTCTATTATGGTTTCCTAGAGTTTGCTGTAAATATTGAGAATAAATATCATTCTTGATTTCTTCATTCTTGGCTTTTATCTGCTTATATTTCTCTCTGACGTCAATATCTTTATCCTCTACTAGCTGTGAGGAGGATGCTTCCATATTTTTTTGTTTCTCAATTACCTATGTGTTTTAAGTATCAGGATGCTCTTCATTTATAATCTCTGTGACTGGCGTATTGTTTGTCTCTGGAACATCTGTATCTTCCACTACAATGGTCTCTTTTTCTTTATCAACTAGAATAGTCTTAGGATTTTTATTATATCTGAGTTTAAACCTAGTCTCAGTTGTTGTTTCAGCAGTGTAGGTACCTTCTTCCCCAATTCTCTTAGTAGCTTTATCTTCTTGATTCACAATTTTCAAGGTGTGACTAGTATCACCTTGTTTAACTGCTTCTATCAAGGTATTTTCTAGCCACTCTACTTGATTAGAAAACTGTTCAATCTCTGGCCTTTTATCATGTATATAAGGGGTCAATTTTCATTTTACCCTCATTTTGCTTAGAATTCCCTAAGGATCATAATTCCATAAGAAACTTTCTTCAAATTTGTATTCCGACATCTGTTTTGCTGCCTTTGTACCTGCATCCCTGTGATTGCAAATAAAAGGTCCTACCTGATTCTTCAACTTGAATTGAGTCTTCTTCTTGGCAGCTAAGAAGTTGATAGAATCTGAATTTAATACTTGCTTGATGTACTCGAAGGAAAACACTCTCATTGGCACATACTTAGGTAGTTTATAAGGTAAAATATTTTACCCTTAAACTCTGATCTCTATATGATTTTTGTAAAGGTACCAATCTCTAGTTCTACTTTGTTCCGACAACAGTAATATTTTCTTTATCTCATCACTGACTCTTGTTTGTACACTGTTTGTCAACATGTTTACCAATGGATGAACAAAATAGCCTATAAAATCCACATAAGTGAATTCTGTTGATTCTTTCCTGATTAAAGATGTCCAAAAGATAACTGATAGAGGATTCCCTTCTACATCCAATTTATGAAGGTTTATAGGGAACTTATCTTCTTGAAAGTAGAGAAACATGTGAAAGAGGAAGGATGAAAATCTGAAAACTCCTTCAGTGGGTAACTTCACAAGCTGATCATGGATATTATCAGCTATGTATTCAACATAATTGTAAATGACAGAAGGAGGTTGTCCAGGTACAAAGGTAGATATAAAAACAAGAATTGACTCATCTGTATGCTCATCAGTAAAATAACCTAAGATAAAGGATAACATAGAGATGACATGCCTTGACCCTTCAGGAATTTGGAAGTAGAATAAGGAGGGTTTAGTTTTGGGATTTCAACATAGGCAGGCATGGAATTTTGGAAAATTTGAAACCTTTTAGGAAATTCCAAACTAATGTAAAGCTTTGAGTGCTTCTATGGATAAGGGAACTGCATTGGGATCTGGTTTTAGCTGAAGCGTTATGTTAATAGACTATGTAATAATGGTAAAAAATACTTCTTTATTAGCATTAACCATGGCTCTTTGTTCAGGTAAATAATAGGATTGACACAACCTAATGAATTCTGTACATTGATGAGTATGTCAGACTACATACTTGGGTAGATTTGACTCCCAAATTTGAACTTCATCTCCCTGATCTAATGATTTTTCAAGACTCCAATAGTGGAGGTATAGAAGATTAAATTCTATCACTAGATTAAATATCTTGTAATCTACATCAACTAGAGGTGTATGCTCCACATCTACAACAGGAGGTTATAGAGGGTTTACAACAATAGTGGTTTTGGAAGGCATTTCTGGGTTTTATTTTGACATTTTAGACCTTATGGATGTTTGAAACTCTGTATTTGGACCTTTTTGTACCCTTCTGTAAGCTTAAACTGTTTACATAAGGTGTTTTTGGTTTTAATAGAGGTTTCCTGAATAGTAATAGGGATAAAATGGCTTTATTTTTGGTTTAAACCTTCAAATTTAGCTTTAAAATTGATCTTCAAACTCTTTACAAGATCAGGAAAAGGTAGAACGAGGGTTTCTCTGCTTCTTTGGATAAACTGGACTAAAAATGGTTCAAATCAGGCACAAAAAGATTGAGATTATTTGCCTAGGATTTCTTGATAGATTAGAATTTCTTTTAAGGTCTGCAAAGTCTAAATATATTCAATTTTTCTTTAAAACTAGATATAGTATCAAAACTGGGGTTTTATCAGAGTTTAGCAGTGAATCCGTTCTTTGCAGGTAAAAATAAGGGTCTTTCTATGGGCAAATAGATTTATAAGGCTTAATTTCTGAAAAAAATCTTTTTCAAATGATAGGAAGGTTGTTTTTCTTTGAAGAATACCTATTTGTGCAGGTATTTGATCTTTAAATGATTTCTGAGGCGTCAGAGAGGTTTGTGATGGCTGTGGAAGTATTTGGAAGTAAACAAGACGTTTTCAATGGACTTGGCAGCAACTTCAATGGTTTTTCTGGTTCTTTGGCGTGAAAATGGTGTGCAGAGAGAGTTTTTTCAGTCAGGAGGATGTAAACACATAGAGAATGCAGAAAAAGGGCTTAACTGTGTGCAAACAAAGTTTTATAATGTTTTAGGTTTAAAGCAGGTTAAGCATTGAATGGTGGCCAAATCATAGGATGGGTGGTTTTGGCGTTGGAGGGATAAACCACCAGTGTTTATCGCATGGGCTCTGGGTTGTAAGTAGTTTAATTGAATCAAATGCGATCTAGTAATAAAGTGCCGCGTGGAGGGGAGAGAGTATAGCAAAACAACCTATTTCGCAAATCTTGAAATGAGTAAACTGGGCGCTATTAGATTTGCGATATCACTTGTGGATTGTTAGATCTAGGGGTAGGTGTGCGAACGTCAGAGATTGACTTATGAAGTTGGTTGGCGGATGGGGCTCGGGAAAATCATATGTGGGGAGTTAAGTTTTAACGTTTAAAACGTAAAATCTATATGATAACCGGGGTAATATTTACACAACAAATAAGGGTTTAGCATGTGTTTTATAACCATAGGGCGGGTTTTATTATATGTAATATGTTTTTAACCTATGGGGTATGGGCGAGGTATTATTTACCACGTGGGTATTTAGAACCATATGTTAACGTATATAAAAGTGGGTTTGGGATATTTTAATAAATGAATTAATACATATATGGGAAGGGGTAGTTTTAAAAGGATTTAATACATTATATTAGAGTTAATATGAAAATGAAAGAGCAGAATACACAAAAAATAAACGCAGAATACAAAAAAAATAAACTAAGTAAAGTGTAATATAAACCTTTTGAGCACAATGATTGTCCCATTAAATATTTACACTTAAACTTACGATAAATTGTATTTTATGGGTTTTTTGAGTGTTTTTGGATGAAATGAAATTAATTAAGGGGGGTTTTACTTTCTCTAAGCAAAAAATGTGTTTTACTTAGGAAAATGGATTGTATTTTTTGGTAAAGGGTGAATATGTAGAGGAAATGGGCTTTTATGAAGTGAATCCAGTACTTTTACCAATCAGTCATTAAGCCTTGGGTCTAGTCCCAACAGAAGTCAGAGAAATGCTCTGAGCCTCTTTAATTGAAGGTTTTAAATACTGGAACATTATGGGGAAGGGGAAATTAGTAATTTTTCGAGATGATGTTTTATCACATGCCTTGCACAACTTCTTTCTACCTACCCATCATTATTCTAACATTTTTTACTTCATTTTCATGGGTGAATTTAAGCTTGCAACCCTAAATCCATTTTTCTTATAAAGCATAAAACTATCTAATTCTACTCTTATTTCATTCGAGGGCTCAGATTAAACTGTTGAGCTCCTCATTTATTCTCTAACTATCTACTAATTTTTCAAGTTTAAACTATTTGACATATCTTTATTCTCTATCTAAAACATGAAATTTAAAGCATGAAAAGTTAAGATTAAACTATTTAACTCATCATGGATTATGGAAATTTGGATAAGCTGCACATAATCATTATTTTTGCAGTTTAAAGTAAATAGTAGTGGCATTTTGACTTGCTCACTTTCATGTCTTATTATTATCTCTTTTTTCTTTTGGGGTCCATTTTTATTCTTTTGGATATTTTATTTTCAAGTCCTTTCATTCTTCTTTAAGGACTTTTACCCTCTTTTCATTTTTTATTATTTTCAAATATGGGAAAACAACTTGCAGAAATCAAGGTATGTACATATTTACAAGAATAATCAAAGTCAATTAAAAAATTATGAACCCTATTATTATAGAACCCTAACACGCTGCATAATGACCATGACATCACTTAGTTCAAGAGCAAAGTTGTGAATCATATATCGTCGTGGTTGGAGTATGCAAGCATTTATCGTCTAGGCAATCTCATGCCTCGGTGGATTTATAAATCTTAAAACTGCAGTGATAAGAATAAACCCAACCGTTGCTATCAAGCAAGCCCACCTCTCCTTCATACTAGGGATTCTTGCAAGGTTTTGACTACAGAATCACGGGCAACTTCTTTTCCTTGCCCTTACCTGGAATTAGGCCAGTTAAGGTAGTTAGGTTAAATGCTTCAATTCGAAAAATTGTGGCAAGACCTTTTGCTCTCCTTGTTGTTTAAGAACTACCATGATGGGTGAACCTCAGACAAGGGACATTTATTCTTCCGCCGGGCACAGGCACATGAAGGGACTTGGCCACTTTCTTCTTGACATCATGTCCTTTTGCTACACTTTTTATTTATTTATTTATTTTTCTTTCGGCCAGTCTGAAAAAACCCTGTGGTCGACATCTCCAACGTGCTCAACTACACCATGGTCCCATAATCTAATTTAAACTTTCTAAAAAATATTCTCTATGCCCAGGCCTTGGAAAAGCTTTAAAGCTTCATTTTCGTTTGGCTTCTCATCAAACCATTGTCAACCAGCTCCACTGGTTTGTGCAATGAACCTATGCAATGAACCATTGCTTCAATCAACCCTGCTAGTTTGTGTATTGAATTAGTCCATTCTTGGGACACTTCATTAATGGGAACAATTTCATAAGAATGAACAACCGACACTTTCATATTTTTCTCACTATGTTCTGATACCACTGGTTAGAATTTAGAATATTATGAAAAAAATAAATATAATACACAAGCAAAAAATATAATACACAAACAAAAAATATCAAAATAATATATATTATGATTTATGTAGGAAAATTTAAATTGGGAAAAATCAGTCAACAATAGATCTATTTTTGTTTCTGGCTAAAACACAGTCAAGTCTGCAGCACCTTGAGCTTTCACTGCTCATCCATGGCTCACTACAATGGAGAATCCTCTAGCCTTTTAATGGCTCCAACTATATGTAATACCATGGGTCACCAATACGAGTGACGAAAACCACAATTGTTGACATAACTTCAACTCTATCACAAGGTCAAGTTTATCTAACATTCAATACCCTCCCATAAAATAATTCTCATTTCCCATTATTTTTAAGTTAGTGAATTGTATTTTTTTATTAGAAATAGATTTAACACCATAAAAATTGGGAAATTAAAATTTCCAAATATTTCAACAGATTTTTGTCAAAATCATACCCAAATTTCCATTATTTCCTAAGTTGAAATGTCCCCCTTAAACTGGCATATTACACAACAACAAAGTGTCTATCAACTGCAAACTTACACGGTTGTTTCTTCATTTTCTTTTTCCACAGGTTCATGAGAGTAGTTTGACAGGCAAGAAATGTTCTGTTGGGATGATAGTTACCAAATTCCACCGCATTAGACCAAAAAAATTCGATAATTCGCTAGTATGACTCGATTCGCAAAAAAATACGTTGATGTTCTATTGGGACTGTAGTTTTTTTTTTTTTTTTCAGAAGAAAAAAAACACTTTTCTATTAAAAATAACAACAATACATAAAACAGATCATTACATTCGGTGCTGTTTGACACAACATGGAAACGTTGATTAACAGAGCAAGGAGACTATGAAAAATGCATCCCTTCTAAGAAATAAAAGTGCAGAAAACTTCAGCCACCTAAGGCCAACATAGTTCCTTCTCATACAACTAATACAACAAAGGATTGCAGGAAAAATTTAGATACGAAATGGCTTAATTACAACGATATTTCAACAACATTCCATATTTTAGAAAAACTTCACATTACGAGACAGATTGACGCCAATTTGTATCTCCCATGTTATACCAAATTATTTTCATGACAACCACAAGGAGGGAATAATAATACCAAAAAAAACTCGCTTGAGGCATTCCATAAGCCGAACCCGTATTACTAGATAAACATTTTATGAGAGGAAAACTCAAGCTCGCATGAAGGAAATAATCCCCGCCCCTTGATTTAGAGAGAAGAAGACATGATCACTTGCGGATCAAAAATATATTTATGGAATTGGAATCTCATTGTTCCAGATTTGAATCCCATCCCTATATTGTATAACCTGCAAAACCCCAAAGTTAGAGTTGATAAATTTTTTAGATAATCCATCGGACCTTGTGTTGTTTTCCCTGTAGATATGAAATAATGGTGGCCTATCCAAAATTTTCCACAGATCTTGAGTCCTCTTAAGCCAGCCCTATAAACATGGAATAGAAATATTGAGTTTGCCAGATATACAACCAATGATTAGACTGGAGTCACCATAGATGCTAACGTCCTTCAAATTTAAATTGATCGTGGAAAGAAGGCCACCCCATAAAGCCATCAATTCCAACTTGTTTTTGGTGCCAGTGTAATGTTCCAAATCTGGAACTTGCTGCTTCATCGGGAATATATGAAGATATTCCAAATTTCCTTCTATAGAAAGACCACAAGTCCATTCCAGAGATTGAATGTTGGGGAATTTACTAGATATGTCACCTTCACAAGGAAGAGTGAGATATAGAAGCTAGCTGGCCCTTCACAGACTCTGTCTATGGATATGCAATATTTCCACTTCGGGAATTTCCGCTACAGGGTCCTTGAGGATACTGTATAAGGAAGTTTCTGCAAAAATAAGACAAAAAACCACTGGGATGCCCTAGAAAACATCTAATAAAAATCCCTTGCAGAAAATGAGCTCAAAGAAATGATTCTAGATGGGTTATACAGATCTCCCCAAACTAGATCTCTAAAGCAATGCTCAATGAGAGAGCTTACAACAATATGTGAACATAACCATTAAAATATGAAAATATGAATACACCATAAGAGGGAAATGTATGCAGCCAAAATTATATGATTATATCAGCAATAATATACAAGAAATAGTTGAGGGACAAGCCACTCAATCTTTAAGAACTAACCTCTAATGAATGAACAATGAAATACCTGAGTTGCTGCAACTCCACAAAATGCTGGAGAGCAGTGACTGCGCTGTGTATATGAAGGTATGAGCTTTTGAATATGAATAAAATGTACATATGGCTGAAGGAATACAAAAGAATATCCCAATAACAAGAGATGGGCTGAAATACAAGATTTCTAGCCAATCTATGAAAGATTGCTAAAAATGTCGGAGAATACAAAATGTGACAACAGAGTTGTCACTGCAACTGAACTGAAATATGATTAAGGCCATTGCAGATCTGAAATGTGATTTCCCTCCTCTGATAATGTCTCCAAGCACAAAGAGCTGATCCCTTTGTCTCAAAAACACACTCTTGATGAGCTCCCTAAACCCTCCTCACACTGCCTCCATAAAATAATGCAGTTTTTGATATGGAATGCGCAATGGAAGATGATGGTAGTTTGGCCAAGTGGAAAATATGTGAAATGAAGCCCAGGAATCCTCCTTGCATCTCCTCCAATGAATATATCACTCCTCCACTGAAATAGCAAGCCAAGACTGACTCCATAATTTCCTCTCTTGCTGCAACTAGCAACACAACGTCTTCTCTGCTACAGAGATAACGCTATAGAAGATGAATGTAGCTATGGCCAATGTCGGATTGAGGAATATTTAGCTCAATTCTCATCCTTCCTTGAGGAAGAGGTAGGGATTCCCGACCGGGAACACCCTAGTGCTCGAGGGCACCACCACCCTGCTAAACAGCCCGGGATGCTAGCCTTTGCAGACCCAATTCTAAACTCCAAAACATGATCAAAATGGGCTGCCATCTCATCCATATAAAGAAAGGGAACCCTTCTCCACCATGGTCCCACCAATTAGGGTTTCCACCCTCATGTGAGTGTCTTCCCTCCAAAACTGCGCAACTTCTCTAGGAAGCCTCTCCTCCTTGGGTAGCGCTGTTGACTTTAGTCAAAGATGACTAAACCAAGTGAGCTAGGTTCCATTCACACCCTTAGGTGTTTATTTCAGCTGCTTATTTGTCCTCCTTTCACACAAGGAGTGTTATTTATTCATTAAAAGAGGGCTAAGGTGTCTCCTTACCCATTTTATTAAGCAGAAATAAAATATGCAACTATAATGTTCCATTTTAGCTTGAGGCTAAAATTGGGAACATTACAGCCAATGCCCCCATTCCAAAAAATATGAATTCTTTCCTGCTGTGATATTTTAATCCATGCACCACATCCTAATCTGCCCTCTAAGCAAGCCCCATAAAAAAATATGGTAGGGAGAGAAATCTCATGAGGTCTCAACCGACAAGAGAAATCCTTGATACAAATCATAGCAGGTTCCCTCTCATCAATCCGTCTCATAATAGTAGCATGAATGGTGTGAATACCAAATGGTCTATTCTAAAAAATGAGCCTATTCCGAGCAAGCCAGACTTCCCATATAAAGAAGAAGGGGAGAGATTGAAATTTACCAGATAAATTATCCCAGGCCAGAGTGGAACTGATGAAGTCCACAGGCGTCCAACTTGGGTCCATATAAAAGTGGCCGAAAAGCTTCCACAAAGAGCTTACGATGGGACATCAAAATAAAATATGATCTATCGTCTCCTCTTGAAGACAACATATAACACATCTTCTCGGACCAAATGAGCCTCTTCTGATTAGAGAGTCCTATGTAAGGATATTTTTTTTCCATACCAGCCACCCGAATAAAACCATCTTTGTGGGAATTTTCCAATGCCAGAAAGACCCGAAAACCCTGGAATGATCCTCCCCATATAATGTAAAGTTTATGTGGTCATATATTTCCTTGAAGATCAAGGAATCCCCGTTTCTAGTCCTATACAATACAATACAATCCCCTCCAGGTGAATAAACGATCCCAGCTGCCTTGATAACATCCTTGAAAAAGCCCCAATCCTCTGCATCAACACCATAAAGGCCCAACTGTTCCGCAGATTTAAGAATAGGGGCACCATGTGACCAGCAAAGAATTGTCTGTGAGAAATATAGGATGCCCCGACGAGCGAGACGGTATAGAAGCCGAGGATTTAGCCATGCTTCCTCAGAGCAATCTGAAAAAAACCATAATTTCCCAAAGAAATGTGCTGACCATCACCAAAATGCTAAGCTAAACTATCTTCCATACACAACATCACTTTCTTGAAACTTTGCCAAATGGCTGACATGGCACGAGGGAAAGATAACTCATGGAAGTATATGCGAAGAAGGGTATCACCGGATAAGTACTTGCATTTGATAATATCCATCCAAATACCTGAGCCCAAAATGGCTTGCGATAGGGACTTCATCAACAGAGCTTTATTGAAGACCCTAGTGTTTAAAATGCCCCAACCATCATGCTGTTTTGGCCTATTTAAAAGTTCCAACTTGCATAAATGATACTTCTTTTTCATAGCAGTGCCACCCCATAAGAATTATGTTAGAGTCTGATTAATAATGTCCACAATATGATTAGGAATACAAAAAATATGCCCCCAGTAGACAAGAAGCTGAGAGAGAACTGCCTGAATCATAATAAGCCGACCTCCCATTGATAACCATTTATGTGTCCACTTGTAGATTATACTTCTGAATCTGTCCACCATCCACATCCAGTCCCTGTTCTTATAACCACATGGTTTAATATTATAACCTAGATATAAAAAACCCTCACTTGCCTTCTTAGAGCTAATCCCGAGAAAATCAACAATGAACGATATCTCGTTCACATCCCCGAATTCAGAAAGGAGAAAAGACTTGCCTTTGTTGATAAGGAGCCCAGAAGCAAATCCAAAATGAGTACGCAGATAATGAATATATAACCAATGATTCCTGTTAAGTCCTCCAAATAAAAGAAGGTCATCCACAAAAAGAGAGTGTGATATACTTACAGAGTCAAAAAAGGAGAAACCGGATATAAATCCAGCCCGCAAAGCCATATTTAAGAGATTGCTGAAGCCGTCCATAACCAATATGAAGATGAGCGAGGAAAGAGCACACCCCTGCCATAGACCCTGTCTAGCTTCAAAGAAAGGGGTTGGATTACTGTTTATAATCACCGCATAGCAGACTGAGGATATGCAGGCCATAATCCATCGGATGACCCCAAGAGGGAGACCAACTTTGAGTAAGAAAAGACATATATATGACCATTCGACGCTGTCATATGCCTTATATAAATCAATCTTCATAATAAGGGATTCCTTCTTACCTGCATGCATTGAGTGCATAACCTCCTGTGCAATAGAAAGAGCATCATGAATAGACTGCCCCCGCAGAAAACCATATTGCTCCTTGGAAATTGACTTCGATAGAGTGTCTTTTATTCTTTTAGCAATAATCTTGGTAGAGATTTTGTATATCAGGTTACATAGAGAAATCGGTCTAAAATCCCCGAAGCCCTTTGGCTCAGAGGTCTTTGGAATGAGCGCAATAAAGGTGGAATTCATGTTTGATGGAATACGACCCGTCACCCTACCTTGCTCCACAATCTCAACAATCTTAGGGTCCATAATGTCAAATAAATGTAGGAAAAATTCCGCTGGCCAACCATTTGGCCCAGGACATTTTTCATGTGCAAATGATTTTAAAACCTGTTCCACTTCCTCAGTTGAAATTTTAGAATCAATGATGCTGAGGGCCTCTTCATCAAACATTCTTGAAATGTGCTGAAGCACTCATTGCTAGCTAGCTGTGTCAATCTTCGCATCCACTTGGAATAAGGTCGAGAAATGTAAATAAGTCTCCTGCAGGATCTCAGGAGTGGAAACATAAAAGCTTCCATTAGCCCTTTGGATGCTTCAAATGGAATTCCTGTTCTTTATATCATTAGCAATTTTATAAAATAATTTAGTGTTAAGATCCCCCTCTTTAAGCCAAGTAATTCTACTTTTTAACTTCTGTTAGCCACCTATAATATTTTGTTATACCAAAAGGTGGCTAAGACTTTTTGAGCCTCCAAGGAACAAATTTTATCACTAAAAATTGTTGGCTCTTGAAGACTCCTTGAAGGCCTCATGCCTCTGTCCGAAATCTTCATTTACTATTTCCATTTCATGCTCTGAAATTTTGCTAATTTCATGAGAAAAGACTGCTGAAAAATCATCATTTTTCCCTTCTTCCACTCATAAACAAACCTTCATTTGTTTCCCCTTTCTTCATAAATTTCCTCTATTTTTCATGTTCTCCTTTTTCGTCCCTTCATGAAAACCCCCTTTTTCCATAGTTAAAAACTCACTTTTTAACTATTTCGGAACCCCCATTTCCATTAAAAACTATGAAATTCATGAAAAACAAAGTTTAGTTACTATGGACCTAAGCCCCTTGGGCTAAGTCCGAACCACTTCCCCTCACATGCCTACGCGTTAAAACCAAACGCCAAGGACCCCGAGTGCTAATCGCATCGGAAATAATCAAATGTGCAAGTCTTTGCCATACTCCAAAGACTTCGATGGTGATTAGCCTTGATGTTTACGACTCCCGATCAGATTATTTTCATATATAACCTTGGGCCCGCCCTCGGCGCTTAAACCTTGTGAATATTTCATTCCCAAACCCAATTTTTCTTTGTAAAGACCCAAAACCCGCCAATCCACAGTTTTAACTTAAAAATTTAAGTCACATGTTGAAATAATCTAATGGGTTGATCAAAAAGACCAATTGCGCAATCGCAATCGGAGAATTCGCAATGAGTTGATCGGGGAGTCCAGGCCCGCAATTCCGATTACGATTGGCCTTTGATTTACTAAAACCCCGGCCATATCATAGTTCATATACCCAACAACCCCACAGTCGGGTGCCTCGTCACTTTATATATATTTTCCGCCCCCGATCCATAAAAAACTTTGTTTTGTTTCAAAAAGTTAAGTTTCCATATATTTTAAAGGGTTTTTCGCCGGTTCTTTTCAGAATAGATCTCCGCCGTTGATATAAAGCCAATCAAACGGCCAGCACTCAATCCCATCGCATTTTCTCAATCGCTGCATTACATTTCTTCCTCTGATTGACATCCCTCCGATTCGATCCCCGCCGTTGATATGATCCTCAGATTGACGGCCATCGCTTAATCACCTCTACCCTCCCGATCGCGCAATCGCATCGGAGTTTTCAATCGCATCCAATTTTTTGTTCCGCCAATTGGCCTCTCCCCCGATTTGTTCTCCACCGTTGATCTCATCCTTAGATAGACGACCTGCGCTCAATCGCATTGCAAAGTTTTAATCGCATGCGTTTTGTCTCGCCCCCGATTGCCGATCTCCGATTAGTTGCCCACCGTTGATCTCCTCTCCACCTTCCAAGATCCAACGGTCCCCTTTCCCTCCGATCACAAGTCTTACCACCATTTCCAAACCCGCCGATTCATTTCCCACCGCTGATCTGATCCTCAGATCAACGGTCGTCGCTCAATCGCTTGGACTATCCCGATCGTGCAATCGCATCGGAGTTTTTCAATCGCACAATCGCACTTCTTTCCTCCTCCCCCTCGATTGCGATTCCCCGATTAAATCTGGACCGTCCACGTGTCCAGATCCAACGGTGGCGCTCCTTCCTTGCCTTCTAAGCAGTTTAAGCCCAAAACGCAGGATTTATTAATTGTTTTTGTGTTTTGCAGGTATTCTAATGGTTTTCCACTGAATAATGAAGGAAAGCCGGGGACTGGGAAAGACGTTTCCTGTGCCTTCGGGCTACTAAAGAAACCATTCACGGGGTTGAATTCAATGATTTGTCAATGTTTCATGAGCATTGATAACACGCAAAATAGCCCAGCGCGGCCCTGCACATCGACAAGACACTGTTTTATTCAAAAGAACAGTTAAAGAGTATCAGTTTTGAAAATAAAGCATGGAATATGAAGATTGAAGACAGTATGACGGGGATTACGGCTAAGATGGTTATCAAAAGCCTAATCCCCGACTCAAAACACCGTTTAAAGAAAACCTAAAGTGTTTTATCTGACAGAAAGCCTCCACCGCCACAACTTGAGGCAAATCGATTCCTCCGCTACCACAGAGCCACCTGTTGCCTCAAACCTTTCAAAGCAGAGGCCGAAGTTATTGAAGAAATCAGATTTTCGCCTCAACGTAGCCAAGGAGTTACTTCTGCCAGGAAGTAAATGCATAAAAATCTGCAGAAGTTACTCCAAACATTACACAGAGCCTCAAAGTCAAATAAAGCTCCCATCGAGCTTTGATATTTATTGTGAAACAGTTAATACAGTGATCCACCTATAAATTTCTTCCTCGAGCCCCTCAAAAGGCCAAGAAGTCTTGAACCTGTATTAAATATCCCGAGAGATCTTTTCTCAGATCACCTCCTCATCCTTCTATAAATACTACTGCAGAAGATGAGAATTTTTTGGTTGTTGTTTGATTACAAGTTGTAACACTGAAACTCTCCGAATAAATATACGAGTCTGTTGAAGTTGAAAAAAAAATTGAAGTCCTGGATGTCTTGATGATGTTGTTGCATGCTTGTTCCTGAGGAACGTCTTCATCATCGGATCCATGAGCTGGCCACAGAATTTTTGCAATCCGTTTAAATGTTTTTTCCCTTGTTTTCATTATGTTCCATAATTTCTTACTACAATAGGCTGAAAGTTTTAGGCTAAGAAATGACTCTTGGAAGCACCTTAGACCTGTTCACCCTTCACTGTTTTATGTTTTCTTCTGCTGAAGTATTTTAGAGTCTTTAATCTCTCTCTTTAGTCTTCATGCTTGTTTATTTCCTTAATAGCTCAAATAGTTGGTTTCAGCATGACTTATGGTTCTCCCTGCTTGTCTGCTATCACTTGAAAGCTGTTATTTAAGTCTCCCTTTGAAGTACCATTGTTTTAAGTTAATCAAAGAGGTCGGTTTTGATCTTGCCCTTTGCTATTGCTTGAACAGTTGTTTTGGAGGTCTTTATAGTTGTAAGCATAGATGTTATTTAGGTGTTCCCTCTTCTATGACTGCAATTATCAGTGAATTCTTATATGTTTTCTAAGTCCTTTAAAATAAAATCTTTGTTGAAATAGGGAGTTCCCCGAATCTTAGATTTCATTTTAAAAGTTGTCTTGAAGTCATTATTTTCCTAAAGAATGTTTGTAGAATTTATGGTTAGCCCTGTCTATCAAATATCTCTTTATTGCTAAGTTATGTTTTCAAGTTCCCTTTGTTGAGAATTAAACTTCTCTTTCCAAATCATTAATGTCCATCTCATTCCAAAAATAAAAGGATCCTGTGGCCAAGTTATATTTTCCCTTTGATATCTCATATCCCTTGATGAGTTTTTCATGACCTTATTTCGACTCCATTTCCCAATGAACCAGATATTTCCTCTTTCTGTTTATCTTTCTTAGACCTTTCATGTTCTGCTGTATCAACTCAATCCAACCAAACAAACATCTGCACTTAATAACTAGTCTAAAAATCCATAATAAAAGCACACAAGATAAACCTTTGCAAACATATATTTGAGAGATCCCTCTCTGAGAACAGGAGGACTAGATCCTGGAACTCTAAAGATTGGTTCTGATGTTGCCTTGTCTTTTGATTTGCCAAACTGTCAAAACACGGCAGACCAACATAATGATGATCATGGTGGGACGTCTGAGTCAGTAGCAATCCAAATACCCCTTAGGACTTCAGAAATCCCTTATTTTCAAGAATATCCAGTGATTATTAGCCACCTCATCGCCACCAACATAATGGCGATCACGGTGGGACCTGTTGAGAATTAGAGGTTTCAAAACCTTTCTTAAAACTTTTAGGTCCAGTATAACATAAGTAACTTTATTCAAGCACTGCCTAACATAATGGCAATCATGATAGGACTTGATTGAATCAGTGACAAACTAAGTAACCCTTAGGATTCCTTTTTATCCTTATCAAACCTTGAAGGAACCAGTTACCAAGCCATAAGTGCAACTCTGTTTGTTTGAACACCTTAGCTAAGTGCAAAATCAGACTTAGAACACTCTCTTAACCTATAAAACCAAAATAACTCAGAAAAACCCAAAAAAATCTCAAGTTTGGCTTCATAATAAACATTGGTAGTGGACCATAAAACCTTTTACCTCCTTAGGAGCTAAAAACTTCCACTTGGCGACTCCACAATCCTGAGCAGACCTTAAGACTCCACAGGGAAGAACCCTTATCATTATAATACCATTCAAACTCAGTTAGAGGACTGTAGGATTAAGATTTGTGTAAACATATTAGTTAACCCCTCAAAGATAGTCATACTTGGTTAAACTTTTCTTATTAGTTGGGTCTCAAAACACAGCATAGTGGCTTCTAAAAAGATTCACACTAGAGCCCATCCAGACCCTAATCCACCTAAGATAGTTGATAACCCAGAAAGTATCCTTTGGAAGTCTCCTAGGATTAAATTATCAAATGTTTTCAGATCACCCTTGAGAGCTAATTCAGTCCCTGAAAATCTTTCAGCTCTACAACACTCTACAACAATCACAAACTGACTTAGTTAATCCCTTTAGGACTAGGTCATTTGGTGATTTAGATCAACTATATTCTGAGTCTTCACTTTCATCTCCCGAGACAAGTGAACATCCTGGTAGTAGAGAAACAACACCTCCTGATTTACACTTCCTTCAAAACCTAGGTGTCTCTCACCCAAGATCAGCTCAGCAATCCACCGCTGTTCCATCCACTTCTGTTCATCCTTCATCCACTGTTCAAACCACTCCAATTCAGCCCACACCTCCTCTTGTCAATCCACCCCCACCACATATCATGGTAGCATGGTATGCTCCCTTAGTCCTTCCTGTACCATTAGTCAATCTCCCACAGGACTATCAGTCCAAAATTCCATTATATGATGCTAACAATGCTGTAACTGCATCACAACATGTGGACAAGATGGATGACTACTTTTACAGAAATGAGATCGATGATGATTCTTTCAAGCTTAGATTATTTTCTCGGAGCTTAGGGGGAGAAGTAAGAAAATGGTTTAAAGGTTTATCCCCCCGTAGTATTAATGATCTCCAAGCCTTCCATCAGACATTTCTGAACAAATGGGAAGTAAAGAAGAATCCTCTCCAAGTCCTTGCTGATTACAACAATCTTCGTAGGAACCCTGGGGAAAGTGTACAAGCATATTGTACTAGATTTAAAAGTGTATATAATGCACTTTCCCCAGAACTAAAACCTCCACAAGGCTCAGCCTTAAACAAGTTTCCTGAAGGATTTGACTCTGACATGACTTATTCACTAAGAGAAAGAGATTTTACAACTCTTGAAGATATGCAAAGGGGTGCTCTTTCTGTGGAAGTCAACTTAATAGAAAAGAGAGCAAGAATGAAAACTGAGAAGAGAGTATCTTTTAGAGAGGAATCCCCTCCTACTTCAAGCTCAAAAATGGAGAGAATGATGGAAGAGATGATGAAAGAGATGAGCATAATTAAGAAAGCACAAGCAAATCAAAACCAAAGTGCACTTCAAAACAATCAAAAAAGAAATAGAAATCAAAATTATAGAAGAGATAACAATCAAGATAAGCAAAAAGAAAGCAACCAACAAATTAGACCTCCCTTTCAACAGAACTATGTAGATCAATATGAAGAAGACAGGGAGTTGGAAAGGTTGGAAGAATCACATGTAAACTTGATTGGATCAGACAGTGGGGATGATGTTTTCCTTACTGAAGAAGAACAAGGTTTCTTCTCTGATGATCAAAATACAAACACCTATGAAGATTCTGGTGACTATAGATTGGGTTTTGAAAATGCAATCATGGAGGTACACAAGCAGTACGATCTTAGGAGTAAGGGAAGTATAGAGAATTCAAAAGATAAGAATTCTAGCACTGCTATCAAGAAGAAAATGGAAAACCAGTACAAAAAGACAGTAGAAAAAACCAAAATTTCGGCCAGAAAACCAGATTTAAACAAAGACAAGGGAATCCAACCAAATGTTGAAAAGAGTACCCCTAGCACTTCAACTAGTGGTCCTAATAAAAATGTTCCTATCACTAGTCCAAACAAGGTTCAGAAAATCAAAGCTGCTGAAAAGAATTCAATTGAGAAAACAGATGTAAATATTAACAAGTCAATTATTCCTTTCAACCTTGAGGGGGAGATTGCTAAGATAAAAATTACCATCCCCCTAGCTGAACTAGTAACCCAAGATGTGTACAAAAACCAAGTTTTGAAAGCTTTGAACTTAGGAAGTGATACTGATACCTTAAACTTGAAGGATGACAAACCTGAGCTGTTGTTTGGCCAAGAGGTTGAAGGAAAATATCAAGAAGGACCAGTCCCTCCCTTCTATGTTAGTTTGAACATAAACGATAAAATTTTACACAATGCCATGTTAGATTCTGGAGCTTCACACAATCTAATTCCCAAGGTAGTAATGGAAATCTTAGGCTTAGAGATTACTAAACCATACAAAGATTTGTATTCTTTTTACTCAAGCAAAGTCAAATGTTTGGGTTTAATCAAAGATTTATGTGTTAACCTAGCTCAGATCCCTGCCAAGAATCTAGTGATGGATATCGTTGTAGCTGACATTCCCCCTAAGTATGGCATGCTCTTATCAAGATCATGGGGAGCCAAACTTTAGGGAAACCCTCAAATGGACATGTCTTATGCCACCATCCCTGTTTTTAACCAAAACATAAGACTATACAAAGAATCCCACATGAAGTACATGGTGAGTAACATGGACAAACCAAACAACACTCCAATCTATTCTATTCAATCAAGTTTAGATTCCTTTATCTTGTATAACGAAGATGAAATTACTCAACAAGATAAAGAAAACATAGACCCAATCAGTTCACCAGAACAATCCAATCTTACCTCCAATCAACTTCAAAACATTGACAATCAACAGCAACGAGAAAATGAAAATGAGTCAAATATACTTTGGACAATAAAATTCGATGGATCCTGTAATAAAACCAGTGGAGGGGTAGGTGTCTAGATTCAAAACACAAATCAGAGTTTCTCATAAAAGTTAGACTTCCCATGCACTAACAATATTGCTGAGTATGAAGCACTTCTCCTAGGCTTACAACTGCTTAAAAAATTAGAAGCCCGAAAGGTATCTATTTTAGGGGATTATGAAATTATCATCAAACAAATCAAAGGAGAATACTCAGCCAAGAATCCAAGGCTTAGGGAATATCGAAATGCTTCCCTTGACCTATTAAAAACTTTCGAAAAATATGAACTCATTTTCATCCCTAGAGCACTGAATCATCTGGCAAGAACTTGCCTTCACTGCCAAGTACCTGAGATAAATGAACAACTCAGTATAAAGGTGAAACACAGACCTATTGTGCCTGATAATGAAGATCACTGGCAGGTGTTTGAATCTGACAAACACATAGATGATTTCATGAAATCAGAAAGTAATTTCGGCATACCAACACCAGAAACTAGCCATAAAGAAAACTGTTTGTATATTGAACAAATACCCGAGGCCGAAATAACATATCCTGCTAGTATAAATCATTGTGAGAATCATTTTAAAGAAGAGATAGTGAACAATGAAGACCAAGAAGACTTGGAAGTCTTATGATGAAAAAATGATAAAATCCCAAGAGGTCTCACACCTTTATAACACCTGTTTGATCTCAACGATGTAGCTAAAGAAACAAGAATGGAGCCTGTGGAAACAAATGTAGAAGAGCATAGCATAGGCACTATAGCATAACCCAGGATGATCAAGTTATCCAGCACCCTCCCAGCTCACATAAAATTGCAATACTTAGAGCTTTTCAAAGAATTTAAAGATGTTTTTGCGTGGGAATACAAAGACTTGAAATCATATGATACCAACATCATCTAGCATAAAATCCCCTTGAAGGAAAATCAAAAGCCTTTTAAGCAAAAAATAAGGAGAATAAATCCCATTTTACTACCTTTAGTTAGATTTTCAGAATGGGTATCAAACTTAGTTTCTGTTAGAAAGAAAACTGGGAAAATCAAGCTTTGTATTGACTTCAGAAATTTAAACAGAGCCTCTTTAAAAGACAACTACCCCTTACCCAAGATGGACCATATACTTAAAAGGGTATTTGGGTCAAGAAGAATATCCCTTTTAGATGGGTTCTCGGGTTACAATCAGGTGTTAGTGTTCCCAAGTGATCAAATCAAAATTGCTTTTACCACACCTTGGGGCACCTTTATGTATGTGAAAATGCCTTTTGGATTAATGAACGCAGGGGCCACCTTCCAAAGGGCCATGGATATAGCCTTCTCTAAAGATATTGGCTATTTTATAATAATTTAACTTGATGACATAATTGTTTTCTCAAAAACTGATGAAGAGCATTTGATTCACCTAAGAAAGGTTTTTGAGAAGTGTAGGAAATTTGGCTTATCACTGAATCCCAAGAAGACCCTCTTTGGTCTCCAAGAAGGGAAACTTCTTGGTCATATAATTTCAGAAGAAGGAATCAAAATAGACCCTACAAGGATAGATGGCATATTGCAAATTAGCCATCCTAGAAGCCTCAAGGAATTGCAATCTTTCATTGGAAAGATAATTTTTTTGAGAAGGTTTATTCCCAACCTTGCTGAGCTATTAAAAAACATCACACACATGCTTAAGAAAAACGTGGGTGTAAAATGGTCTTTGCCAGCTAAACAATCATTCGAACTGGTCAAACAAGCTCTTACTCAAACACCAGTCCTGATTAGTCCTAATTTTACCAAAGACTTTTACATTTTTTATTTTGCATCTGAACATACAATAGCTGCAGTTTTGCTTCAAAAGAATGATTTAGGGCAAGAACAACCAATATCCTTCTTTAGTACGGCCTTAAGAGATGCTCCTCTCAAATATAACATCATGGAGAAGCAAGCCTTAGCATTAGTGAAAACATTAAAGGACTTTAGGGTCTACATTTTACACTCTCACATAATTGCTTTTGTTCCACATACTGTTGTCAAGGATATTCTAAGTCAAGACCCTGATGGTAAAAGGGGAAAATGGATTGCAACTATTCTTGAATATGACTTAGAAATTAGGCCCACCAAACTAGTAAAGGGGCAGGGATTAGCAAAACTTATGGCTAAGTCTAACTTCCAAGCACTAGACATAAATATGGTGGATGTGTTGGAAGAAATGGAAGAATCTGATGCTCCTTTTATTGAAGAAACATTTCTAAATTCTCCTTGGTATGCTGACATTATTTATGTGCTTTTATATCTAAATGCCCCTCCTTCTTTGTCTAAAACTAAAGCTAGATTCTTGAAACAAAAGGCTTTGAGTTTTTGCATATTAGATGGAGTATTATATTGGAAAAATGTTGTTGGAATTTTTCTTAAATGTTTGCTTGAAGATGATGCAGGAAAAATCATGCATGAATTGCACGATGGTGAATGTGGAGGACACCTCTACTGGAAGGCCACAGAAAAAAAAATTCTCAGATCAGGTTACTATTAGCCCACCCTTTTCCCAGACACTTAGAAGCTGGTCATGTCTTGCCATAAATGTCAGATCTTTGATGGCAAGAGAAAACTCCTTCCCTTACCCTTACATCCTATCAGAGTTGGAGCACCTTTTCAACAATGGGGGCTGGACTTCATTGGGGAAATTCATCCATCTTCCTCGGCTCAACATAGGTGGATCCTCATGGCCACTGACTTCTTCACCAAATGGATAGAAGCTATACCTACCAGGAATGCTAATGACTCTGTCATTATCAAGTTTCTTGAAACCCACATCCTATCCAGATTTGGTTGTCCCAGAAAAATCATAACAAACAATGCTGCTGCTTTCAAATCTAAGAAAATGGTTGATTTCTGTCACAAATACCATATAACCTTGGGTCATTCCACTGCTTACTATCCCCAAGGAAATGGATTAGCTGAAGCCTCCAACAAGAGTCTCATCAATATCATTAAAAATTTGTTGGAAGAAAATAAAAAATCATGGCACAGTAAGTTGGTTCATGCCTTATGGGTTGATAGACTAACTACAAAGAAATCAATAAATATGTCCCCCTATCATTTAGTTTATGGCATGGATGCAATTTTTCCTACCTCATTAGGAGTTCCAGTCATGAAGCTCCTTCAAGAAGTGCAGGTTGAAGAAAATGATATGCAAAGGAGGATCAACCAAACAATCCATTTGCAGCAGACCAGAGAAGAAGTTTATGAAAGAACATAGTTAGTCCAAGAAAATATGAAGAAACTATTTGATAAAAGGACTAAGGCAAACAACTTCAAGGTTGGAAGTGTTGTTCTTAAATGGGATTCAAGAAGAGAAGAGAAGGGGAAACATGGCAAGTTTGAGAACTTGTGGAAAGGACCATATATTATTCATGCTTAGAGGGGTCATAATACATTTTTCTTGAAAGAATTAAATGAAGAAGACCTATATGGAGGCCCTGTTAATGGCAGGATGCTCAAGAATTACTTCTGCCAAGAATCTTAAGTTTTTAAAGCATTTTTGTTTTACCATTGTAAAAATCATAGTCTAACCATTGCATTCAAAGTTAGAAAAATTCAAAAATACAAAAAAATAGGAAAAAGAAAAGAGGGCAGATTGTGAAAACAAGAAAGTTATAGCACCATACCAAAAAAGAGATAAATCTGAAAGTGTGCAAGCCCAAATGCCCCTCCTGAAAAACACACTTCTAATTAGTCAACTAATTTAATCTTGACTAATTAGCTTTAAATTTTTTGCTGATAGGATAGTGAATTCGATCTGCCAAACTGTTTAATCTTGGCTTATGAGTAGATAGATTAGGATAGAAATTGAAGGTTCAAACAAATTCAAAATCTGAACCAAAGTTTCCAAAGGAGATGACTCAAATCTATGTTAAATTTTGAGTCAAAGAAATGTAAAGATCTGATTCTAAACAAAATTTCAAAATCTGAACCGACAAAAAGGAAGAAATGTACTCTAATAAAAGTCAAAACAGTAGTCATATAAGAAAAAGAAGGAAGTGCTTGAATTTCGTATCTTAAGCCATCCAATTTTGATTTATTTTTCTCGCAAAATAATGTTTATGCTAACTGTTTTTGTTTACAGATCACAAGAAGTCAAATAGCTTAATCTTGACTTACCGTTTTTAATTTTCTATTATAGAATTTAGAGAATAAAAATCTATTAGTCTCATGAACTTCTGGGTCAGATGATGAATAGGTAGAGAATCATATGGGCTCAACCTGTTTGTCGAGTCCATGGAGAAATAAGGAGTAGAATTAGATTATATTTCTTGCTTTCAAAAGAATAAAATGTTGTGAAAAGAGTTTGCCAATCCAAGTGCACTCTGATGAAGAAAAAATGTTAGATCAGTAGGATTGGGTAGGTAGAAATTTGTATTGATAATGATCCATTACTTTACGGTTGCTAATATGTTTTCAGAGAAAATCATCCCAGTACAGGAAGAGTAGCCCAATGGATTAGGCAACTGATCAGCCTCCCAAAGAATCCAAGTCTGAAGTTCTTGATACCTTCAAGAAGGCATCATCCCCAAGTGGAGCCACTATTAGCCACCTATAATATTTGATTATACCAAAAGGTGGCTAAGACTTTTTGGAGCCTCCAAGGAACAAATTTTATTACTAAAAAATGTTGGCTCTTAAAGGCTCCTAGAAGGCCTCATGCCTCTGTCCAAAACCTTCATTACTCTTTCCATTTCATGCTCGGAATTCTCGCTAATTTCATGAGAAAGGCCGCTCGAAAAATAATCATTTTTCCCTTCTTCCACTCATAAACAAACCTTCATTTGTTTCCCCTTTCTTCATAAATTTCCTCTATTTTTCATGTTCTCCTTTTTCTTCCCTTCATGAAAACCCCCTTTTTCCATAGTTAAAAACTCACTTTTTAACTATTTCGGAACCCCCATTTCCATTAAAAACTATGAAATTCATGAAAAACAAAGTTTATTTACTATGGACCTAAGCCCCTTGGGCTAAGTCCAAACCACTTCCCCTCACATGCCTACGCATTAAAACCAAACGCCAAGGACCCCGAGTGCTAATCGCATCGGAAAGAATCAAATGTGCAAGTCTTTGCCATACTCCAAAGACTCCGATGGCGATTAGCCTTGATGTTTACGACTCCCGATCAGATTATTTTCATATATAACCTTGGGCCCACCCTCGGCGCTTAAACCTTGTGAATATTTCATTCCCAAACCCAATTTTTCTTTGTAAAAACCCAAAACCCGCCAATCCAAAGTTTTAACTTAAAAATTTAAGTCACATGTTGAAATAATCTAATGGGTTGATCAAAAAGACCAATTGCGCAGTCGCAATCGGAGAATTCGCAATGAGTTGATCGGGGAGTCCAAGCCCACAGTTCCGATTGCGATTGGCCTTTGATTTACTAAAACCCCGGCCATATCACAGTTCATATACCCAACGGCCCCGCAGTCGGGTGCCTCGTCACTTTATATATATTTTCCACCCCCGATCCATAAAAAACTTTGTTTTGTTTCAAAAAGTTAAGTTTCCATATATTTTAAAGGGTTTTTCGCCGGTTCTTTTCAGAACAGATCTCCGCCGTTGATCTAAAGCCAATCAAACGACCATCACTCAATCGCATCGCATTTTCTCAATCGCTACATTACATTTCTTCCTCCAATTGACATCCCTCCGATTCTATCCCCGCTGTTGACATGATCCTAAGATCGACGGCCATCGCTTAATCGCCTCTACCCTCCCGATCGCGCAATCGCATTGGAGTTTTCAATCACATCCACTTTTTTGTTCCGCTGATTGGCCTCTCCCCCGATTTGTTCTCCACCGTTGATCTCATCCTTAGATCGACGGCCTGCGCTCAATCACATCGCAAAGTTTTAATCACATGCGTTTTGTCTCGCCCTCGATTTCCGATCTCCGATTGGTTGTCCACCGTTGATCTCCTCTCCACCTTCCAAGATCCAACGGTCCCCTTTCCCTCCGATCACAAGTCTTACCCCCGTTTCCAAACCCGCCGATTCATTTCCCACCGCTGATCTGATCCTCAGATCAACGGTCATCGCTCAATCGCTTGGACTATCCCGATTGCGCAATCGCATCGGAGTTTTTCAATCGCACAATTGCACTTCATTCCTCCTCCCCCCCGATTGCGATTCCCCGATTAAATCTGGACCATCCACGTGTCCAGATCCAACGATGGCGCTCCTTCCTTGCCTTCTAAGCATTTTAAGCCCAAAACGCAGGATTTCTTAATTGTTTTTGTGTTTTGCAGGTATTCTAATGGTTTTCCACTGAATAATGAAGGAAAGCCGGGGACTGGGAAAGACGTTTCCTGTGCCTTCGAGCTACTAAAGAAACCATTCACGGGGTTGAATTCAATGATTTGTCAATGTTTCATGAGCATTGATAACACGCAAAATAGCCCAGCGCGGCCTTGCACATCGACAAGACACTTTTTTATTTAAAAGAATAGTTAAAGAGTATCAGTTTTGAAAATAAAGCATGGCAGATGAAGATTTAAGACAATATGATGGGGATTACGGCTAAGACGGTTATCAAAAGCCTAATCCCCGACTCAAAACACCGTTTAAAGAAAACCTAAAGTGTTTTATCTGACAGAAAGCCTCCACCGCCACAGCTTGAGGCAAATTGATTCCTCCGCTACCACAGAGCCCCCTGTTGCCTCAAACCTTTCAAAGCAGAGGCCGAAGTTATTGAAGAAATCAGATTTTCGCCTCAACGCAGCCAAGGAGTTACTTCTGCCAGGAAGTAAATTCATAAAAATCTGTAGAAGTTACTCCAAACATTACACAAAGCCTCAAAGTCAAATAAAGCTCCCACCGAGCTTTGATATTTATTGTGAAACAGTTAATACAGTGATCCACCTATAAATTTCTCCCTCGAGCCCCTCAAAAGGCCGAGAAGTCTTGAACCTGTATTAAATATCCTGAGAGATCTTTTCTCAGATCACCTCCTCATCCTTCTATAAATACTACTGCAGAAGATGAGAAATTGTTGGTTGTTGTTTGATTGCAAGTTGTAACACTGAAACTCTCCGAATAAATATACGAGTCTGTTGAAGTTGAAAAACAAATTGAAGTCCTGGATGTCTTGATGATGTTGTTGCATGCTTGTTCCCGAGGAAGGCTCTATCATTGGATCCATGAGCTTGGCTATTGGTGAAGTATTCTGAACTGTTTAAAGTTTTCTCCTGTTTTCATTATGTTCCATAATTTCTTACTACAGTAGGCTGAAAGTTTTAGGCTAAGAAATGACTCTTGGAAGCACCTTAGACCTGTTCACCCTTCACTGTGTTATGTTTTCTTCTGCTAAAGTATTTTAGAGTCTTTAATCTCTCTACTTAGTCTTCATGCCTGTTTATTTCCTTAATAGCTCAAATAGTTGGTTTCAGCATGACTTATGGTTCTCCCTGCTTGTCTGTTATCACTTGAAAGCTGTTATTGAAGTCTCCCTTTAAAGTACCATTGTTTTAAGTTAATCAAAGAGGTCGGTTTTGATCTTGCCCTTTGCTATTGCTTGAACAATTGTTTTTAAGGTCTTTATAGTTGTAAGCATAGATGCTATTTAGGTGTTCCCTCTTCTATGAATGCAATTATCAGTGAATCTTATATGTTTTCTAAGTCCTTTAAAAATAAAATCTTTGAGGAAATAGGGAGTTCCTCGAATCTTAGATTTCATTTTAAAAGTTGTCTTGAAATCATTATTTGCCTAAAGAATGTTTGTAGAATTTATGGTTAGCCCTATCTATCAAATATCTCTTTATTGCTAAGTTATGTTTTCAAGTTCCCTTTGTTGAGAATTAAACTTCTCTTTCCAAATCATTAATGTCCATCTCATTCCAAAAACAAAGGATCCTGTGGCCAAGTTATATTTTCCCTTTGATATCCCTTGATGAGTTTGTCATGACCTGATTTCGACTCCATTGCCCAATGAACCAGATATTTCCTCTTTATGTTTATCTTTCTTAGACCTTTCATGTTCTGTTGTATCAACTCAATCCAACCAAACAAACATCTGAACTTAATAACTAGTCTAAAAATCCATAATCAAAGCACACAAGATAAACCTTTGCAAACATATATTTGAGAGATCCCTCTCTGAGAACAGGAGGACTAGATCCTGGAACTCTAAAGATTGGTTTTGATGTTGCCTTGTCTTTTGATTTGCCAAACTGTCAAAACACGGGAGACCAACAACTTCCATGTCAATTTCTCAATTTTGAGAATCTCAGACCTTCTCATTTGCAACTTTTCCATATATACCATTGAGGATATCAGATATCATCACCAGTTCAACCTTAAGTGACTTTTTCTTCTTAATTTCCCATTCTTTGGTAATTCTTTTAATCCTTTGTAATTTAGAATGAAATCGGTCCCATCCCGGAACGCATCCCGCCTCAGCACCTTCCTTCCAACAATCTTTGATAAGCCGACAGTACTCAGAATCACCCAGGCAGGCCCTATTAAATTTAAAAGGCACCCTAGTGCTATGCTCTCCCAAATGCCAGGAGAGTAGAATAGGCACGTGGTCCTAAATGTCTGACACCAGGACCGAAGATCTTGGAATTCCATAAGATTTTATCAATGCTTCCGCCACCATAGCTCTGTCGAGACGTTTACCAATAAACTCTTCATCAACTCTTCTATTGGTCTAGGTTGGAATAAGAGGGTGCGAACGAACATCAATGAGGCTAGACTTATCAAAGATTTCTCCAATCTGTTTTGCCAAGGGATCAGGTCTAGCCCTGGAGCCCCATGATTCATCAGCTTGTAGGCTGGATTTAAAATCCCCCATGACAATAAAATTCTCCAAAAATAATATCTCGGACCTATATAAATGAGCCCAGAAGGCATTTCTATTCTGGTATGGAGCATACAAGTTAACAACATTGAAAATCCCTCTGAATCATCTTATGTTACCCATGAGAAATATTCCCCCCAAAAAAAACTAAATGCCCGAAAATTTGCCACCCAGGGATTCCATAGCATAATAAGTCCACCAGCATGCCCCGATGCATCGATGGCCATCGCATGCCATCTGAGCTTGATTCGCAGAAAATATTTTATAGCTTTATCTCTGCAGCAGAGCATTTCTTGACACAAAATGATCGAAGGGTCCACATTATAGAGAAACTCTTTTAGGTGGTGATATTTGGAGGAATTGCCCATCCCCCTCAAATTCATAGAAAAAATGTGGGTCATCGGGTAACATCTGAAGGGTTGCATGCTCTAAACGCCCTAAAATCTTCCCTGAGATCTTCTGAAGCAGAATTGGGGACATTCGTGAGGTCCCGGAAGTCATATGAAAAAAGTGATTTTGTCTTGATTCGTCCTCTAAATTGCCTTGACCCAAATTTAGAAATCTTCTTGACAGTGATGTTACTGCTCGAAGAAGGAGGAATGGAAATATCAGCCTCCAGAGGAATTTTATCAAATACAGTAAGAGCTGCAAGGTCAATAGTTGGGTTACCCAGAAGAGAGTCGATGTCACTTTCCACTGAGTTCCTAGGAGAATCAGATAGAATAACAGGTTCATGCGGCGGAGATTGGGGAGAAGCCCATTCCAAAGGGGGCATGGAGGGAGACGCCTACAAGGGAACATAAGGCACATACACAGGAATGGAGCAAGACGCATCCATAGACAAATCACAGGGACGAAGCAATGGAGGTCCATCAGAGGACACCGAGACAGTAGTAAGATTAGGCATACACCAAACATCAACATAATGAGTACCATTCCGCCCTCCCCCCCCCCCCCCCCCACCCCAACATCCCCAGACAGCCCATGCACCAATGGAATATCAGAATGACCAACCCAAACAGAGTTAGGTGCATTCCTATCATTGAGTGCACTAGCAAATACATAAACATCATCATCAGAAGAGGAGGGGCCAGAGTTACCTGATGGAAGCATGTCACGAGAGGCAGTGGTCGTGTGATTTTTCCCTGAAACCGTAGGGCTGACCAAAACCCTAGAATTATTCCTGAGTTGCATGGGGCAGTTCTCCCTCAGGTGACCGGTCTGATGATAGATAAGGCATCAAAAAGGAACACCCCAATAATCAATCCGGTAGCGATGCCTACATTGACCCCATACCAAATCCACGTCCCCTGGCAAGCCTCTCGCAAAGCAAACCTTGACCAGGAGCCAAGCAATTATTTTGTCACAGGCCCCAACAATACTCAGATCAGTGTATTTTTTATTCCCAATGGAATCACCAATGGCCCTAAGGGCCTTCAAAGTCCATAATTCGAGCGGTAGCCCTGGGAGCTTTACCCATACAACCCTACTCCGCGGAGCCTCCATCACAGGGTTAAAACCAAGGTACCATGGAACCAATTGCATGAAGTTGCGACCTCGGACCCAGGTCTTATGAATGATCTTAGTAATATCCTTTTCATCCATAAAATGGATACTAATCCATCCATTCAGTAACATACTCACTTTGGGTGAATATCCAATGATAGGATTCCAGAATTGTTTGACGGATACTGCCATGTCCACCTCACTTCCTTCAGCGAACATCCATCTCCCAATCAGAGTGCAATTTTGTAAGCTAGCAACTCTTTTCCACAGATCCTCATACTTGAGATTAATCTCTTTGATGTCCATTGCCTGATTATAAAAAATAGCCTTCTTCCGTCCACGCCTCCTCCTCTTATACTTTCTCAAATTCTCAGCCCGATGATCATTCGTCCCGCCACAAGAAACGGGCGGAAAAGAGACAGACTGAGCAATCAACTGCGCATCAATCTCCGTGTCCTTGAGTCTCCTCTGTCCCGCATCAATAATTGCCACTATCAAAGCTTCATGAGCGGACGTATTGGAGGATAAAATATCATTAGGATCCCCCATATTTGAAAAAAAATTGTCCTCCTTGTGATGAAAGCAAGTGAATAACTTGTGAAGAGACAAGTTAGGTGGAAGTCAAATCACCCCCCCACTTGGGGTGCATGGAGACCGCCGTCGAATATGAGGAAAAGTGAGAACAAGAACTAAAAGGATGTTTTGTCAAGGATAAAATGATCACTAAAGAGCCTGAAAAAGCAAAAGGTGTCAGCACCTTGACCCAATTAGCTTTGGGAGACTAAAACTTCTGAGCATAGATAGATGACAACCCACAATCCATAAAAGTTCATAAATACATGCCGCCACCCCGATATAGAAATACCTAGATAATCCCTAAGCAGATATAGAGACACCTTGAAGTGTACACTCCGTCAGAGCACATCTAAATCCCACACCAACCTTTCAAAAGAGGAACGTTACCACATAACCATGGAGAAATCGACGGCCCAGAGATCGTCCGATTCCCCGCATCATCGACCGGGAAAAAGAAATCCTGCCTGGAAAATCAGGGTGGCAAAAAATATTTCCGGAAAAATCAGTGATGCGATCGGTACCTCCCTCACACATGACAACAACAACAACAGACACATCCCAGACATCGCCACCATCTGGAGAAAAAATGTATACCAAAATCCTTTTAGGATTTGGAGATGATGAAAGATTCCACCCACTTGCACCAAATATGATTCCACTTCGAGAGTTGTGATGGAGTGTAATCCGAATCAGATGAGGATTCTTGTGGAAGAGACTTTACTCCTCTATTTTGCATCTGCTCGAAGAATTGCTCTGCACATGGCTTGTAAAATTATGATGGCAATGAACACCAGGATGGATATCATAAAAATATCACCTAGCTCAGAAGACATAACCCCCCAGGAAGAGCTGAGTGCGACCGAGCACAAGCCTGATACCACGACAGCACCCAACAGAACCTCAATACTTGGGGCAAAAACGTAGAGAAAAGAGTCTACTTGATGAAACCAGCCACCCAAGAAGGCGTGTCAAAAACATATACCAGAATTCATCGGAACTTATGGCTTCATTCCCATTCCTATATTCTCACATTGGCACCAACATCCCACACACCTCAAGGCATGGATTCATATCATGCACATCTAGCATCTCCCCCGACAAGGTCTAAAGAAAACGGGATACCAGCTTCATATGAGGCTCGCTAAAAACAATCACCTATGGGCCCAAAAAGCTTTTCCCCGTATGGCTCATAAAAAACCAGGCTAGCCGGCCTATCAGCCTGCCTTGAGAGCCAAAGAGACATTCAGGTACATAGTTCATACTTACCTTCCATGGCTCCTCTTTTAACTAGCCTATGGAGCCTTCAATCAAGCAACCGGGTTTAGTGATTTTGTGGAAGTGTTGACCTTCAGTCACGATAGTTCCTCATTTGAGAATAATGTTCCTTGTTAGATATTTGAGCTAAAAAGAGAGATGCCAGATGAAAAATCAGATTTAGCGCAACGATATGAGAGCCCTATTGGGACCGTAGTTACCAAAACTATTGCGAATCGAGTAGTACTCGCGAATTATTGATTTTTTTGGTGTCCAGTACGGGGAATTTGGTAATTGGGACCGTAGATACCAAATTCCCCGTATTGGACACAAAAAAAATCGATGATTCGCGAGTACTACTCGATTCGCAATAGTTTTTAAAAAATTAATTCTATAATCTTGATGTGATCTTTTTGATAGAGGCTGAATTTTATATTAAAATGAAGAAGAGTAATAGTTGCTTAAATAATTTATATTAAAAAATTGTAGTTTTTTTATTAAAAAACAGAATGAAAAGTTGTAGCAACTTTTTAAGAAAATTTATATTAAAATTTTGGAGAAGTTTTTTTATTAAAAAAATAGAAATAAAAAGTAATAGTTTTTTGAAATTTTAAATTTGGAGAAATTTTTTATTAAAAAATAAGAATGAAAAACAATAGTTTCTATATTAAAAAAATTATAGAAATTATATATTAAGAAATTGTAGTTAACTAATAGTAAGTTAGTTATTAAAAAATATAAGTTTTTTTTTAAAATATAAGTTTTTTTTCATCAAAATATTGGAGAGAAGGATAAGTTTTTATATTTTAAAAAATAAAAAATTTAAAACTCATTTTTTTAGATGATAGCAATTATCATAGCTATCAGTGATGTGGAATTCAATTAGAGTTTCATTTTTTTTGTTATCTGCATAAATGATAATCTACCTGATAATCTATCAGCACGCTTATTGTTAAATAAATAATTTTTTTGGTATGTAGAGATCACTTTAAACCTACTTTTAATATCTAACCTGTTATTCTCTGTGTTGAACATCATATTTCAGGTTTGTTAATTAATTTATTATATTTTACTTATATTTTTTCTGACTTTGCAATACTAATAAATTTGATGGATTTTGTCTCTCATGAAGTGAATGTTGAGAATAAGTATAAGAAAAAATATATAATGATATTTCTTTTGAAATTTTAATAATTCAATATTTTAAAATTTTTGAAAAACAAAAAATCTTAATCATATTAAAATGGGAGTTGTCTAACGAGGAATTGGCGGACGGGGTCAATTTTTTGAAGAAATCTTACAGTAACAATACTTGAATCATGATTTTGATGATGGAAATGCCCAAAATATTAAAGTTTGATCATTATCCCTACAAGATTTTCTTAAAATTTTACGAGAATAAAGCATTCTAGTTAAACTAGAGCTATTAAAATGTATATTCTCAAATATTTTCCAACTAATTTTTTTCCTATAGAATTAGAATTTGGTAACTATTGTTGTGACAATTTTCTGCTGAGTGGAGTGCTGAGAGTAATCATTCAGGTGGGCCGCCGAACATAAATAAAGCTACCATGTGTAAGTAAATTTGACGGAAAGACATTACAACAGTGCGAACGAGAAGACAGGTACGCTCATACAAAATAATGCCGTCGTTTAAATTTTCAGGCAGGTACGCTCATACAAAATAATCAACAGTGCGACTGAGAAAGCAGGTACGCTCATACAAAATAAATAATGCCGTCGTTTAAATTTTCAACGTTTTAATTATTTTTGGTGCATATTTTCTAGAAATTCTGTAGATTGATTGAAAATACAGGTTCGAAAGTTTTGGACTTGGTGTAATTCGAATTATAGAATTTTATTATGAAATTACTAATAATTTAGGCTTTCCCAATTGAATTTATTTGTGCATTTAAAATTTTGAAATAATTTCCCATGCCTCTCGAATGAAAGTTTGATGTTACGAGAGTGCATAGTTACGCTCAAATTGTCTCAAGAAACATCAAAATTGCGGGGATGCCTCTAATCTATGCCACTCCAATGAAAGTTTCATTCTGTGAAAGTGTAAAGAGCATAAAAATAATGTATAAAATACATATAAAAATTAGTCTAATTATTATAAGTTTTTGGAGTTTTAGAGTTTTTGGTCACATTAAAGCAGAATAATTTTTGAGGTTTTGGAGTTTTAAAGTTTTTGGTCACATTAAAGCAGTTTTTGGAGTTTTAGATTTTTTCGGTCACATTAAAGCAGAATAATTTCTGAGTTTTTGGAGTTTTAGAGTTTTTGGTCCCATTAAAGAAATAAATGAATTTAGTATTTTATATATATAAAAAATGATAAAACAATTAGCTTACACTTTGTTTAATTATAGGTTTTGGAGTTTTAAAAGATTTGTTTAGAGTTAAGTGAAATAAATTTTAGTTAAATATGTTTTTTTTTTTTTTGGTCTAAACTCTATTTTCAAATACATAAATAAATTCTATAATAATAATTCAAATAAATTTCAGCTAACCAAAAAACATGCCAAAAACCTCAAAATGTCAAAATGTCTTGTGAAACCTGCAACATCAAAATTACAGGGAGGCTTCAAATTACTCAACCTCATTCAACGAAAGACAGTTCATGGTTTCAGATTACATAGTGCATAGAAATAGTGTACACAATACAATATCTTGTGCTGCACAAGAAAATTCAAAAACCAGAACCCTATGCACAGTTTGGGGAAGTTATTGGCAGAATTTTGGACACAGCTGTGGGCAAGTCTTTGGGGCAGAGATTTCTTGAAAACGACCTGATGTAAACTAACCCCAGTATAACTGAAGTAATGTATAGAAGGAGGCTGTACATAATTTAGAGAACAGGGGGACGAATACTGCTATTGGGATGCACTAACAACCATTAAAGAAAGTACTGAATGCTCGCAGAAACCTTTGATGCAGCAGAGTGATAGGCAGTTAGAATATTTCAAGCGCCAATTGAAATAGAGAAGAGGATTCAACGTTGGATCCATAGAAGGCTATAATGAGGAGATTACACTACGGCCTTGGATTCCAAGTGTGGAGATTTTTCAACCAACAATATTACCCCTTCCATTCTCATTACCTAGAGATCTCAATGGCAACCCTCACTTAATCTAAATGTTATATAAGCTCCTTTTAAAAATGACTTTAGAAAGAAGTATTATTTTTTTCTCCTCCTCTTCGCACAAGAGTACAAATTTATATTATTAAAGACAGTTATAATATCGATTTTTTTTTGAGTCAACCATAGAATAAAAGATCCATTAAATAAGATTTACATTGAAGAACATAAGTTAGAAAAAGGGGTGGTGATTTTTTTAATCAAATTCAATATTTCTTTTAATTATCTGATTTCAATAATGTTTATGGTTTGGATTATTTGTATTACTTTGTTCTTATCTCTATTGTTAATAGGTTTTGAAACTTATTAGTTGAGTGCCATTGAAAGAGTATTCTTGCTTACAAATTCCATCATGTGTTTTAGAAGATTACATTTTTATTTTAGAAATTCTAATTGTTGCTTAATTCATAGGAGGGTGTTCATTCTTTTTAAAAATTGTATCACACTTTGTTGTTCAAATTATTTAAATTTGGAAATATGGGAGAAGATAGAAGATCTATTTCCCTACCCCATTTCTTTGTGAATTCTTAAAATCTTTCTAAAGTTTATCAAATCTTGTAGTTGCATAATGTATATGTAGACTAATAATAAAAGGCTCCATAATGTATATGTAGACTGATAGCAAAAGGTAGACCTACAATTTATAACAAAAGGTAGACCTACAATTTATAATTTATGTAGAGTGATTGTAAATAAACCTAAGTGCGAAGAGGAAACTATTTCCTAGATGTTTGACGAACCCATGAATTTGAGAGAGTATCCTTTCTAGAGAGAAGAAGGCTCCACATATAAACATGCAAAAGGACTCGAAACCAAAGAAGAAAAAGCCTTGGCCAAGAATAATAGTTGAAGACAACATCAAAGATGAGAAATGATACAATCCTAAAGAAACTCGAAGCCCACAACTGGGGTTCTAGAGAAGTGATAGAAATCAACAATTTTCAATACAAAAAATTCATATAGAAGCTCAAAGCCAAATATAGATGAGAGAGGAACATAACCATACTTGAGTGTTTGAGGAAAAACCAAAGTGAAAAACAATAGGTCAGAGACCAATGAGAAGGGAGATTGGAGAAACAAGTGCCTTTCCACCTAATTGAAAAGAGAAGGGAAATGATACAAAGACTCAATATTATCCCACCTAAGTTGGGATGGAGACACTCCATACCTTCACTACCCAAAATGTAGAAATTCCTTGTAGATTCAAACTGCTAATTGTAATTTTCTAAAACAATAGACTTGAATCAACTCTACCAATTGTGGAAACCAATTTAAACGATAACGAAATCACGAAGCATATAAGAGAAATAATTCAATCAACACATTACACAATGATTTTCTAGGGACAGCCATAGCCAAAAACCCCGCTATCTGTATATTACATTAGTAATAAAGTATGAGAAGATTACAATGCTTTTCTCAAGCCTAAGAAACCTATGCACTATCTCTATCTATCACACTACTTCCTAGACAAGCCTAGGAAAATAGTTAGCCAATTTTTTGCATGCCGATATCCCTCTTTCCTTGCCTTGTTTCCTTGGGTAATTAGCTCCTATTAATTAGGGGAATCCTCATCCAATTCTGTGCAATCCATTTAGGGCCTTCCTTTGATTTCATGCACCACTTGTACAATTTGGATGATTATACAACTAATAGTATACTGCCTTTGAACTCCAATCTCAACTAGCTAACTCTCAGTTCACACATGGATGAGTTATTTATGGCTTATTTATTGGTTACCTGGTTGATCACTGAGTAGACAAATCACTACTAGACCTCCCACTAGTTCCTCTAGCAATTGGAATAAGTTAAACTAACTTTAACCCAAAAAAACTGAATTAATTAATTGCAACTCAAAATAAACTCAACCAGGGCTCCTAAAAAGTAGGAACCACTCTATATGACTCAAGATAGACCCTCAACTTCAATTAAATGAACCAAATAATTCAAACTAACTTAGTTAACTCGTACATGTTGTCATGAGATATGGAATTACAATTTTCTTCTAATTTAATTCAAGAGAAAATTAAATTAGAATATTTCTTGGTGCCATTTTCAAAATTTATTGTTGCCATTTTCAACACTCCCTCTCAACAAGAAAGGGATTCACATCTATCCCAATCTAGTACCTTTGGAATGTTCTGCATGAAACACTTCTTACTATTGTTGTTGCTACTGCAACATCTGCAATTGAAAGCATAAAAAGACATTCTTAATCAATTGTGATCAATATAATGCATCTGTCATGAAAGTCTCGACTACTACTAGCTAATGCACTATCTACTGAAAACTCCGTGCTGTTGCTAACTCTGCATTCCTCTCCCTAGTATATGACTGCTGCTAGTATTTGCATTTGTCACTCTGGCATTTGATTGTATCAATTGTCACTAATCCATCCTGCTATTGTATAGTGTGGGCCCCTATATCAGGGTAATGATCCATGATACAAAAAACATCTCAATGGACCCTGCCCAAATTTATGCACTATTGGTACTATTTCTTCACATCGCCCCACCTCTCTCTTGGAGGTATGACTGCATGTGCTCCCTATGCCCACTTGGATCAAAATCCCCCCTACTAGAGGTATATTATTGAGTGGATGTCTCCACTCGAACTCCTCTCTGCTTCTCTAATTGTGGCTGCTACACAACTTGCTACAACTACTTGTGAGGCTACATGTTGAGAGGTAATTCATGATCCCTCTCAACCACCAAGTCTCTAACCTTTTCCTTGCTCCTCAAGGGTTTTTCATGCATCTTCAACCTCAAGTGCATATAGGTTATTGACTCTCACACCGATCTTCTTCACTTGTCCTATGGCGATGTGTCTAAGGAAAACATTCTATTTGATAAATATCACATCATAGCCACAATATTCCAATATCGCAATGAAAAGAAGATTATTCTTTAGTCCTGGAAAAAACATCACATCTGTGAGTCTAAGAGGGGAGCCAAAATCCATCTGAAAAGTAATTGTATCAATACCGGTTGTGCTATGCCTCCCATCATCTCCAAACTCTACGTTCTTCTTGAGGTATTTACCCTCCAAGTCATTGAAGAGATTTCTATTCCCCGTCATATGGAACGAGGCACTGCTATCGATATCCCACATGATTCCCATTACAATGCTTTCCATGCATGAAATGAGAGTGAAATCAAGCTCTAATTATGGAGCTAGAGCTTCACCTGCTACTACTGTTGCAGGATTATTCTTGCTTGCCTTCTTTCATGGAAATTTCATGGCATAGTGCCTGAATTCATAACAGTGAAAAAAATTGATGTTGGAAAGTCTTTCTTCTTTCCCTCATCGCCTTGGGACTTCTTTCCCTTGGATTTATTTTCTTTACTAACTAATGAAAACTTCTCTTCCACTTATTTGGATGAGGTCCCATCTCTAGTGTTCTGCCTAATCTCTTCTTGCATTAAGTCGAACCACAAGCACTCCCACTATGGTAGCTTCTCCCTATCATTTACCGAATCCTGGTAGTTGTGCTAGCTCTTGGGAAGGCCTAGAAGTGATAGGTTGACCAGATCATCTTTGGAAAATTTAACACCAATATTTCCAAGCTCATCCCAACATTAGGTGAACTTGGTTAAGTACTTTGGTATTGCGTTGCACTTCTCCATGTTGATTTTCTTGAGCTTGTCCTTTAGTGCCAACTTCCTGTGGTCACTGCTGTTTTGAAACAATTCTGACGCCTTCCACATTGCATATGGAGTTTCCTTTTCATGGAGGTTCGATACAATACGATCTCGAACACCTTCCAGTACAATCCTTATTGCCTTTGCAAAATTCTTCTTCTAGGTTGCTAGATCCTTAGCATCAGTTGGTGGAGGATTAGGAATACAATTTTCTATGAATTCATTCAACCCATCATCTTCCAAAACTAATCCCATCCCGTCCTTCTAAGCTATATGTTAGCACTCCACCATATCTCTGAGGATGAAAAGAGACCATCAAATGTAGCTACAGACCAAGCTCTCGCCAAGTAGATAACACTACTAGGCAGGAGAGGGATCTCTCCAAGGGATCACAACCAAGAGGGCTGGATCAATTAGGTTTAGGCTAGGTATAGTAGCACAAGGGTTTTTATTGGTTGATTTGGGTGCTGGATGAGGGAATTAGGTCAAAGAGGTAACTAGGTCAGGGGAAATAAGATCAAAATTGTAGGCATTAATGGGGAAAGGTAGGTAGGAACTCTAACACTTTAGGGTTCTTAGGTGAGAAGGATCAGACCGGAGAGGTGCTAAAAAGAGCATGATAGTATATGAATTCTTTTTAAACTGAAGAAACTAAAACAAATTATGGTGATTCTCCCAAAACATAGCATATGAGATGTATTCTACCTATAAAACTTAAGAAATCAACATATCATAGAGATGGAATGAACATGAAATATACAAAACATTCATACATATGAAACTAAAGAAAAAACTATGCCAAAGTACAATACCACATGAATCCCAAAGAATAGCTGCAACTCATCCAATATATTCCTACCAAAATCTGAAATACACTAGTGTCTCTGATCAATACAATAGCATCCAACTTGTAAAATGAGTGAAGAGGTGAAAGATATAGGAAAGAAAAAACTTCTCCCAACCTCAGGGGTCGAATCCCTGAGTTGAGGAGCTGATCTACAAAAGGCTGAATTGATACCTAGAGTGTAGGGTGGTCAAACTGACTCATCCCTAACATTAGTGAAACTGATTCATTCATCCTCTCAAAGAGTTTTACCTAATGTATTTACCCCTAGGTAAATAAAAAACACGATTATTACATTTACATCCATCATTTCCATTGGTAAAAAAATGTTTTTCCATGGTCAAACTCAGAAAACTAAGAAAAAATGAGAAATAACAGTCACTGGTCACGAGCGTAGCGCCAAATTCAAGCCAAATTTTGAGGGGGTTTACGATGTACAAATTGAGATTAGGATAGCTCATTGGAAATCATGTCCTGTATAGTTTCCAAAAATTATGATTTTTATCCCTCCAAAAGTTGAATCGCCCAAGACTGGTTAGGAGCGTAGCACCAAGCCTAAGAGCACAGTGCCAACTTACATGACACATTTGGAGGCCTTCCTGAACTACAAATTGAGCTCATGATATCTCATTAGAAATATATTCTAGTATATTTTCCAAAAATGTACTTGGTATCTAAAAATGATGAGTTTTAGCCCTCCAAAAGTTGAATCTCCCAAGACTGGTCAGGAGCACAACGCCAGAAATCCAGGAGCACAACACCTCCTTGCAGGCCACTTTTGGAGGCCTTCCAAAACTCCAAATTGAGCTCATGATAGATCATTGGAAATATCTTCTGGTCTAGTCGTCATTTGACGTATCAAGCAATTCATTTGGACACTCCCTCAGGGAGAAAAATTGATTTTCCCAATACTACTCCAGAAATGTAGGGAAAATAGGGGATTTAGGACTGTCTTGTAGAGGGAGGGAATGAAGGGGTTAGGGGCTGTCTAAATTCTTGGGGAAATTTTGGGGAATAGGGATATATGTTAGAGAGTGCAGGGAATTTCTAGAAATGAGTAATGGGAAGGGGTCCAAAAGGGAAAAACACATCCCTAACCTAGGAAGGTGTCAAAAGTGTAGCAATAGGCTAGGATTTGTAGGAAAGATGATGATTTTGAGGGATAGGAGTGATGGGAAGCTTTTAGGAAGGTATATTAAGGATAGGGGAAGGTGTAAGAGAATCAGGATACAAGTCTTGTTAATGATTTAACCATGGAAGTCATGAAACCAAGAAAAATGCCCTCAAAACCCTAGGAGAGGGAAATGAGCTTTCCAAGCACAACTAAGAGAAAAATGTGGTAAACACAAAGCCAATTACTTGGAAATGATAGTTTATAACCTAAAATTTTTGAATACCTTTGAATATTACTACTCCTTCAAAAGATGAATTTGATGGTGAAATGATGAATTTTCATGATTTTGACCCTATGACCTAATGATGGCACAACATGGAAGAATGAGCTGAATGATGACCATGATGACTATGAGAATATCTAAAAAATGAATGACATGACCATGATGATCTACATTGCACATGGAGGTGAAAGAAGTATTAATGATCTCAATATCCTAATCAGTGACCAAATTTTTGCATGATGACCTAATGGAATGACAAAAATTTCAGAATGGAACCCTAATATGATGTGAAAAGAGATATTTTGATCACTAGTGGCAAGATGCAAAAACTGACACTAACATTGGCTCCAGCTGGGGATGGTAGCTCCTTGGAGGTTCCAAGCACACCGTAGACCAAGTATCCTAACCATTGGGCACAGAGTCAAAAGCTAAAAACCAAACTGAATATTGAAAACTTGACTCAATAAATTGAACCGACTCAGACTAAAACACAACTGACAACCTGAACTGTAGACTAACTGCAAGTTTCACAGGAAGGAACTACTGAAAAATATGCTCAGAATTTGGCTTATTAATCACACCCACTCTAACTGATCCATTCATCACTTGCTCAAGTGAAATGGAACAACCAATGCAACCATGTAAGAATTCTGGCTGCTGTTTGAATTATCTGCAAGTGCTTACTTATGAGAAAGAAGAGAGAACTACTGAAAGGCAACTCCCATGAAAACTTGTCAACATATTGAATCTTAATGCAATTGCAAAGCATGAGCCCACCGATTGACCTCAAGAATGATGCAAAAGGATCTTCATAGGAATACATATTAATTTCCAGCCCATCTAATACATTACTGCTATATTCTAGGCAGCCTTCATAACATGAATATGAAATTTCATCTTTACCATTACTTTCCTGATATGAATACAAATGTTCAGATGAGATTTGTAAAGAGACTTCTGTTGAATAAGACAATAAAGCCAGGTGCTAGATAGATGTTTTATCATCTCTGCTTTGAATCTCATAACCAATTAATGGTAAAGGAATTTGACTGCACATATCATCCAACACATCAACTATTGGGTCATGAAAAACTTGAAAATACTGCTGCAACCTATTTTCCATTGGTTGCAATGAGAATGCATGACTTTCTACAAGTTTCTCATCCTTTTCTTTAGAGACATTATGAAAATTTTCTTTCAAAAACTGAAATTCTTCAAAACATAATGGTACATAATCATCTTGCATCATTTGAACATATGTTTTAGCTTCCAAGCCTTCATATGCAATTTGAAATTCAATGGAACTCGGTGGCTGCAAATCTAGAGCTAAGGAGGCTTCTATGTCGCAAATTATTTCCTCAACCATTTTAGGAGAAGGTTTATCATTTATAGTGTTGACCAGTTGCTTATATTATTTCTTATAGTTTTCTCTTATTTTTGAAAATGAGGAGAAACACAAGGGTAATGAGCTCTGATCAAGAATTTCATTATCCTCTTGATTGTTAAGATCAAAACTTAATGACTGCTGATTTCTGATTGCATTAAATTTTTCTTTGATGAACTGAAATGAAGTAAAACATAGAGGCAAAGATCCTTCACTTACTTTCAAATTTTTTTCACTTTCCTCCTCACTGCCATAGTTGATATGCATTGGCTAATCACTATATTCGAGCTGATGAAACAAAATTTCCTCCTCCCACAAATCAGCTGCTGATTGGTCTGCAAGATTAGCTTCTATTTGGAGAACATAATCATCATCATACTGATAAAAATTTGGCAAATCATCAAAAGAACGAATTTCATCAAACATACACATTAGATCAGCAGATTGTTCCTCCACAGATTGATCTACAAATCCATTTTCATGATTGTCTATAAATGAATACAAACAACAGTCATTTTATGATCTATGGTATTTGGAATTAGCAGGATAGTTTTTAAGGCCAACAACCTCTTCTTCTTCTGCAATAAGTGAGACATGGTGATCTTGAACATAAAATTCATCTGTCATGGTGATATTTTCATCATTTCCTCTACTGTACTTACCAAAATGTCGAGCTTCACTTCTGAAGATGTCAAGCATTCTTTCTCTATGTTCTCCCTTTATTATGCTTTCAATCTTAACCTTTTAACCAAAAAATTAGCTTCCACAACTATTTCACCATCATGCATTTTTTTGAGTGTTGTAATGTCCCTTTCCCTCAATCGAAATTCCATTTCTAGATCAAAGGCATCCGGGTATTGTAAGAGGGACGAACCAAGAGGCGTTTTTATATCAGTAGGGATTGAATGGTATACTTGATTTAACTTAGCTTAAAAGTGTTGCACTGTTTCTCCTGGTTTCCTTTTCAAATTATCACATTCTTCTAAAATCAGAAAAAGGATTCCTATTGACCACCCATTTATTAAGGAAAAATTTCAAAAATTGATGGAAATAAAAAATACTTGCAACTGGAAAGTTTTTGAACTATTCCTTGGCTTCGCCTTGCAAAGGTAGAGCAAAGATCTTGATACTAACATCATCTTCATCAACCTCAAAAAGGTCGAGAAAATTTTCAAAACTCTGAATGTGTTTCTCAGCAGTGATGTTTCCATATTCTCCATCAAACCTAGGAAGATATTTGTAATATTTTTCAGGGAAATCATGGAGTATAGGAGGTAAGATGAATGGTTTGTATCTATCTATAATTTTACGAGGTGTAGGAGTATGCACAAAATCTGTAGGATTAGTCTTGATCTCTTGAGGTACATCAACTTGAATATTGTCATCATAAGATTCAAAAAAAAGGTCTAGACCAAGATCAAAGGCATACAGGGAATTTGAATTTACAACATTTAAAGGAAAGGAATATAATGGAGGTCTATGATCATGTCTCAAACATAATATATTTTGGAAAAATTTCAGGACATTCTCATGAAAAGAGAAGAACTATTTCATGATAAAGAACATGATGTCTTGAATGAAAGTCCAAGTTGAATACCCTATCTTCCCATGCTGTCCTTTCATATTTCTTGGCAAGGTTCATCCTCCAGTGGAGTCTTTGGATTTGATTTCGAAACCGATTTGGAGTCGTCAGGTGGATGATTCAGCCTTCATATGCATCTGACTGCTGCCCACTGTTATCACTCCTCAAATTTTCAAAATATCATGCTTGAAAATCAGTCATAGTACTCCTTCAAATTGCTTAGGTTTGCAAGATACCATAAAATGATATGTTTTATGGTGTACTTAAGTTTAAAAAACTTTGGATAAGGTCTTAGAAATGATTCCAAGTCATATCGGAGAAGTGTGTTTTGAGTAGACACTTTGAAATGATCATAAGTCCGAAAGTTTGCCATTTTTCACCAAACTGTCCGAGTCCGCAGCAAATATAGCATGAAATTAACGGAATTTGATACGGAAACACCTAGTAGTTCCATAGAAAAACTAACACTTGTCAAATGAAATGGGCTACGAAATCTCTGCCAGTCTTTAATGGTTTAAAGAGTAATGATGAATGGTTAAGTGTTTGAGAATTTCAAGGACCTGCTGCTAGACTTAAGTCATCATTTAAAAGTCATACACTTTCTCATATCACTCATATTTTGTCTTACGCTCTCTCATTCCACTTTTGAGTTTATCTCTCATACTTTTTGTTTTGTTTTTCCGCACTTATCATTTTCTACCAAAGTAGCTCTCTGTCAAGAAGATCCCTAGTAGAAACCCTTGCTGTATATTAACTTATCTCCATTTAGCTGCTCTCTATCATCAAGTATTTTCTCCCAAACAGGTGTAAAGTTATATGGAAGGCCACCACTGCACCATACAGGAAATGGCTACAACTACTCCCAAGAAGGTTTATAAAGGAGGTTTGCCATTCTGCTATGAACATACAGCTCCAGACTTGGTTTTAGGAGATGAACATTTCACCGAGTTATTTACAAAGGCAGGGTGTATTCAATTCTTTCAGAAACTACAAGGGCATCATCAACAGGTATCATGAGACTTTGTGGCAAGTTTCAGAGGCACATTTACAAAGGTAGGCTGTATTCATATCCCAATTTCACTTGATAGCATCTCTAAAGCAACAGGGATCCAAAGAACCGGAGAGGAATGGTTTAAAGCCACCAAATTTGACTTGAAAATTTGTGATGATTATTTAAAACCGAAGCAGCAGGGATCAAAATGACTGAAGGAATTCCTAGAAGCTGTCTTAAAGATGAATTTTCCAAATTGCTAACGGTCATACAAAAATATTTTACATGTGAAGGTCGTTTTCAGACAATTTACATGTATCATTTCAAATTATTGTTTCATTTCATAGGGAAGAAATTGATATATATCCCATTATATCTCTTTAGAAGTCTCGGGAAAATGGCAGACAAGGTACAAGGAAAGCCTGAAAGGTATGAAAATTCCATTTTCCACCATGGGTTGATGAAATTGCTAGTTTTGGAGGAATTAAACAAACTAAACAGAGATTGGGCATCATTCCTATTCATGAATGGATATGAACTTGATGTCTTATCTCTAAGGAAAGATTCCAAGCTTAAAAATTATTCTTCCAAGTAAGAAGTGGATGTCACTACTACTGTAGAATTTGAAGGAACTCAACATGAAGATTTAAAGGATTCATATAAAGACTTGGTGGAGAAAACTGATTTAGTCCAAGATATATCATTACTTCCAGCAACTAGAACTAGAAAGAGGACTATCAAACATGTTACAGACAACAAGAATAATTCTGAAGCTAAGAGATCTAAAAGAAATGTTGAAGAAAATGTTAAAGGGAAAGGAAAACTTGAAGATATCTTACAGGCCATTGACATTACAGAAACCCCTGTGGTAAAAGTAGCAGAAATTAGAAGAGTTGAATTCAAAGGTAAGGGACTCATAGTTAAGAAATTAGACTTCTCTTCAGATGATTCAGCCTTTATTTTCAAACCTCGAAAACCTCTTACTAGGTCACAAATGTCAGATACTTTTACTATTGGTGATAGTAAAAGGAGGGAAGATAAAAGTAAACGAGAAATGGCAAAGGAAGTTATTGTTATATCACCTAGTAAGACATAAGATATCAAGGATAGGAAGACAAACAAATTTAAAGGTAAGACTCAAAGGAAACTTGAGACAGATTCTTCTAAAAGACAGAGTAAGGATAAAGAAGAAACAGTCAAACAAAGAAAAGGAAAAGACAAGGCCATAGAGAAGACTGAAAAGAAGATTTTAGAAGTACAATTGAAATCTGTCAAATATGAATTGGCCGAGACAAAGAAAGAGATAGAAGGATATAATAAATATAGAGAGATGATAGATGAGGTAGTGAAGAAAGTAACTGAACATGTTATTCATTTTGAGACTTCCATTGCAAAAGCCAAGAATCTGTTGAAAAGGACACAAAATTTATGCATCATAGTGTCACACACAAGGAAGAGGAATTTATGTTTACAAGTAGAGAAGAGAAACCTGTAGAGACAAGTGAAAGAATTAAAAGAAGAAATGGAATTGATGAAAACATAATCAAAGAAAGGAGACTTGGAAAGAGGAATCATAAACAAAACTATTCGAAACCACTGATAGATAAGAAGGTAATAATTAGATCATCATATTTTTGTCTTATATTATCAATGAACTACATGCAGCCATGTTTATATAATTTTTTGAAGCTCAGATACAAGTTTTGTCAAATTTCCAAAGTGTTAGGCAATTCCACAGCAAGTGTCAGGCTTGAAGCCTAGTTTTTGTTGCGGAATTTTTGAAGGTTTATTTTTGATTTTGAAAGACATAAACTGATGGGAGTGAGAAGTTTTGAAGGTCATGTTTAATTTTTTTTGATCATTGAACATCTTCCCATGGTTAAAAACAACAGAGGAATTTCACATATCAATTTTTTGTGTGCGCTACGAAAACAAGTTGTTTTCGTAGCTCAAAACAGAGTTTGACAGTAAGGACAGTTTTCATGATAAATGATGAATAGGGGAAGAAAGGTCAAGAATGTTTAAAGCTGTTCATAATCAGGGTGTCAAAGAGTATTAGGGTGACAAAGAGTATCAGTTTTTCCAAGTGGATATTTTCAGTTAGAAGAGTTTGAAAGATACTAGCCAACATGTGCCATGTCATCAAACTAACTTCTTTTAAATGAAGGGCAGAGTTACCTCATGAAGAAAATCATGATATAAATGTTTTGTTAATGGCCAACATGGTAAAAATATTGGATTCCTTTCGAGGAAGACTTGGATTAGTTTAGTTTAAATGTAATAAATAATTGTTTAAGTCCTAGTAGGACTCTTAGCCTTATTTCGAATAGGTGTCATTCCTAGTCTCTAGAATCCAGTTTATGGTTAGATTTAAGTGTCAATTTAAAATTTAATAATATATCCACTTGGAAGATTGAATGTAAAGGCTAAATTCCTATAAGTATTGAAGACTTCGATGTACCAAAGGTTGGAAAATGTTATCAGAATAGTCTACTTTTGTAAATACTTTGGAGGAGCTGATATATACAGAAGCAGTTTAAATTTTCTGAAACTAAGATTCTTGGTGTACTTCAGTGAGATTTATCTTCTATCATGTGTTTTACTTCCATAGTTTTGATGCTTATTACTCAGAATTCATGGGAACATGCTTTGACTTCCTTTAAGTGTTAATTTATGGTGAATTGAGTTCTTAGGTCCTATCTGTGGATGGTTTTATTCAATGTTTGATGATTATTACTCATAATTCATCGTCATTCATGCTGTGACTTCCTTTAAGTGTTAATCTTGGATAAATCTATGTTAAATACTCTCATTTCAATACCTTGATGTATCATGACTCAGAATTCATGCACACATGCTCTGATTTCCTTTGAATCTCAAGATATTGAGACTTTCCTGAATGTGTCATCCTTTCATTGAAGTATATACAAGCCTCATTTTTATAAGAAGATCTATTTTGTTATCTTATCCCCATCACTGAATCCATAGCCCAATGGTAGCTTGTCTTCATCTTTCAACCTGCAAACATACAAAACCACAAACCATAGAGTTAGCCATCTATCTTTATACAAAATAATTAACCCTTGAGAGAGCCCTCTTAGGTTGAGGAGGCTAAGCCTCAGCTAAAAGGTTGGTTTGAAATAGTTACACCAAAGTAGTCTGATCAGCAGCCTATCAGGTTCCTATTTTGGTGATAACATTTTTGTGCGTCTGCCGGGAGTCTGAAGATATACATCTCTTGAAAATTATGAAGCTGAACTCTTGAAGGTAGCAGGAGCTCAAAACCTATTCAAGGCTGCAAAAAACTACCTTGGTGACTCTACACATCAAATAAAAAATTGGAAGGTGACTCCACTGCTAGAATATTAGTTTCTAGATGAAGATTCAAGATGAGTTCCATTGCAAGAAAAAATGCCAGGTATGCTCCTATGAATTGGTCTCATATCCCTGGTTTTCCAAATCCTATGCCAGAGGTTGATTGGTTAGATGATCTTCAAATATTCAAATATGAAAAGAAAGACAATTCTGCTCTTCATTTGGTTAGGTTTCATCTTCATGTACATAGTTTTAAGGTTCAGATCCCTGAAAACCATCTTATGAAGATGTTTATGACCACTCTAGAAGGAAAAGCATGGTCTTGGTATAAAGGTTTAGCAAATGGTTCATTATATTCTCTTACTAATTTTCATGATGAATTCTTTGAGATGTATAAAGAGTGTCATCCGTATTTATTGATGGTTAAAGACTGCTGTAAACACTCTGAGAGTTTTATTGAATATTTGGAGAATTGTTATGAAGATGATGAGTTTATGGATGAGGAAATTCTAGAAGACCTTCATGACAATAAGTTTCATCAACAAGAAAAACACCAAGAATAATGGATAATATCTCCCTTAGATGAAAATGAAACCCAACAGGAGTTTACTTATGAAAATTATGACACATCCTTTGAGTTTGAAGAAAATTTGCAGCAGGTTTGTCAATCCTTTGATCATCATGAGTATGAGAATCATTTCAAACAACAAGAGGAAATATTGGAAATTGCTTGCTACACACCTCAGGTAGAAGAAAATATTGATTATTTCTATAATTCCTTACAACAGATTAGTTGAAAGAATGATCATAATAGTGAGGAAAATTACATTGTCTATGGGAATCATTCAGAAAGGCAGTTGGATAACTTATCAAATAAATATTGTGTGGCTAAAGATGAGTTATTAGAAATCACAGGAGGTTATGAGGATCATAAAGCTGATTATGTATTCTGGGACCCTATAGCTAGATACATGAAAGAGTTTTACGCTCCACTGTGTCAGTTTTATTTTTACCATAAAGATCAGTTAAAATTTCAGTGGCAGTGGTCATCACAATTTCATGGTTTCTTTGAAGTCCGATGCAGTCAAAAAACTAAAATGATAGATAAAACAGATGATTGGCTACATTGGAAATTTCACATTGATTGAGCTTAAAGAAGTTGCAGTTGATAGGGTAGGTAGGTAGGAATATGCAAATAAGTTCAAGGTTCATTGAGTGTTTTTAGCTAGAACAATTTGAAGCAGATTGGGCAGAATTTCAGAGTTCTTATTTTTAAGGAATGGATTACAGCACTGGAGCTACTAGTTCTTATCATACCACAGGGGGCATACTATCCCTAGTGGAGCCATTGTTATCACTCCTCAAATTTTCATAATCTCATTCTTGAAAATCAGTCATATTACTCCTTCAAATTTCTTAGGTTGCAAGATACCATAAAATGATATCTTTTATGGTGTATTTAAGTTTAGAAAACTTTGGATAAGGTCTTAGAAATGATTCCAAGTCACATAGAAGAAGTTTGTTTTGAGTAGACACTTTGAAATGATCATAAGTCCGAAAGTTTTCCATTTGTCACCAAACTGTCCGAGTCCGTAGCAAATATAGCACGAAATTAAAAGAATTTTCTACGGAAACACCTAGTAGTTTCGTAGCAAAACTGACACTTGTCAAATGAAATGGGCTACGAAATCTCTGCCAGTCTTTAATGGTTTAAAGAGTAATGATGAATGGTTAAGTGTTTGAGAATTTCAAGGACCTGCTGCTAGACTTAAGCCATCATTTAAAAGTCATACACTTTCTCATATCGCTCATATTTTGTCTTACGCTCTCTCATTCCACTTTTGAATTTATCTCTCATACTTTTTGTTTTGTTTTTCCGCACTTATCATTTTCTACCAAAGCAGATCTTGGTCAAGAAGATCCCCAGTATAAACCCTTGCTATATATTAACTTATCTCCATTTAGCTGCTCTCTGTCATCAAGTATTTTCTTCCAAACAGGTGTAAATTTATATGGAAGGCTACCACTGCACCATACAGGAAATGGCTACAGCTACTCCCAAGAAGGTTTATAAAGGATGTTTTCCATTCCGCTATGAACCTACAGCTCCATACTTGGCTTTAGGAGATGAAAATTTCACCGAGTTATTTACAAAGGCAGGGTGTATTCAATTCTTTCAGAAACAGCAAGGGCATCATCAACAGGCATCACAAGACTTTGTGGCAAGTTTCAAAGGCACATTTACAAAGGTAGGCTGTCTTCATATCCCAATTTCACCTGATAGCATCTCTAAAGCAACAGGGATCCTGAGAACCGGAGAGGACTGGTTTAAAGCCACCAAATTTGACTTGAAAATTTGTGATGATTATTTAAAACCAGAGCATGCAAGGATAAAAATGATTGAAGGAATTCCTAGAAGCTGTCTTAAAGATGAATTTCCAAAATTGCTAACGGTCATACAAAAATCTTTTACATGTGAAGGTCGTTTTTAGACAATTTACATGTATCATTTCAAATTATTGATTCATTTCACAGGGAAGAAATTGATAGATATCCCATTCTGTCTCTTTAGAAGCATCGGGAAAATGGCAGACAAGGTACAAGGAAAGCCTGAAAGGTATGAAACTTCCATTTTCCACCATGGGTTGATGAAATTGCTAGTTTTGGAGGAATTAAACAAACTAAACAGAGATTGGGCATCATTCCTGTTCATGAATGGATATGAACTTGATGTCTTATCTCCAAGGAAATCTTCCAAGCTTAAAAATTCTTCTTCCAAGCAAGAACTGGATGTCAACACTAATGCAGAATTTGAAGGAACTCAACATGAATATTTAAAGGATTCAGATAAAGGCTTGGTGGAGAAAACTGATTTAGTCCAAGATATATCATTACCTCCAACAACTAGAACTAGAAAGAGGACTATTAAACATGTTACAGACATCAAGACTAATTCTGAAGCTAAGAGATCTAAAAGAAATGCTGAAGAAAATGTTAAAGGGAAAGGCAAACTTGAAGATATCTTACAAGCCATTGACATTAGAGAAACCCCTGTGGTAAAAGTAGCAGAAATTAGAAGAGTTGAAGTCAAAGGTAAGGGACTCATAGTTAAGAAATTAGACTTCTCTTCAGATGATTCAGCCTTTATTTTCAAACCTCGAAAACCTCTTACTAGGTCACAAATGTCAAATACTTTTACTATTGGTGATATTAAAAAGAGGGAATATAAAAGTAAAGGAGAAATGGCAAAGGAAGTTATTGTTATATCACCTAGTGAGATAGAGGCTATCAAGGATAAGAATACAAACAAATTTAAATGTAAGTCTCAAAGGAAACTTGAGACAGATTCTTCTAAAAGACAGAGTAAGGATAAAGAAGAAACAGTCAAACAAAGAAAAGGAAAAGACAAGGCCGTAGAAGACTGAAAAGGAGATTTTAGAAGAACAATTGAAAGCTGTCAAAGATGAATTGGCTGAGACAAAGAAAGAGCTGGAAGGATATAAGAAAGATAGAGAGATGGTAGATGAGGTAGAGAAGAAAGTAACTGAACAGGTTATTCATTTTGAGAATTCCAATGCAAAAGCCAAGAATCTGTTGAAAAGGACACAACCTTTACGCATCATAGTGTCACACACAAGGAAGAGGAATTTATTCTTACAAGCAGAGAAGAGAAACCTGCAGAGACAAGTGAAAGAATTAAAAGAAGAAATGGAATTGATGAAAACAGAATCAAAGAAAGGAGACTTGGAGAGAGGAATCATAAACAAAACTATTCGAAACCACTGATAGATAAGAAGGTAATAATTAGATCATCATATTTTTGTCTTATATTATCAATGAAATACATCCAGCCATGTTTATATACCTTTTTGAAGCTCAGATACAAGTTTTGTCAAATTTCCAAAGTGTTAGGAAATTCCGTAGCAAGTGTCAGGCTTGAAGCCCAGTTTTTGCTACGGAATTTCTAAAGGTTTCTTTTTTATTTTGAAAGACATAAACTGATGGGAGTGAGCATTTTTGAAGGTCATGTTTACTTTTTTTTGATCATTGAACATCTTCCCATGGTTAAAAACAACAGAGGAATTTCACATATCAATTTTTTGTGTGTGCTACGAAAACAAGTTGTTTTCGTAGCTCAAAACAGAGTTTGACAGTAAGGATAGTTTTCATGATAAATGATGAATAGGGGAAGAAAGGTCAAGCATGTTTAAAGCTTTTCATCATCAAGGTGTCAAAGAGTATCAGGGTGACAAAGAGTATCATTTTTTCCAAGTGGAGATTTTCAGTTAGAAGAGTTTGAAAGATACTAGCCAACATGTGCCATGTGATCAAACTAAATTCTTTTAAATGAAGGGCAGAGTTACCTCACGAAGACAATCATGATATAAATTTTTTGTTAATGGCAAACATGGTAAAAATATTGGATTCCTTTCGAGGAATACTTGGATTAGTTTAGTTTAAATGTAATAAATAAGTGTTTAAGTCCTAGTAGGACTCTTAGTCTTATTTCGAATAGGTGTCAGTGCTAGTCTCTAGAATCCAGTTTATGGTTAGATTTAAGTGTCATTTTAAAGTTTAATAATCTAGCCACTTGGCAGATTGAATGTAAAGGCTAAATGCCTATAAGTAGTAAAGACTTCGATGTACCAAAGGTTGGAAAATGTTATCAGAATAGTCTACTTTTGTAAATACATTGGAGGAGCTGATATATACAGAAGCAGTTTAACTTTTCTGAAGCTGAGATTCTTAGTGTACTTCAGTGAGCTTTATCTTATATCTTGTGTTTTACTTCCATAGTTTTGATGCTTATTACTCAGAATTCATGGGAACATGCTCTGACTTCCTTTATGTGTTAATTTATGGTGAATTGAGTTCTTAGGTCCTATCTATGGATGGTTTTATTCAATGTTTGATGATTATTACTCAGAATTCATGGTCATTCATGCTCTGACTTCCTTTAAGTGTTAAGCTTGGATAAATCTCTGTTAAATACTCTCCTTTCAATACCTTGATGTATCATGACTCAGAATTCATGCACATATGCTCTGATTTCCTTTGAACCTCAAGATATTGAGACTTTCCTGAATGTGTCATCCTTTCATTGAAGTATATACAAGCCTCAGTTTTATAAGAAGAGCTATTTTGTTATCTTATCCCTATCATTGACTGCATAGACCAATGGTAGCTTGTCTTCATCTTTCAACCTGAAAACATACAAAACCACAAACCAAAGAGTTAGCCATCTATCTTTATACAAAATCATTAACCCTTGAGAGAGCCCTCTTAGGCTGAGGAGGCTAAGCCTCAGCTAAAAGGTTGGTTTGAAATAGTTACACTGAGGTAGTCTGATTAGTAGCCTATCATGGTCCTATTTTGGTGATAACACTTACCATCAACAACCATCAACAACCATATCTAAAATTTGATGATTTCTGTCATGGGGAAGATTTGTCACTTTGTGTCCCTAGTATGGTCACCAAGATGTTAACACTCCACTAGATCTCTGAGGCTGAAAAGAGACCAGCAAAGGTAACTAAAAACCAAGCTCTCACCAAGTAGCTAGCCCTACTAGGAAGGAGATGGCTCTCTCTAAGGGATCACAACCAAGAGGTTTGGATCAATTAGGTTTAGGCTAGGTATAGTAGCACAGTAGTTCTGATTGGTTGATTTGGGTGCTGGATGAGTGAATTAGGTCAAAAAGGTAATTAGGTCAGGGAAAATAAGATCAGAATTGCAGGCATATGATGGGGCAAGGTAGGTAGGAAATATAACACTTTAGGGTTCTTAGATGAGACATATCAGACTGGTGAGGTGCTAAAAAGAGCATGACATTACATGCATTCTTTTTAAACTGAAGAAACTAAAACAAATTATGGTGATTCTCCCAAAACAGAGCATAAGAGATGTATTTTTCCTATCAAACTTGAGAAATCAACATATCATAGAGCTGGAATGAACATGAAAGCTACAAAACATTCATACATATGAAACTGAAGAAGAAACTATGCCAAAGTACAATACCACATGAATCCCAAAATAATAACTGCAACTCATCCAATATATTCCTGCCAAAATCTGAAATACACTAGTGTCTCTGATCAATACAAAAACATCCAACTTGTAAAATGAGTGAAGAGGTGAAAGATATAGGCAAGAAACAACTTCTCCCAACCTTAGGGGTCGAATCCCTGAGTTGAGGAGCTGATCCAAACAATGCTGCACTGATACCTAGAGTGTAGGGTGGTCAAACTAACTCATCCCTAACATTAGTGAAACTGATTCATTAATCCTCTCAAATATTTTTACATAATGTATTTACCCCTAGGTAAATCAAAAATCATTATTACATTTACATCCATCATTTACATTGGTAAAAAATGATTTTCCGTGGTCAAACTCATAAAATTGAGAAAAAAATCAGAAATATCAGTCACTGGTCATGAGCGCAGTGCCACCCTCAAGCCAACTTTTGAGGGGGTTTCCAATGTCCAAATTGAGCTCAGAATAGCTCATTGGAAATATTTTCCTTTCTAGTTTCTGAAAATGTATTTGGTTTCAAAAAATGATGAATTTTAGCCCTCCAAAAGTTGAATCTACCAAGACTAGTTAGGAGCGAAACGCCAGGGTCACGAGCGCAATGCCAGAAAGCCAGGAGTGCAACACCAAGCCCAAGAGCACACTTCCAACTTGCAGGTCATGTTTGGAGGCCATTCCAAAATAAAAATTGAGCTCATGATATCTGATTGGAAATATCTTCCAGTATAGTTTCCAAAAATGTACTTTGTTTCTAAAAATGATGAGTTTTAGCCCTCCAAAAGTTGAATCTCCCAGGATTGGTCAGGAGCACAGCGCCAGAAAGCAAGGAGCGTAGTGCCTCCTTGTAGGCCACTTTTGGAGGCCTTCCAAAACTCCAAATTGACTCATTATATATCATTGAAAATATCTTCTGATAGTTGTCATTTGACTTATCAAGAAATTCATTTGGATACTCCCTCAGGGAGAAAAGTTGATTTTCTCAATACTACTCTAGAAATGTAGGGAAAATAAGGGATTTAGGACTGTCTTGTAGAGGGAGGGGAATGAAGGGGTTAGGGTCTGTCTAAATTCTTGGGGAAATTTTGGGCGATAGGGATATATGTTAAAGAGTGCATGGAGGTGGAATTTCTAGAAATGAGTAATGGGAAGGGGTCCAAAAGGGAAAAACACAACCCTAACCTAGGAAGGTATCAAAAGTGTAGAAATAGGCTAGGGTTTGTAGGAAAGATGGTGATTTTGAGGGATAAGAGTGATGGGAAGTGTTTAGGAACGTATATTAAGTATAGGGGAAGGTGTAAGAGCTTCAGGATACAAGTCTTGTTGATGATTTAACCATGGAAGTCATGAAACCAAGAGAAATTCCCTCAAAATCCTAGGAGAGGGAAATGAGCTTTCCAAGCACAAATGAGAGAAAAATATGGTAAACACAAAGCCACTTACTTGGAAATGATAGTTTGGAACCTTAAATTTTTGAAGACCTTTGACTATTATTACTCCTTCAAAAGATGATTTCGATGGTGAAATGACCAATTTTCATGATTTTGACCCTATGACCTAATGATGGCACAACATGGAAGAATGAGCTAAATGATGATCATGATGACTATGGGACTCTTTCAACAATTAATGACCTGACCATGATGATGTCCATTGACCATGGAGGTGAAAGGAGTAGTAATTATCTCAATACCCTAATCAGTGATCAAATTTTTGCATGATGACCTAATGGAATGAAAAAACTTTCAGAATGGAACCCTAGTATGATGTGAAAAGAGATATTTTGATCACTGGTGGGAGGATGAAAAAACTGACACTAACACTATGTTATTTACCCTCAAGGGCATAATCAAGTCTCAATCCATAGAATGACATTGTGATCCTGCTGCTAGTCCTAGAGAATAGATCTGCAAATTCAATTCACTTGCATAAAAAAAAATCCTATTATTCTATTCTATAGTGATTTCATCTATGATACCATGTAGATATTCCTTGTATATTCAAACTTCTAATTGTAATTTTCTAAAAAAATAAACATTAATCTACTCTACCAATTGCAGAAGCCAATTTAGACAATCATAAAATCACGAAGCATACAAGAGAAAGAATTCATTCAACACATTACACAATGATTTCCTAGGGAAAGCCACATATAAAAACCTTGCTATATGTATATTGCATTAGTTAGAAAATATGAGAAGATTACAATGATTTTCTCAAGCCCGAGAAACCTTTGCACTATCTGTATTTGTTGCATTGTTTCCTAGAAAATCCTAGGCCAATACTTAGCGAATTTTATGCTTGTCCATATCCCTATTTCCTTGCACTCTTTCCTTGGGTAATTATCCCCTATTAATTAGGGAAATCCCAATACAATTTTTCACAATCCATCTAGGGCCTTCCTCTGACTGCATGCACCACCTGTACAATTTGGATGATTATACAAATGATAGTACACTGCCCTTGAACTCCAATCTCAATTGGGTAACTCTCATTTCACACATGCATAAGTTGTTTATGGTTGATTTATCAATTATCTTGTTTATTGCTATGTAGGAAAATCACTACTAGACCTCCCACTATTTCCTCCAATAGTCGGAACTAATTTAACTGACTTTAACTCAGATAAAATGAATTAATTAATTACAACTCAAAATAAACTCAACCAAGGCTCCTAAAAAGTAGGAACCACTCTACATGACTAAAGTTAGACCCTCAACTTGAATTAGCTGAACCAACTAAGTCAAACAAACTTAGTTAACTCGTACATGTTGTCATGAGATGTGGAATTACAATTTTATTCTAATTTAAATCAACGAAAAATTAAATTAGAATCTTTCTTGGTTCCTTTTTCAGCATTTATTGTTTCCATTTTCAACACAAAACTCTTATATCATGGAGTGTGTGTGAAGTAATGATAGGTTGCTTCAAGTTGAATGCTAAACCATGGTTAAAGTGCTCGTGGGTGGGTGACACTTGGCATTTAACATGCCTTGTACTTAGCAATAGAGCTTGAATTAAAGAAGCCTCATTTTGAAATAAATATAGGAGAGAATTTAATGTGTGCTCTTGTTTATATTTATTCTTGTAGAGTCTCCTATTATTATTGAGTAATAAATACTCCTATTTTTTCTTTTTTTCTGTGAGGAATGTTGAACCCCCAAGCTTATGATGATTTTGAGAGGGAAATTTTGAGGTATAAAATGTACCTATTACCCACCAAAACTAGGTAACCCTGCAAGATAAATATTTTCCCCTATATTGGAAAACCAAATAGGCCATATACATTGCTTATTTATGATGATATGCAACACTCCTACACCATTTTGATGTGGGACATACCTCTGACCATTTGACATTACTCTCAAATGAAGGTGGGATACCACTCACCAAGTACTCTAACCATTTCAAAATCAAGTGCTTTTACTTGATGTTTTGGGAATTATAACATGGATAAATGGGTGATAGATATGATTGAATGCTATTAAATCTAAAATTTTTCTCTCACCTTACTAGAGGAGTTATCCTTTATCCCTAATTCTAATGGGACCTCCTCTACGGCCTTACGATTATAGGAGGGGAATTTCTTGGGAAACTTGGGTTGAAGTAGCATGCTCATGAAAATTCCATACTTCCCATGTTTCACCCTTCAATTGATATTATATCCATCATTCAAGTTCACTAGCATTGGTTCGTTGGGATTTGGCATCCATACATCCATATCCTTGAGTTAGGATAGAATTTTTTTTCCCTATAGGTTGATGCAACTACAAGAAATATTAAAGCATAGTATGGCGAGAAGAAAAGGAAAGGAAAAGTTAAAATTTAAAATATAGTTGAGACAATATTAGGCACATAGGAAAAAAAATCACATGATATCTACCCCCTTCATTAGCCATCAACCAGTTCTTGAGCACTAGATGCTCCGTCACATCATAAGGAACCATTGTACATCCAAAATTTGATCATTGCTAAGAAAACAACTCATCCTTAAAGTGTAAATAAATTCTATTTCATGTAGAGAAATTTTGGAAACCTAAGATACACTCCAATTTAGATCATTATAAAAAAATAGTGGAAGGCAACCCAAAGGGGTGGAAAAATAATTCCAAGGAAAGGAGTAACTCATGCCTCAATAATTTCTCTCTCCATTACACCTATACAATCAGGATTTGAAACTCCATTAGTTGGTCCCCTGGCCATGACACTTAGCCATGAAGTATTTCCCCCAAGTTTCCATTATTTTCACTAACAACTTATGAATTAAAAGGTTGAAATGAGCGAAATTTTTAAGGATAGATATTTATCTTAAAGTTGAATATTAGTAGTCCATAGTATGCAAATCATAAAATGCTTGGAAATAATTTTATAAAAATAGTCAAGTTTCTAATGATTTTATATAGTATCTATAAAAGTTTGTTTATTTTTAAGGTAAAATATTTTTATACTATAAAATATGGGATAAACATTTTCTAAAAAAATGGAAATTCATGAATATTATCTTTTTAAAAGCATATAAAATGATCCCACCTCAAAATTTTAGCCCCTAAAATTTTCCCTTATTGACCCTAGAAACAAACATCACATCCATTTAGGGGCTCGAAGCACCTCATAGGGTTGATTACTTAGCATCCTCTAACAAGTTAGGGAAAACTTTTATAGGACTTGGTCTAGTTAGATATTTGATGGCGATTGTGGTTTGAAGTCTTACTATGCCCTTTACATTTAAGTATGATACATTATGATGCATCTATGGTCATTGTATCTAATGAGTGGTTTCTTTCAACTTGAGCTTGAGATGGTATTGCCTCGTGGTTTTACAAAAAGAAATAGGGGCCTTTAGGGTACACTCATTCTAGGCCTACATCTAGATGATGCCCAGGATGTACTACACTTTATGAGAGTTGTGATGAGCTTGCAGATGTAGAATTTACATTCAAAAGTATACTTTTGGTCACTGTTGGATGGATAAGTCGTTCTTGCGAACAAGACAAACCTCCCAAGTGTCCTACAAACAACTAGCAACAAACAGACAAACAAAAACTATTTTCTCTAGATAATATTCGATTCATTAATTAGCTACAATAGGGGTTTTGAAGACCTACCTGTAGTCCAACACTGTTCATAATGATCTTCTTTCCAGTTGCTTGAAAGAGTTGTCTTCAAAGATCTGCAATCACAAACATGGAAAAAATCAATAGCACCTGCATAGTATAAACTAATTCACGAATCATATATCTATCAAGATGATCAAGGAATTCAATAAATAAGCTAATTAATTAAATAAATCATTGATAAAACATGATAAACAAGCTACTTAATTAAAGAACTCATTGAGAAAACGGGATTCATTCGTATTATCTTTGATGAAGAAAGAGCCTTACAACCATGTCCACCTTGATGTCGTACAGGCCTTCCTGGGGTCCGGAACAGGCGTTTCCTTTACTATGAAAAGCTTTTCACTCTCTTAGATAAAATGCACATGGGTTTGTTATCATTCCCACATAATGATCAGTTAAGAGAGTCTGAGTTTCTACAACATTTCTCCTAAAAAATTCTCAAATTTTCACTCTCAAAATTCCCCCTTGAGGCTGCACTATGGCTTCAATTTATAGGAAAAGAGAAGAGGTTGTAGCTCCACATAAGAGGGGATAAAATCATCTTTTGAAGGGATTGAGCTCCATAAACCAAGGGGTAGGCTCCCATAATGGAGGAATGAACATACATGATAGGAGCGAACCTTCGACCGGATAATTGCTTCTAGAAGCTTCCAGATTTGATTGCTGGGCTTCTAAATGTTACTTTCCGCCTTCATTTTACCTTTTACGGGGATCGACAATTTTAATACACAAAACGTGTAGTAGGTACTGTAGTTTTCCTTCACAAAAGGTGTGGTATCGCAGGTAATGTTAAGAGAAAGTGTGGTACAAGTGTTTTTAAGACTTTTATGAGCTTTTCTCTCAATTTCAAGGCTTGATTTTAGGAACTTTGATGTTGTAGACTTCTAAGGGAGTAATATATGAGTAATGATGAACCCATATAGACACTGAAACATCATGGTGACAAATTTCAGTGTAACAAATTTCCCCCTAAAGCACAAAGTTTGAGATAATTCGAAGAGTGAAGTGCTTTATCATTTCAAGGATTAGCCTGTGGAAACCCCAGTTGGAATCCTGTAAAAAAATTCAATGCAAAACATATATATATATATATATATATATATATATATATATATATATATATATATATATATATATATATATATATATATATATATATATATATATATATATATATATATATCATCATCATCATCACTGAGGTAGGCATTCCCATACTCAGATCAAAAACTAACTAAACTTGTTCTGATACATAAATGATTTTAATATTACATCAATAGTGTAGACACAGCATGGACGTAGTCATATGTAATGAATAGTCTACTACATATTGAATAATAAAACTCCTCGCAGCCTGGATGGTGGAAACTAGATCCAGGGTCTTGATTTCTGCTTCCCGAACTAGTACGAATCTATCCATGCAATTAAATGTGTCAAAGTCGAACATGGTAGAACCCACTTGATTACCAGTCAATGATGTGAACTGTTAACAAGTGTGAGAGAAACCACCTATAATGACAAACTCAAAGTACTCAGTACAATCCATGAAATGTGAATAAGTGATATGAAGTCTAACATTTCATGGAATCATTCGATCGAAGGTCAATGATGCAACGTGTCGTCGAAGATGAGAAACCTGCCATTAAGGCATGCAGATTCTAAGGTACTGACAGATTCTAGATCAACTTCCTAGATGATGAGCTGTCGTCGATAGAAAGTGATCCATCGTAAGCAAGGTCACGACACGAAACCATAGATCAATTTTTGAAGAAATTTTTTTCAAGGACTCACTCAGGGATGGTCAACGCAAATGGAGACAAATGTTTGTAGATGAATGGTTTGTTTGACTGTCCTCTTGAACACATAATGACACTATAGATGGTTTGGTAACAATTTCTGTAAGCTAATACCCAGAAACCAGCTGAAGACCTTCAATGTGGTTTGATTAATTGATAGGCAAAGTATTTTCCTGACCTAGATAGAAGTGTGACAAAAAGTGTCGTGTTCAAGAGTGGTGTACTACTTTTAAATCAAAGTGTAAAAAATGGATTCGTTTTCTCTCTTTTTCCCCCACCATTTCTGGCAAGTACCTCTTTATTTTTGACAAGCTTGAGGAGGATAATATTTTCTTGTTTATAAGCTCATCCTTCGGATGAGTCCAAATTAGTTTAAAATCAAACCTTAAGAAGGCGTGGTCCGTTCCTGTTTGTAATCGACAGGTCCTTTAGTGTTAAATTTTAATGAGTTCAGTATAGGAGAAACTCGGTGTTTTTCATTTTTAAGGAGTTAGAAGAAAAAACTTAAGAAAACTCCATAGGTGTTCTTTTTCATAATTTTAGTCTCTCATTCCCGAAAAAGGATAAAATAATACAGGAGAGAACTCTATTGACCATGATTAGTCAACATATAACTTTTTCATAAATAGTCCATTTTATTCTGGAAAAGGGGTAAACTTATACTGAAAGGACAACTGTTCATTTCCTTTAACGATTTCGAATAGTCAAGTACTCAGTAATATTTTCATCTTTAGAGAGTCTAAAAAGGGCTTAAAAGAGAACTCCAAGGTTTCGCTTTTTCGTAATTTTCAAGAGTCTGAAAAAGTGATAAAAGTATACTCAGTAGTTTCACTTTTTCTGTAAGTTTTAACGAGTTCGAAAAAGTGATAAAAATGTACTCATATGGCCGAATTTCAATTTAATTAATGAGTAGGAAAAGACAGAAATCACTAGGCATTTTCATGTGTTTTACGAGAATGAAAGATAGAAAAATAATCTTGGGATTTTCATGAGTTTAACGAGTCTTGAAAATAGTAACCGAAATCGACTCAAGATAGGTTTCATTTTTACAAAATCTTGAAACAGAGAAAAATTATGCTTCAGATAGGTTTGTTTCATTTTTACACAAGCTTGAAAAAGAGAAAACTGTGCTTGAGAGTGGTTTCATTTTTACACAAGCTTGAAACGTAGGGAAACTATGCTTCAGAGTGGTTTGTTTTATTTTTACACAAGCTTGAAATAAAGGAAAAATCATGCTTGAAAGTGGTTTCATTTTTACACAAGCTTGAAACTTAGGAAAACTATGCTTAAGAGTGGTTTCATTTTTACACAAGCTTGAAACGTAGAAAACTGTGCTTGAGAGTGGGTTTGTTTCATTTTTACACAAGCTTGAAACAAAGGAAAAATCATGCTTGAGAAAATTTTGAATGCCCCCCAAGCGTAACTTGATAGAGCACATGCCCCCCAAGCTTCATTTCATTCAACTAAGTAGACTACTGGTTACTAATAGTTGGATGGAATGAAGGTTCATTTACGAGAATAGATGAAAGAATCGACTTTGACAAGGAGAGTATTTGTTTCATTTTTTAATGTGCTTGACACAGGAAAAGAACTATGCTCATGGTGACCTGTTTCATATTTTAACAAGGTTGACACAGTAAAAGGAACTATCCTCACTAACTACTATTTCTAATCTACCTACATAACCTACTGATTCATTTTTTAATGAGGTTGACACAGGAAAAGAACTGTCCTCATGGGTCTATTTCATTTTTTAACGAGGTTGACTCAGTAACAGGAACTATCCTCTGCCCAACTGATTCATTTTTTAACGAGATTGAAACAGTAAAAGGAAATATCCTCACCCCCGATTCATTTTTTAACGAGGTTGACATAGTAAAAGAACTATCCTCATATCTACTCTCTACAATATACCTATATAACCTACTGATTCATTTTTTAATGAGGTTGACACAAGAAAATAAATGTCCTCATATCTGATTCATTTTTCAACGAGGTTGACACAGTAAAAGGAACTTTCCTCTTAGACATGTTTCATTTTTTAACGAGGTTGACACAGGAAAAGAACTCTCGTCATATCTCTGTTTCATTTTTTAGCGAGGTTGACACAGTAAAAGGAACTCTCCTCACATCTCTATTTCATTTTTTAGCGAGGTTGACACAGTAAAAGGAACTCTCCTCACATATCTGTTTCATTTTTTAGCGAGGTTGACACAGTAAAAGGAACTCTCCTCACCACACTTGTTTCATTTTTTAACGAGGTTGGCATAGTAATAGGAACTATCCTCGCCAGACTTCTTGATCATGGCCTCCAAATAGAAGAAACACATGTCAAGGGATGCATCTCGATCATGGCTTCCAAGAGGTCTTCATCAGATGGAAGAATAGTTCTCTGAAAGGAACACATGTCAAGGGACTCAAAAGGGATAAGAACATCACATTCAAATAATCCCAAAGAGTTTTCCATGTCAATTAACAGATCTAAGTCAAAGGAACTGAAAACATGGGACTGATTTCCACATAATTAACTCGTGGCGAGGTAGATACCACTTTAGTATAAGGAGCATTTAGGGGTGTCAGATTTTTGGTAGTCAAATCAAGACTAGTGAATGAAAGTTGGTCAACAGTCACAATGTTTCCATTGTGAGGGAAGGACATCACGTGAAAGAGTGTCGATACAACAGATTTTATTGCATAGACATAGTCTCGCCCGAGGATTAAATTTAAATCCAAGGGGCCTTGAACTACCATAAGATCAATACAGACAGTTTTACCTTCCAAAGTAATAGAAAACTTAGGAAGGATCCCTAAAGGTTCACTAATGGTTCTGTTAAAATATTTCATATTCTGCATAATAGGCACAAGCTGAGGGGAACCCAAAGCTTTCCAAGTAGTTGAGGATAAAATACTAATAGAATCACCTTCATCTACATGTGTGTGACGCACATTCTTACGACAAGCCTGCACAATTATTTGGAAAGGGATGGAAGAAGGAAGACGAGGTTCTGTCAGTCTATTCCAATCAAAGGAAAAGACCTCTGTACTTGGAGGGGGATCTGTAGGAATAGGTGTAATGCCCCTCGGCGTAGAAGAATCTAATGTAACAAGAAGAACCTGAGCAATATGAAGTTCACTTTCTCTAGGGAGAGTGGGATCGACCGAATGTGAAATCGAATCGACCACTTGATCAACTAATGGATCATCAACCTGAGTGATATGAGTTTCACTCTCCAATGGAAGAGTGGGATTGACTATACTTGGAATTAGATCAATCACTTCGTCAGTTGATGATAGGTTGGGAGAAAGTTGACGGTAACCAGTTGGAAGTTCTTGCTATGGAACAGTAAGGTTTTCTAACAATTTTGAGGCTTCATCCATGTGAGGGAAAATGTGAGTTTGATGACTCCCTTTGCATAACCTACAAGGAAACCTAAATTTACCCTTTTTCCCAGGAACCTGACTATCACTGGTTGATGGATCAACAGTAAGTTGATGAGAATGTTCTGACCATACTTCCAAGACCTTAGGAATACCAGGACAATTGATAAGGAAGTGGTCACCCTTACAAAGCTTGCAAGGGAATTTGGGTTTACGATGCATGTTGGAGGTTTCCTCAACACTAATAACACTTACATCCATGGTTTACTGGTTGAATTCTTTCTTATCTTGCTTCTTCTTCTTCTTCTTAGTCACCTGGTTACTAGCGTCAAGGCTTTTATGAAGCGAAGAGGAAGAAAGGGAGGAAGACATATTGGGTGAAGAAGGTAAAGGGTCAACAGAAGGTTGGTGATGTTGAGATGGTGAACTCTGTTGAGGTGAAGCATTCGGTCGAGGTGGAACAATTTTAGCATTCGGGGCCAACGAAGTTGAAAATAACCATATCGGTAAACCTATTGTAAATCTAGGTAATGACAATGTAGCCATATTAGGAGGACCAAAATTTCCAAAGCAAGGAAAAGTACTAGGATTCTCGTTCAGAGGGGTTCCTTGGTTGGTAAATTCTGGAACATTTTCCATTAAATTCAACTTCAGTGAATTTTTTTAACAATTTAAAACTAAAATTAACAATTCACAATTCACACCTAAATAATTAAAATTCAAAATTCACACCTATGGTCTCTAAAAGTAAAAAAAAGAAATGAACACGCGCTATAGAATCTAGGAGTCAAACCACACACAAAAAATATATTCCCGCACTAAAAACACTAGTTGGTGATGAAATCCAACATCGTAGAATTTTAATGCAGAAATGGTCGTTGGAACAGTTACCCTGACAACCTGCTTAATGAAACAGACTGGTGCAAGTTTCTCCACTATGCCATCTCGAGTGAAGAGAACCCTCCATAGAGTCCAAGTGAGTCTAATCGACGTCTTCTCCAGGTACAGTGGGATCTTCCCTCTACCGTCACCTTGGGAAAAAATCCTAAAGTTTATGGCCACTAAGGTCACCAACAAGAACAAATATACTTGGGGGAATAGTCTACGATCTGATACACACGCAAGGGCAGAGTAACAAAGCTCAATCCCCTTGAAGGCTCCTTGACATAATCCAAGGTTTACCGACAAGTGACCCCAGGCTCCTCGACAATGGTCAATCTAAGGTTTACCGTTGTTAATGCATGTATATCTTCTATCGTTCCCAATGAGGAAGGATTGATTACCTCACTGGTTCGGATATGATCTCATGCTTGACTCCTTTAGGAGGAGCTTCCCAGAGCATACATGCTACTATTGGAATTTTCCTACCGCAAGATCGACTACTTGTTTGTTTTACTGTCTTGGAGAGTTAACTAAAACCTATTCCAAGACACTAGCCTAAGCTATGTTGGTGGAAAGAGCCCTAAAAATGTAAAAATTACTAGATGAATTTTATTAAGCGTTGTGTTATTTAGGCTGTTATTACTCAAAGGGTAAATGGATACGAAACCAATGGTGTTATGACCCGACCCAAAACTGAATGCAATCGAATATGATAATGTAATCTTTTCAATTTGATGAATCCTAACTAAAGTAAGGAGAGAGTTTCCATTCACTTCCAACAATGCAAAAAATTGATCAATAAGAGAAAATATAACAAATTCTCTAATGCACTAATTTCATCAAGAAAAACTAATGCTAATCAATTCCATATTTTTTTTATTTTTTTTTATTTTTGTGTTTTTAAAACAAGCATAAAAACATGTAAATTCAAATTAAAGAAACTAATCTAAATCTACGATTGATTTTTCAGAATGTAAACTATGCAGTTGTAATCTATGCACAATTCACTTGAAAAGTATGCAAATGTAATCTATGCACATTTTTCATTCATATTTTGAAAATGAGAATTCTAATTATGCAAATGTGATCTATGCAAGAGAATTCTCAAACACAAGATGATTCTAATGTTATTTAAGAACCAATCAAGTGTAAGTAAAGAAATTTGGGTGAGAGTTCCAAAGATCAAAAAATAAAAACACTCAAAGGTGATTAACACTCGGACACAATTTAGCGCCCCCCCCCAGGTGAATGAGGGGAGAATTTTTTTGCAAAAACAAAAACAAAAATATGCAAATTTTTTAAGAGATTGAGACAAAACTTGAAGTAATGACCAAATGGAATCAAATTAAAAATTTCTCAAAAAAGAATATTCAAAACACCCAATTAACTTAATCGAGACTGATGAGATTGTAAAATTGCTGAAATAAATTCACAGAAGGCTTTCTGACAGAAAATACAAGTCTGGGTATACACTGAGAATCTAACAAACTGATCCAAAAAAGAGAATTTTAAGGTTTTCTAAAAATTTTCACAGGGTCCGCAATTTCCAGTGTAAACAGGTGCAGTCCCACACTGTTTATACAAGAAAAGAGCGGAGATTCCCGCACTATTTCTAAAAGAAAAGTGTGGATACCAGAAAACTAAAAGAAAAATTAAAAACTCTAAAACATTTCTTAGGGATTATACATGGATAAACTACCCAAGCTAGTATAAATCAATCAAAATCAGAAAAAAATAAATTCACAAGTCAAAAATAAAAGAAATCATAGTTCAAGATCCATTCCCCAGCAGAGTCACCATTTTGTTGGAAGGATAAGTCGTTCTTGCAGACAAGACAGACCTCCCAAGTGTCCTACGAACAACTAGCAATAAACAGACAAACAAAAACTATTTTCTCTAGATAATATTCGATTCATTAATTAGCTACAACAGGGGTTTTGAAGACCTACCTGTAGTCTAGTGTTGTTCGTAATGATCTTCTTTCCAGTTGCTTGAAAGAGTCATCTTCAAAGATCTGCAATCACAAACATGGAAAAAATCAATAGCATTTGAATAGTATAAACTAATTCATGAATCATATATCTATCAAGATGATCAAGGAATTCAAGAAATAAGTTAATTAATTAAATAACTCATTGATAAAACATGATTAACAAGCTACTTAATTAAATAACTCATTGGGAAAACGAGATTCATTCGTATTATCTTTGATGAAGAAAGAGCCTTACAACCATGTCCTCCTTGATGTCATACATGCCTTCCTGGGGTCTGGAACAGGCGTTTCCTTTACTCTGACAAGCTTTTCACTCTCTTAGCTAAAATGCACATGGGTGTGTAATCATTCCCACATAATGATCAGTTAAGAGGGTCTGAGTTTATACAGAATTTCTCCTAAAAAATTCTCAAAGTTTCACTCTCAAAAGTCCCCCTTGAGGCTGCACTACGGCTTCAATTTATAGGAAAAGAGAAGAGGTTGCAGCTCCACATAAGAGGGGATAGAATCCTCTTTTGAAGGGATTGAGCTCCATAAACCAAGGGGTAGGCTCCCATAATGGGGGAATGAACATACATGATAGGAGCAAACCTTCGACCCAATAATTTCTTCTAGAAGCTTCCAGGTTTGATTGCTGGGCTTTTAAATGTTACTTTCTGCCTTCATTTTACCTTTTACAGGGATCCACAGTTTTAATACAAAAAACGTGAAGTAGGTACCTTAGTTTTCCTTCACAAAAGGTGTGGTACCATAGGTAATGTTAAGAGAAAGTGCGGTACAAGTTTTTTTAAGACTTTTATGGGCTTTTCTCTCAATTTCGAGGCTTGATTTTAGGAACTTTGATGTTGTAGACTTCTAAGGGAGTAATATATGAGTAATGATGAACCCATATAGACACTGAAATGTCGTGGTGAAAAATTTCAGTGTAACAGTCACCTTATTGATCCCGACAATAAATTGACACCTAAGAGCACCCTCAAAGGCCGGAACATTGAGCTCATATTGCTTAGTGTTGGATATTCTTGATGATGTACCTAGTGGACATCATTTGGTGGGCATGCCTTGGTCCAAATTCCACGACAAGGAAAAGACCCTCTAGTGGAGGTTATAAAGGAGGTTTTTAGTGTTATAAAATTGGCCAAAATTGTTAAAAAAACATTTGATACAACATCCATTTATGGTTACGAAGGTTTTGGCGGAGCTTTTAACAAAAATTCAACACAACTAAAAAAACTGGGTGACCGAAGGTTATTACAGATGTTTTTTTCATCGGTGCGCTACTAAGGTTTCAACTCACTGGTGCATGGCATCTAGACGGTGGCCTCGGGGGCAGTCGAAGGTTCTTGCACCAGGCTGTCAAGGTATAAAACCACACCGGGCGCAGTGTTGGTGATACAATGCACGGGGCCGTACCGATTGGCCTTGGGATTTTTGCGGTGCCCATGGGTCGTCTTAATGCACTGGTACGTAGACTTATACAAACGCATCGGTGTACTGTATCAGACAAACACATTGATATTTATAATTGGTATTGGTATTTTTGCGGTGCCCATACGTCATACAAATGCATCGGTGGGTAGTCTCACATAAAAGCATCGGTGTGTACTATCACACAAATGCACCGAGATTTTTAATTGGTTTTGGTATTTGTGCGGTGCCCATAGGTCGTAGAAACGCACCAGTGCACTGCAGCATACAAATGCACTGGTGTTCATTTTGTATTTTTTAGAAACATTGACCTGTGACAGTGCAATTATTGTGATTTTTCTAAATTCATTATTCATCAAAAGTCGACACATCTTATAACATTATTCATATTAATTAAATTTTTATTAATGCATTTGAATGTGATGTTTGAATTAATTTGTTATATCATATCATAATTATTGTGATTTTTTAAAATTCATTATTCATCAAAAGTCGACACATATATATCTTATAACAATATTCATATGAATTAAATTTTTATTAGTGCATTTGAGAACGAAAATGAAGAACGCAATAGTGACAATGGAGAACGTAATAGAATAAATTAACAAATATATATATATATATATATATATATATATAAGACAACCTTTGTCATACAAAATGGGATAATTATTGTATCCCTTTGTCTTTCAATTGGGACACTATGTCCATTACATTAAACAAAATGTCTGATTTCAGAGACAAATATTTTAAAAAATACAACGCCTTGCTTTGATATCCAATCATAGTGATCATCATTCTTAGCTTGAACTACTATCACTGTTGTCACTGCTAGAGCTACTTCCATGACTTGGGTTATTTTCAAGAATGTTTTGTTCACAGTGTTGATTGTTTTCTTCTTCTTCACCTTCCATATACAAACATAAAAATAAACTGAAATGAGTCTATATAAATTGGTGAGAATAATGAAAATTGAAATTTTAAATAATATACATCAATGTAAATCGAAAAGAAAAATGACGTACCATAGCAAAAATTGACTCATAAACTATACACATTATTTCAAAACCATGTACCATGCCATCTTTCAAAATTTCATCTGTTGGCGCAGTTCCATACTTTGTTTCGTGCAAGTTTTATACCCCATAACAAATTAGTATATATAAAGATATATATATATAAATATAAGATATATATATATATATATATATATATATATATATATATATATTTTGTTCTATTAATTATAGACTATTATAAAAGATCGATGATGCTTAAAAATCTACCACTTCCGATCACAACATATACTCACAACCCATATTTAACCTAATTTTAATCAATTCGTGTGATGGTTCTTCTTTGTATGTTAGCACCTGTTTGAAGACATTCAATGATGATTTTTGTAAACAACTTAAAATATACAAAAATGAAATCTAGTTAAGTTGTTATAAGGAAGTAACAATTACTCACAAACTTAGATATCAACCCTTTTCTTCCTTGTCGTCTTGTTTTATGTGCTGAATGGGTTCCATTTTCTTTTCTTTTCTGCAACAAAATTCTTGAAAATTAATATTTAATGCTAAATTGTTTATTTATTATGCCTAATGATTCAAAAATTCAATGATTACATATTACATTTGAAGCACGTTGTTGTTGAGATTGCTGCTCCTGCGATGCAATTTTGTCCATTTCTTTGACCATCTCCTTGTACACCTTTTGGACATTCATACTGGCATATTTCTGATATTAGCTCGTTCATATTTTGAGATTTTCATAATCTTCCTGAAAATGTAACTTGACAATAAACTATTTAATTTTTATATTGATATATGAAAGTGATATTTATAAATAATTCTAGACAAACATTTAAAGGAATATTACTTTTTCATTCCTTCTTTTTTGTTGTTGTACATTTTTGCTATTAAAAGTATGACATGTCTCATTGACCAATTCTCTTCCTATAGCTTAGATAAAATTTGGTTCTTGGAATCGTTGGATTGGTTTTTGTATTGTAAGTGGAAAGAACGTCTATACATTCGTTCCACTAGATCCCTCAAACTTTTGTAGAAGTTTTTTCCCCTTTCATTAACCTCCAACACCACTTCAGATGAGCTAAGGAGCAATTCGTTTTCATTTGCATGTTCTATTTTTTTTCTTTTCTTAGAACAACATTCATTTTCTGAGTTGTTGGTCCCTGTAGAACATTAAACAAATGTGAATTATTAGACTGTTTGACACATGTTATCTAATAATTTTAAGTATATTATTAATAAAAATTAAAAAAAGAAACTCATAGTGGATCGATAGTATTTTTTCATTCACCTGATTCATCCTTTTGCAATTTTTCCATCAAGCTTTTAAGCTCTTCTAGTTCTAGATTATAAATAATCTTATCGAGTTTCGTCATTTTGTGGCTTTGCATGATACATAGTAAACAATACATATTAGTTAAACTTATATATAGTTCAAAAATAATATTTTTTGTAAGGAATTTACAAAGAGCTTGCCTTTTTTTCTTTTCTTGATGTGTTATAAGTATTTTTGTTACTTGATCTCTTGTTAGTCATTTCTTTATCAATCTGAAACCTGTACCATATCATTCATTAATATATTTATAAATAAATTGTCAACTTTGAGGTAAAAAATAAATCTAAAGAAACCGGTGCGCCTTTCATGATGTACGCACCGACGTCGGTGCGTGGGGGTATTATAAAGGAACCGAAGAAACAGTATAATAGATCGTACGGTTCGTGGGGGTATTATACACACACTGCACAAATAATGTAATAGACCGTACGGTGCTATCCTCGTAGCATAGAGCACCAGTGCCCTATTTTAGATATGGCACACTGATTTAAGAAAATTGTTTTTAAATTTTTTATTACACATTACTTGCATGGTGCGTTGTATAATACAACGCACCAGTGCACTCGATTACGCATGGCGCACCGATAAAAAAAAATCCATTTTTTTTCAAAAATTCACGCAAGGGCCGACATGGATTGGGATCCGACTATGCAAGTTGTCCTGTTTGTTGGATGTCAATCTAAAATGAAAATCCCTAATCATGAAATCACAGAAACAAGGAGAAGAAAGGGAAGAAACAAAAAAAATGAAGGGTTTAGGGTAAAAATGGATAAAACTGCAGAAAAAGTAAAAAAATTGTAGAAAAAGTAAAAAAAATAATCAAATTTAATTACGAGATCGTTTGAAATTCTATGCTATAGGGTTTGGATTCTGATTGTCTGAATACTTCTGTTCGAATGTATTTCACTTCTCCATTGTGCTCTCATGCTCTCTTGCTCTAGGTATGTCTCCTGCAAATCTTCGGCTGAAAATTTTAGCAAAAATAGTGAAATAATGAAAAGTGTTTAGTATTTAAAGAATTGTTTTATGAAATTAGATTTTCAAAAATATTTTACCGTCCATTTTTCATTTTGACGTTTTTTTTTTTCACTTTAAGAAAATAGAGTTGGTCTTTTTTTATTTTCGTTTATTCGTCACCAGTGTGTCACGTAATAGCACCACACCGATGCATCCATTGGTAACACAACACCGGTGCGTAGTAACTAAGACGCACAAATGCATAGTAAATAGAACGCACTGGTGCAGTTATCTATACATTAGCACCGATTTGCAGTTGAGGCACCAAAATTAATTTTACGTGTACACCAAAATTAGACATGTTGGAAATGTACATTTTGCTGTGAAAAGATTTGGGCCATTTCTTTTAAAAACTACACCTCTTCTTCTTTCAGAAAAAGAAACTTGAACCTTTCCATAACCTACAACAAGAAAAGGTGCTCCATGATCTGCTTGCTCATTTGTAAGTTCCTCCTCCATCTTGGTATCCAATTTCCTCTTTTCTCCTTTATGCTTTCTATCTTGATCTTAACAAAATTTATACAAAATTTATTTTATGAGAAACTGACCTTGAATGTTCTGGGAGCAATGAAAATGAGTCCTTCATTATGCATTTGTTAGCAGAAGAAGACCAATTTTTGACTAGACGATGTAGTTATTACATGTGGAGGCAATGGTTTCCCATAGAAAATGAGTATAGGGTTGAGCATAGGAAAGACATTGCAAAAAGGGTTATTACATTAGCTTTTCCAATGGGAAACCGATTTGCAGGTGGAAATATGGTAGCTGCAGGTATCTATGCTTTTCTTCCCACATAAATGGTCACTGGATTTCCATTTATAATACAAGGAGACTTTTTACTGGTTTCATCCAAAGAGAGCATCATTTTCAATAACAAATGGAACTAGGGAATCCTTAAGTATATCCCGTTCACATTTTGTTCGACATTTTGTTCTTTGATAAGTGCTAATTCACCTATAATTTCAAAAATTTGGATTTTTGGGTACCTTCCATGTGATATTCCTCGTTATCCATAGGACCACAACTCAGACAAGTTAGAGATGCCATTCAGGTTCAATTGAAAGCCAGAGATGTGATTTTATGCAACATCAACTTTGCCGGTAAAATTTTATGTAAGCCAACAGAAGCTCAGAAAATACTCCTAGCTGCTTTTAAACACATTTTGGAGAATATTTCCCTTCATGGGACCTACCAGCTTGATCAAAAATGTCGATTGATATTTCTCTACCGTCCTTAAGGGAATGAGAATTCTTCCCTTCATGGTGCCTCTTGGCTTCATCGACTGCCTTGATTGATCTTTCTCTACTGTCCAATCTTTCCCTTCCATCCTTGTAAGAATGAGAATCGTTACCTTCATGTTATCTCTTAGCCCGTTCAAGAGACTCAATTGATCTCTCTCATGTGCGTCTCAGATTTTTCATAAACCTTTTCTCCTTTTGTACTCTATTGAGATCTGTAGCTGTCTACATCCCTATAAGTGTCTTTGCTTGTCTTTCTGTTTGAATCACTCAGTTTCTTTGCTATAAAATTCTCATTCAAAATTCGAACTCTCGTCTTTTCAAACCCTCACCTCCTCAGAAAATTTTTTGCCCACGATTCGAACCCTCCGCTGCTCCGGTGCGTGGGGTTTTATAGGCGCATCAATGCGGTTTGTAAGATCACGGTTTATGTTTTAGCTCAGTGTTTCATGACACACTGGTGTGGAAGAGTTGTGAAGCACCAGTGCGTCTTAGTACTAAGATGCACCGGTGCGGGTTATGATTATAAACACATCGGACGAAAAACCAGGAATCTCGGCTAGAAATGGCATACTGTATAAAGTTCTTTTTTTTGGTATGTAAGATCATAATAAAATAATGATAATTCTAAAGTACATGAATTTATTTTCATTATTTTCTAAACTTTATTATGTTACAAAAATTCATATTATTCAAGATTTATTATTTTACAATTATTTACAAATTTAATTTTTTTTTAATAAAATCATTTCACATTAATACAATTAAAATTTTACAAATATTTTACATACAATTACAATTAAAATTATAATTAGAATTAGAATTACAATTACAATTTTACAATTTCACTTACAATTACGATTAGAATTACAATTACAATTTTAGAATTTTATATACAATTACAATTACAATTAAAATTTTACAATTACAATAATTTCACAGTAATACAATTAAAATTTTACAAATATTTTACGTACAATTAGAATTACATTTACAATTACAATTACAATTTTACATACAATTACAATTAAAATTACAACTACAAATACAAATACAATTTTAGAATTTTACATACAATTAGAATTAGAATTAGAATTAGAATTACATTTACAATTACAATTACAATTTTACATACAATTACAATTAAAATTACAACTACAAATACAAATACAATTTTAGAATTTTACATACAATTAGAATTAGAATTACAATTTTACAATTTTTCATATATACAATTACAATTAAAATTACAATTATAATCATTTCAAAATAAATTAAATATTACAATTACAATTATAATTTTCCATACAATTACAGTGAAAATTACAATTACAAATACAAATACAATTTTACAATTTTACATACAATTAAAATTAATTTCAACTACAATCACGACATAATATTTAATAAATATCATGGTCATTTAATATTAAATTAATTAATAAACATCACGATCATGATAACCATCGTACAAACATCATATTCGACTAAAAAACATAGTCAAATTCGCTAGCATCATCGTGATCATGATCATCTAACAAAACACAATTAGCATTGTATAACATCATCACAACACAAACATCAAATATACATCTCATGTAAAATAACTCATGCTATCACATACACATCTATTTGCAAGCTGCACATTAAATGAACATATCAGCTAACATGACCTAAAAATATACACATCATGATGATCACCAACATGTAAATTAAGTACAACTGCAACATGAACATAAAATACATGGACTATATATATATAGATATGGTCCATGTATTTTATGTAATATTAAAAGTATAAAACTGTAATATAAATTTCATGGATTAGCTGGTGGTACAACATCAATAACAATACTAGTCAAGGCCTGCTCAGTCAATGGTGCAGCCTCGACGGTCGATGGTCCAGCCTGCTCATGATCATGAGTACTGCTGGATGCTGCAGGCTGCTGACTGGACATGGCCGATGGTCCCATTTCATCTCCATGATGACTGTTGCTAGATGCTAGCAGAGGCTGCTCATCTGGCGTGGCACGAGGTGAACGATCATGAGATGATGAGTTGCTTCTTTCTGAATGTCGATCACGTGCCGCATCTTGACCATGCATATAACGTGCAACAGTCCTCCTCAGCTACGTAACTAAGGTTGTCGCTCCTACGACATGCCGCATTAGCCTGTACATGTCACGCAACATGCCTCTCCACATCTGTAACAGCCTACGATCAGCCTGAATGTCTCTCATATGAGCAGGCCTAATGCCCGCCTCAACAATCAATGCAGTGAGTTGGTCACCCAACTCCATATTTTATCTAGTATCAAGTTGACTGTGCCTAGAAAAAGGTGGTACCAGTGCACTAGCAGGAGCAACTCTCTCTGCCCCGGCCTCCTGATGATCCTCAACATCTAGCATGCCCTGATCATCATCAGGATCCACACTTGGATCATGTGGTGGTGCTGGCATGTCCTCGCCATAAAAAGACCCAATGTCTGCAAAATATATACAAGTACACAACAATAGTTAGATAATTTCATTACACAATTTAATAAAAACAAGTTAAAGAACATGTTAGAATAAATTTAAATAAAACATTAATATTACCTCTATCATCCAGCGGCTCATCAGCTATGAAGAGGATGTTGGGACACCCTCACCAATCCAATCCAGCATAAGGACTAGGGACCATAATGAAGGGATGCAACTCGTCAACACTAGCTAGAAACTCCAATGCATCATGTGATCAGGGAAAATTTTAGGGGCTAATATTCGCAGGTGGGCTAATTTTCCAAGCTTTTTCAAAAGATAAGATTCACAAAATTATTTTTTTTTCTAAAATGATTCGCCCAAATTTTATAGTACACCATTATTTTACCTTAAAAATCGCCAAAATATTATATTTTCTAATATAAAATCATGGGAAAAATAAATATTTCTACAAAATTATTGCCAAAATTTTTACAATTTGCATTTTAGGGACTTGTAAGATTCGCCAAGTTTTCTAAACTTAAAGATAAACTTCCATCCTTAAAATTTTCCCTGCATGTGATATCCTTGCTGGAAACACAACGTCGCCCCTCTTGGGCATCATCTGCCCCCACATGTGCATCTGTGCCTCGAAAATAAGCCTACGAGGCTGCCAAACAAAAGTAGGCCTCGTCTCTAGAAACCTCTCAAAAAATTAAAAAAAGCTCTGAAGCAAAAGGGAAGTTGACCCTCCCTTGTGCATGAGCACGACATCTATCTAAGGTTGTACAAAAATTTAGAAAAAAAATGGCAGACCACCAGACAATTCATGGCTTTTGTACTAAAGAATCAACATAATATAGAAGTGAGTGACTAATGTGTTTCCCGTCACTGGTGTTGTGTGAAATGGTCGAAAGGAGAAGTGAGAGGCACTGCACCTCCTCACTACCAAATGCACAAATACGTAACTGACCTCTAGTGACCCGAAAATATGAAGGATATAGTACATATGCTCCAATGTATCTCTCGGAGTAGACTAACTGAATCCCTGTTACACAGCCAGTTGGAACTTCTGGGAATGAGGGAAAATCCACCCCTCTCCTCGATAGCCTTGTAATGAAATATATATCCTCCTCAGTGGGCGTGTACCATTGGTTAGGACCAACCTGGAAAGCCTATCAGTGGGCATTCCACATGCGGATAAGGTTTCTCAAAAACACACCATATCCCTTTAGGGAAGCAACCTCCTCATAGAACTTGGGGAGGCCTACCCGCCTTAGAAGCCCCTAGGTAGCTGCTGTAATAAGGCGAGGGTACACATCTCTCTCCCTCTCTTGTGCCTCCCACAAGCAAACCATGTCATTTTGCTCCGCTTATTGTTGCTATTGTTACCCCTCTTTTCTCTGAATGATTGACATATTAAATAATTTTTTTTTATTTGATCAGACATGTATTTAGGAATATACATATATAATTTTTTTTGGAAAAAAAAAAACAAAACAGTCGGTGCGCCACAAAAAACATTCATGCACCGGTTCCGGTGCATCTTTTGTTTATTGCGCACCAGGGGCAGTGCCCCAGATGAAATTCAATGCACCATAGACGGTGCACCTGAAAATTTTCGGAGCACCATTGACTATGTATGTTGTCACGAGTACAGTGCACTGACTAAACTCTACGCCCCGGCACGTATAGTTGTGTCAATGCACTGACCTCCTGAATAATTAGATAGTCAATGCTGCAGTCTTTTACTAGGCCACATAGTTGACCCTATCAGAATGCCGAATGTGGTGCGCTGACAAACACCAGGGCATATATTTCTGTCAACGCACTGTGTTGCCGCTATTCCACATGGTCAACGGTGCGACTGAATAAATGACTGCACCACATTTTTTTTTTAAAATTTTAAAATAATGCGGTGTGCCTTTCGGTACCACCCCGAAAATGGTGCAGATACTGCTCACACCGGTTGCAGTGTGGCCTGTAAATTTGACAGGTATCACTGCTTACCAGTGCTAGCCAAACGGCTCGAGTGCACCGCGTGACAATTTTTTTTTCTTTTAAATAACTTTAAGGTTATTTGAAATTCTAATCCGCTAAAAAGCTTAATTATGGAAAAACAATAAAAATACCTGTACATTTGGCCGTCGAGGAGGGATATTGGATGTAGAATTTGCATAAGAAAATTTGACCACCATTTGCAAAATTCAAGCTAGAGATTGGTGGGCAATGTAGAGCAGCAATGCATGTAATGGGTGCAATGGGAGCACCGATGTCAAGGCAACTTAGACAAGGATAAATTTCACCGGTGCTTGAGAGCTCTAGAGCACTGAGAAAAGTGAAAAATGCAGTTTTTTGGCCGTATTTTTGTTTTTATATTTAACGCTCTTCCGGTGCACGAGGTTTTATAAGTGCACTGGTGCAGTTTCTTAATACCGCACCAGGTGATTTCGGTTTTGGCGTGGTGTTTTATGATGTACTGGTGCGGAAGATTTGTAAAACACCGGTGCTCTACAGTATTACAACGCACCGAGCGGGTGTGTATGGAGTGCACGGTGTCCGGTGTGCTAATTTTTTGTTCGCATCGGTGCTTTCTCTTGTTGAGCGCACCGGTGCGGTTTTAGATGATAAGCGCACCAAGCAGAAAACATCCGCAAAACCCTTCGCCCGCCAACCTCCTCTAGTAACCTCTGCTAGAAACAAATGTCTGGGGTATTTTTATAAGGGCTTCCTCAAAAACATCCGCTAGAGGGTCTTTTCCTTGTAGTGTTCTATATAATGTTGATCATATCCAAAATGATTAGGGGAGGATTTTACACTCTCATGGAGCCCAAATACTATAGAGGGATTGCACCATGTTGTCTTTATGACACTCATGAAGAGGATGCAAGGCATCTGGAGCCAACTTTTGGACACATGGAAATGTTTTGAGGATTGATTTTGGGGCCCTTCATCAAGTCATGGTTGATTATGATGGTTGGAGAAACATCTAACCCTCATATTGCAATTTTGGAGCCTTATTAGCCCTAAAAGGGCATGTTTTCATGGTTGGAGAGGGTTTTTTGGCTTACACATATGGGAAATTAGTGGCTTATTATATTTTATTGAGCTATTGGGTTGGTTTGTAACCCATTTACTTCATGTTTACTCAAAGTGAAACTTGTTATAGGGATTTTATGTTAATTAATGTATGTGATAAACCTCATATAAATGGAGGATCACTTCATTCTTATTTCTCATTATCACTTTTGGATATTTTACTCCATTAGAGAGCTCAACTTAACCTTGTTGTAACTTGATACTTATGGGGATGTGATATTTTTAGAGCTATTCCTATTTGATAATAATTTGTGTGCAGGAGGTGTCTTTTTGGAATTGAAAGAAGGCTATTTGTTAGATTTTTTTTATTTTTATTTTATTTTTTAAGTTGAATTGGGTATTTTTAATGGTTTTACATGTAATGGATGTATGCTAGGATTATCTATTGTTTCATTTATAATTTCATATATTTATTGGAAAACATTACTTGATCATTATATATTAAATTTAATTTCCCTTAAATCTATAAAAGAATCTCCTAGAGAGCTTTCCTCTACTTAATTTCTCCCCTCATAAAAAGATAGCTAGGGTTCGTCAAGTGAGAACTAGGATTTTCCCCCTTTAATCCAAGCATATATTTATTTTCTCATAAATATTTCCTTGAAAACTCCATAAAATTTGCAGGTAAGTGAATTTGGAAGCCTTGTGGTAGTCAAAAATCACAAAACTTTATCTTTTTCCTTCTTATCTATTTTTCCAAGCCCTTTAAAGAAAGTCACCAAGGGCTAGGGAATAGGGTTAAGTTCATCTAGGGCATGTTTTAGATGAATGATGAAGCTCCTATAGCTTGAATTTACATTTAATTTACATTTATTGATATTTTACACTCAAAATATAATATTTTTCACAATTGGATTTGCCTAATATGGCTTATTTCATCTTCCTTGAGGAACTTTTTCCCTAGAAAAAACATATATTTTTTTGATGGTTCAACTTGGGGCTCAAAATGAAGGTTTTTCCCCTCCTTTTGTTTATTACATAATTTACATACCTTTTCTTTGTGCTTGTATGCCTAGACAATCATTCACTGAATTACATCTTGAGGCCTTAGATGTTAAGTAACTTTCTATTGCTTTGATTAGGTATGCTTCTCCTACATATAGAGAATTTTGCACTTATCCATCCAAGAAGTACATTGCTTAACAGTTGTTTCATATAACCTTGAGCCATTTGACTTAGACTATTATTTAGGCGAGAATTGGGAAAATTCCCATGTGGTGAAATTCCATTAAAGAAAAGGTGGAGTATTTCTCACATGACAAAGTAAATCCACCTTATTGTTTCATCAAGGTCTATCATAAGGTGTCTCAAAGATTTTTCTAAATTTTAAGAAAACCAAACCTCTTAATATATATACTAATTGGTTATTTTATAAAGAAGAAATATTTTTCAACTTACTTTTTTCATTATCAGCAATATAACCATGATTAAATTAAATTGAAGAGATGCTTATACATAAAATTAATAAAATACTATCCATTTACATGATGGATACAAATAAATATACTTTTACATTAAAAATATGTATATGTTCTTTTTTTATATAATTGAGAACACATTCATTTATTAAATTAAGAGAATATAAATTATAATTTAAAAAAAAATCTATAATTAATAAGATATATTAGATTTATAAAATTGATATAATATAAAAATAGATTTATAAAATCGAGATAATATAAATATATATCAAAATTACCCTTTATCTATATTAATTGAACTAATGTACAATTTATTTTTTAATATATTCACATATTAATATATATAATTATAAATATTATATAAATATATTCAAGTCTCTGTTCTTAGTTTTATGCTGGAGAAAAGACAAATCGAGCAAGAGATTATGGGTCTTAGGATCGCCAGGTGCGTTAGAGACATAAATCATGCTCTCTTTGTTGATGATTCCATCCTCTTGGGGGGTGCCTCCGCTATCTCGACCTCCCGCTTCAAGCTGGAGCTAGATCACTACTACCTCGATTCTGGAAGTGAAATTAACATGAGAAAATGCTTCATTTATGCTGGGAACCTCACTGGCCTCGAGCTAAGCACGATCACCAGGATTTTGGGTTTTAAAGGCTCCACGAATTGGGTGTCTTTTAAGTATCTTGGGTTGCCGATCTTTTAAGGATGCCTGATTGGGAGGGACTGGTACCCCTTGCTGGACAAATTCAAGCTCAAAATTCAAGCCTGGGGTTCATTGTGGCTCAATATGGTAGGTAAGACTGTTATCATTAAGTCAATCCTTAATAGTCTTCTAATATTTCAGATGTCTGTTCTGTTGGCTCTGGTGGGCATTCTTCGCAAGATGGAGCAATCCATTCGCTCTTTTTTCTGGAAGGGAGGGAAGAATAACGATAAGAGAATTCCGTTGATCAGTTGGAATAATATTGCTATACCACTGTTGGAAGGAGACCTTCACATAAAATATCTCAGGGAGCACAACATCTCTCTAGGGGCCAAGGTCTTATGGCGACAGGTAGCAAAGAATCCGAGATGGGCATAGATTGCTTTGTGGATAAAATATATCTTTGGAAAGCATCTTTGCAACCTAGAGAACTTCCAAACTAATTGAAAGGGATCCCCGATCCATCAGCTGTGTAAGCATGCTCTCCCGCTGCTGTGTGATCACTTATTCTATATTCTAGGAAATGAGAGGTAGATTAACCTGTGGGAGGATAGGGTCATGAATGAAAAAGCGATCGGGGAGGATCCTGAGTTGCTGGAGCTAAAAATGTGGATGATTGCAGATAGTCGATGCACATTATGGGAAATTTTATAATGGGATAGCAACAAATGGGCAGGGTGGAAAAAGATATAGATTCTTGCTCATCTGGATCAAGCATGGGCCAAATTCATGGTAGCATTGGCTGGGAAAGCCCCCTGAAATGCAAGGAAAAAAGACAGAAGGGGTTGGGGTTCCTCGAAGGGATGCTATTCCACAGGAGAAGGCTACAGATGTCTTAAAGCCATTCCCATCATCCCTCGCAACCTAGCGATTTGGAAAGGGATTTGGAAGGTTAAAAGCATTCTGAAGATTGATATGTTCACCTGGAAGCTGGGGCACAATAGTATCCTTACAACTGAAAACTTGCAGCTTCGTGGCTTTCACGACCCCTCTTGGTGCCCGCTCTGTCAACAACATGAGGAAAATTCGGTCCAAATATTTTTCGAGTGCCTCTACACTTGGGACATTTGGAGTGAAATCTTTCTGATTTGGAATAAAAACCTCATCCTCCCAACCAAAATCACGGGTATGATGTCTAATTTGGGAGACCTGTTCCCTAAGTCCTTCCCCGGGAGAGGTTGGCCTTATGAGGGGTGGATGATTATCCCTAAGCTCATTTGCTGGAAGATATGGATTGAAAGAAATAATCGGATCTTTCAAGAGAAGGCCCTAATCCAACAACAAATCGGTGTGAAAATCATAAGCTTATTCACAGAAATAATGCAGGCCAAGGTGAACCAGAAGAGGGCTTGTAGCTTAAACCAACAAGGTAGGGAGTGGTGCCAGCAACTGGGGCTAAATCTTCCCATGGGGAAATATGGAGAAGCGCAGAGAAGAATGGAAAATCAGACTAGAGGATGAGGATTTTGACAAATGGAGAAGAAGCACAAATATCCACACTATGTTTTTTGATGGTGCAGCAAAGGGGAATCTAGGGAAGGCCGGAGGCGGAGGAATTATTCGCTGCCCTTCAGACCAAGTCATTTCCCACTTTTCTTGGGGTTTTGGGCTTACTTCGAACAATCAATCAGAAGGCATGGCTCTCCTCCAAGGCTTGAAACAATTGAAAAACATGGAGTCAAGGAGGCTCACGTCATTGGAGATCACAAAGCCTCATTGGCTTTCTTGTGACAAAATCTGTCCGTAAAGACCTCCACTTGCAACGACTGTTCGCTCGTATCAACAAGCTGATTGTGTCATTTGACAGACTTCAGTTCTTTCATGTCCTTCGGAAAAGTAACAAATATGTAGATCTTGAAGCCAACATTGATGTCTCTTTACGAGTGAGATCTCTCCTCTGCGAAAAGGGGGATTCATGGGATCCTCTCCCTTAGCCGACCCCTCTCCTTGTTATGTATTTTGTCTCTTGTTGCAAATTTTTTTTTGTATTAGAAGGTTTGCTAGTCATTGGGAAATTGCTAGATTGAATGTAAGAAGTAGAGTAGGTGAGTTTTTATTGTTCATAAACCCCCTAGACATTGGGTCTCCAGATGTAAAACCTCTGAACATAAGTCTCAGTACTTTTGAATCAATATAAACATATCCGTTTCTGTTAATATATATATATATATGTAAATTTTAATTCATATATATGAGCTATTATATTATTTAAATTAATATATAAATATCTATAAACTTAAATATTAATTAAATTAATATGTATACATATTTATATATTAATATGATATATGAGTTATAATATAGTTATGTATATATAATACTAGTTAAATATATATATATATATATATATATTTTGTTAGTTTGAATTCTGGGATTTTAAATTTTGAATTTTGTGATTTATATAATAGTTAATAATAATTCATGTTTTTTTAAATGTTCAAATATATTCTATTTTTAAAATATATTTGTATTGATTTTAAAAGTTATCTATAAATATTTTTATTTTATGAATATATTTTTGATACCATGTGAAATTTAGCTATGAGTTAATAATTATTATTTACAATATGATAATTAATTTTTGTTATCAAATTAATTATGAAAAATGACATTATTTCTACAATAAAATTTGATGTTGATGACTTTGTTGTTATTGATGGCAAAGAAGCATAAGCAAGGAAAAGAAGGAGGGAAGGAAGAGGTGATGGTAAAGGAACAACAACAAGGCAAAGAAGGCAAAAATAGAGCAACAAAGATAAAGGAGCAACAAAAAGGAACAACATGAGCAACAAGACAAGAACAACTTGGGTAGAGAGACAACAAAGGAGCAACAATATCAAAATATAGATATGACATTGTGTGTACATTATATTTAAGGGATTGTGTACTGTTGGAGAAACAAGCTATGCATAAGAGAAGATAGGTATGCTAGATGTTTCATATTTTGGTATAGTTGCAAAGAAACAAGTTATACTTGGTATGCTTGATGACAACAGAACAAAATATCAACAAATACCTTGATGGCTTGGCAGAACATTGATGCTTGAATGTGTTGTGTATAAGGATGACTTGAAGATTGGTTTGTTGGAGAAAATTATTGTGATGTAAGGCAAGACTCCATGACAACAAAGGCAAGGCAAGAATCCATGGAAACAAAGGCAAGGCTATTGAGATAATGACATGAAGATGTTGCAATGCAAGTCCAAGGCAAAGGAAAATATGTTGCAGAGATTATTGTGATGCATTAATGGAAAATGTTTTTATTGATCATGAGAAATGAATGCTCAATTATATAGTCATATGTTATTCCTATAATATTACATGATATTGGAATTATGTTGATGAATTTAATCATTACATGTGGATGAAATTAATCTTTGGTGGAGCATTTATTTTTGTGTTCTAATATTAAAAATATGAAGAGTTTGGAAGTGAATGAGTGGAAGAAAAAGAATCAAGCTTGTTCACTTCATATTGCTATGTGGGATACAAACAACCAACAAACAATCTTTATAAAATATGTTATTTTAGAAGGAATAGAGGGGATAGAGAATGGGGAAATGTGCGGGATTTTTTTGAGGTGTTATACATTAGTTACCTCGCACATGTGAAGATTATGTGAAGCAGATTTGAAGGGAAGAAGAGGAAGAGATAAATATGGAGACATGCATAATTGATGACCAACACATTGTTGTTTCTTATTTGCATGAGGGGATCATGGTCTCCATTGAAGTAGTGGCTTGATAAATATTAGGTTGGAGCCGGTTGAGCTAGGAGCCTCTCATGGGTTGTAGCCTACATAAGTCGTATGGGAGTTTGATATTCCTTGAATGTTGCAGCTTGCAAAAAATTAAGGTAGAAAACCTGCTGAAAATCAGGTGTAATAAGGGAGTAGGAGCTTTCCTTTGCATCACAACAATAACAAAATTGTGGTTTTCTCCCTTTATGCATTTTAACTTATATATGGTGTCAATATGTGTTGTTATTATGTGATGATGCGATGTTTTGGTTTACTTTTTACATGTTGTTCACATACTCAATCTACCGATCATTATTTGTTAAGCTTCTGATTTAATGTTTTAGTTAATGAGTTCTAAAGAAAATAAATTATTGCCCATGAATGTACTAAACTGATTCAACCCCCTTCTCAGTTTAGTAAAGTTTTCATCAATTGTATAAGAGCAGGTTCCTTCGGTGTAAGCCTAATAGCTTGAAGGTAGATCTAGTTGAGTCATGGACTATCAAATTGTACCTGTGCTTAGTGCATCAAAATTTCATGAATGGAGAGATACGGTTAAAACATAACTAATAACTTATGGACCTAGTGTATGGAAGCTTGTATGTGATGGCTACTGCAAAGAATCTCCCTCTATGCAAGAACAACAATGGAATGCTAAAGAAACAATCTGCATAATAAGGATATTGATACAATATTAGACCTTAAATTCTGTAAGAAAATGGGGTAGATTGCAGCTCATGCATGGAGACACTAGTAACTGTACTATCAAAAAAAAGAAGAGAAAGAGGAAGAAGGAAAAGCCCTATCAAAAGGAAAGTGTTTTGTCAAATGAGGTCTCTACGAGTGTGAATGAACCTTATTGCCATGAAAAAAATGCAACTAAAGAACAAGCCAAGTTTGACTGAAATAGAAATATTGAATAATGAAAACAAAAATATGAAGAAACTGGTGAAAATATGTGATGAGAGAGAGCATAAGTAGATGGAGGAAATTGTTAGTTTGAAGACACAACTTGAAGAAGCAAGGAGAATAGAAGATGAGCAGTAAAGTCAAGGAGAGAGATTTACAATGTGAAAGATTAGAAGCTGAGATTGATTCAACTAGAAGTGAGTTAGATGAAAATAATAGATTATGTAAACAAATTCAAGAGGAGGTTGTTTCCATGAGAAATTCAAGAAAGGAAACCATATAAGATAATGAAGCATCATTGAAAAGACCTGCACCAGAAGGGACAAGAAACATGTTTAGTAAATAAGAAAACAAAAACAAGTAGCAATATCAAAAGCCAAAGAATGAGATGAAGAAAGGGTTCACTGCAAGGATATAATTTTCTCCTGAACATGAGGTGAAAACTTTGGAAGATCCCAAAGTAGATTTTTTTCTCGTGTGAAATATATCAAGTGTTTTTCGTGCCATGAATCTGAACATGTAGCAGCAAAATATAAGAGAAAGAAAATTAGAACTAATCAACAGAGTATGAAACAAACAAGAGGACTTTATTAAGAAAGAAAACAAAGCAACAATCATTCCCCAGTTACATAAATCTCTTGAATGAAAAATGTTTACAAAGAGGAACATGAACTAAATAAGAAACAAACCATGTCCTCTATTTCATGGACAAACAAGGTGCTATTTATGTACTGACCTTGGCCACAAAGCCAAATATTGCAAGCTGCTATATACCCTAAAATGTTCTATACAAAAAACATAATCAACTCCAAGCATACCACATAATGAGCCAAAAGGAAACACAGACAACAATAGAAGGCCCCCAAGTAAGGTATGGAAGAGGAAAAAAATGGAGCATCTTGAAACTTCAATAGCAAAACGAAGTTATAATAACCTCACGGGGAGCTGCTCAAGAAAGAAAAAGAAGAATTCATCCAGTATTAGAGGAGTAACAACATCTCATAGGGAGAACAACCCAAAAATATCTTTAGAAAGATCAAAATTTCGAGGAAGAAAATTACTGCAATGAAATACAATATATGTCAATAATGACATTGTTAATGAAGAGAACAAGGATGTATCAATCTTAACTTCGTATATCAACAACGAAAGAAAAAAAAAAGGAGTGCTTATTAAATTTTCTAAATAAATGACTGATTAAATGAAGTCCGGCCAAATACAATTTTGGAAACAGAAAACCACTCAGAGCAACTATGAAAGACATGTTACTTTGCATAGTCGGAAAATGCATTCAATGGAGACCAAGATTGCGGTTCTTCAAGATAATCAATTCTTGAGGGTCGTAAGCTCATTGGCCATGGGTTTGCATAAAGGGTGAGAAATATAATTACTATCATATTATTAGAATTTTAAGTGATGAATTTATCGCCAAATGCAACAAAAGAGAAATTCCTTCTCCCACTCTGGAACGATAGAAATTGTTGAATTGGAATAGTCCATTATGGAGGCTTGGACATGAATTTGAGGACCGAGTTACTAGTCATTTTTTGAGGACTCCAAGTAGGTAAGTAACCACGACTTAGGAAATAGTCACTTCAATACTATCCAAAGGGTATGTTTTGGGAAAAGATGCGTTGAGAAAAAAAAATCTTTTGATGAGACTCATGAGTCTCTGCGAGTTCTGCTAAGGGAAAGAGAATTAGTATAGATGATAAAATTGGTGCTGGTGGAAGTGCAACCTGCAGCATTACAATATATTCTGGCAGTTGCAGCCTTATTGGCAGAATTGTTGATCGTTACTTGTAAAACTGAGCAAGCATGGTAGTATGCGTTAGTTTGAAGGAAAACAAAATGTTAACACATAAAAATTAATGCAAGTGGTGTCAGAAGTGGGATTAATAGACAATGAAATACATGCAGTATTGGCTAATCGGTGGTCGCATTATGAAATGTAGTTATTTCCACAACATTGAATATATTCCAGTGAAAACATCGTTGAAAATGTTGCATAGGTGATCGTTGTATTAAATTATTGCAGCTTTCACGATGAAAAATGTATTAACATACTGCGGTAGAAATTTAATACATTGATTACCATATGCATTATTTCACTACACTTTGAGCAATGCCATTGTTATATGGGAACACTACTCTACCTACCAAATCTGAAGCTTTATGACAAGTACAAGTTATGTGTTATGCAATTTCCACTACCCTCATCATGCCAAAACATATGACAGTGGATGTCAGACCAGGGAAATATCCTTTGGAGAAACAATCATCAATACACAATCTATTATTACAAATGAACCAGTGTTCAACCAATGTTATATATGAAATGTATATGACAACATTAAACCATCATTATACATTGTCTTTGAGCCAATGGCAACATTCAACCCACATTTGTGTAATACCTAATGGTAGTTGAATATGTAATACCTTTGGAGAGCGTTTGTGTATTACCTAATGCTGAATGTATAATACCTTTGGAGAAAGGGAACAACTGGGTGAATTACAACATTATTGAAGAACAACTGGGTGAATTACAACGTGGTAGCAACATTAATTATTATGTGTCAACGTATTTCCTCAAACATTAAGGGTTATGTCTCCAGGGTTGCTTATATATATATATATATATATATATATATATGACAGTGGTGCCATTCCTTATAATGATGATAATGGTGGGGATGATGATCGGGTGGTGCATTACAGTGTTGGGATGGTATAATATTGTTGGCATATATGATGCTGCAGTGAGTTGTAACATTACAGAGATGGGGATGCAGTTCATGACAGTAATAGCATTAAATACACGATGGCATTGAATTTTTGTAGTGCATAACCATTGCTGCGTTATAATTAGGCCTATATTATATATGGTGTGGTATCTTGAATATATATTTGTCATTATATTATGGTAACAATATTATTACTATGTTATATAAAGTGTCAAAAGTACATTATATTATATCATGGCACTGGTTTTGTTTAGATTCAGAGGGGTAGCAGTAGACTGCAGTTTCCTCCGCCAATAATTAAAGCAATCTTGTATTTATAATTCTCAAGCTTTGTTGTCATTTCAGATGACTTCCGCGCTATCTTAGAACGTGGAGATTTCCCTTGAAGTTGTCACACGCCTCCCACGATTTGCAGTAATTAGAAATGAGGCGTTGCTCCAAAAATCATGGTGTGCACATCCCCGTAAGGATATTTATATACATTAATATAACGAGCAGATATAGTTTCATGCACTTCAAGCAGTAATTGAATATTAAATTTTGAGTGTATCATCATATTAGTTTTTAATTATATGTGGAGTGTATGTTGTAGCTTCTACTGTGAATTTTTAGTACCAAAGTGAGTCTTATCGATATCATATTTAATATATCTACTACTATCATAGGCTATGAGGATGATCAGTATGAGAGGAAGTTGCAGGCTCAGCCTACGAGAAATTCAAAGCCTCAAATCTTGCTTGATGCTCATTGCATGCGGTTTGTAGCACCCTCAAATAGACAAGAAGTTGCATTTTGTATTGAATTTTTATTGTACTAATGTTTTTTCAATTGGCTCAAATTATATCGAGCATAGGGAAGTTGATGAAGTAGAAGATGATAGAAATAGTGCGGAAGTTGTAAGGTATTTTGATAGACTGATCAACAATGAAGATATCAAACGGATACTAAAGGTATCATTGGCCTTTAGGCTTACTGTTACTCCACTTTGTGGAACCAAGGGTGTTGGGCGACTTTCCATAGATAAACGATCAGCTTACATAGAGCGCATGGTTGAAGTGTGTTGGAATTTCTGAGTATTCCAAACACACAGAAGAAAAAAAATTCTTCTTCTCAACATAGAGAAATCAATTTAAAAATGTGGATAGAGATGCATTAAAAAAAACTTTTATTTCATTAACAATCTATGAGCTATTATAAAATGAAATTATTCCTTCTTTTGAGGGATTACAATGCAAAATACTTCTTCTTAACTGTTACAAAACACAATGTAAGTCAAAACTATGCTCTCTGTCTTTTTCTTGTTTTCTGCCTTCTCGCTTACAAAATACAATACACAGTCCTAATGCTATGCCGCTGTGTTTACATTATATAACAAACTGACCTATATATATATTATAAACTTCACAAGTTTATAATATATATATTAAAACTCATATATATTATATATGCCCTAAGTCTAAAGACTTAATAAAAATAACGTCGCGGCATTAAAAAAAAAAATAACTTAAGTTGAAACCTTTACAAAAAATATTTTCACGGATTTGAAACCTTCTTATGCAACACAGTTAATGGATTTATCGCATCCATCGAAGCCCATGTTGACTGTGCATCTGTTTTGCACGATAGCGCTCTGATTAGTCGATGGTGGACCCCCGATGGACTTCAAACAAAAATCAACCATATTTGATATAGGCTTATCGCATCCATTTTGGGGTGGTGTGAATGTACACCCAAATGATGCGATAGCCCTCCCATTGGTCGAGGGCTTCGTGACTGGGCATGTGGGTCTGGTTCATTAAGCGCAGGCTAAGGACTGGTGACGTGGGCTCAAACTCATGTGATCGCCTTCTGATTGGTTAGCAGGTGTGAGGATGTGGAATATGGGCTCTACGAGAGTTACGTGGCCCATTCAAACTTCAAACAAAATGGCGGTTAATGCAACGATGGTTGGTGGTGTTTAAATGCGGGTATGGGATAGCTTTGAAGGCAGGGTTTGCATGGTGTAAACCACATATTCTCAAATCAAAACAGGCTACGACCTTTGCCAAAAGAAATGAATTTGCAGGGTTTATAAACATAAGTTTTTAATGATTGATAGAGTGTAAACAAAGACAAAAAATTTCGGCTCCTGCTGTCCTTCAAAATTACGGTCAAAATGAATTTCTGTCCTCCTTCTGTTTAGATACAGTTGGAATTAACATTTCCAACACTCCCCCTAATTTCCACTGCTAGATTTTGATGTGGCCATAGCCGCATATACCCACATTGTTCATATAAAAATGCATGTTTTAACCTTAGGTCCAAGATAGCACACCCTCCTTGTGCTAAAACCCTTTAAGCATAATTCTATCTCCTTTAACAAACCTATGGTTATAAACCCATATACTTATCCGCTTAATTAAAACATTTACACTATACTTCTGACTATGGTTTGAACAATATGCTGACATATATATATAGATCATCCCCACTTAAATGAAATACTTACCTATGAATTCGATTTTGGTTAAAAACCAAAAATTTCAGCATATAAATATATTCGGTCCCACAACTTTACCCAGCTCACCTTTTTGACAACGATCAAACACATCAGTAAATCTGATGGCTATCAATACGCCCATCAGATCCGATGGCCTTTGCATCTCAACATACGCAATGGTTAAAGCTTTCATCTCATGCTAAATGGGCAGTTTTTAATTGCTACGTGTCACTGTACTAACACTATCGCATTCCTCAATTAATTACCACTTACTGTTTTGCAAAGTCGTTTTCGCCATTCCACTGCGCCCTCCACTCATGGTTTTACTTGCTATTCACTGAATTATGATTTCTGCCTTCACTCAATACATAGCCTTCTCTTTCGTGGCTCCATTGCTACGTATTTTCCTTTAACAATATTGTTCCTGAGAGACGAAATAGACATACAACAGTTGATTCTTTTCCCAAATAATAACACAATATCTCATCTGTGAAGACCTTGTGGAAATCGTTCTGCATCAAATAAGAATACTTATGGGTGTAGTTTATAGATTCGAATTCGAAGCTCAAAGTGCCCGAAGATTTGAGAAACATAAAAATGCGTGTGAAACATTCAATAGTCGCACAAAGTTTTGGCTGTAGCTGTCATTATCATTTCTGCAATAAAATAATATTTGTAGCTGGACATGACCATAAAATACACTCATAAACACCATGAAAAAAACAAAATTCTCGACGTTGATGTTATATACCATTTGACCTGACTCTGTTCTTCTCAATTCTACGCAGTTGTGGTTGGATATCGATTTGTAGGGTCACATTTCTTTTAAAGGGCATCGATCCATACTGTGATCGATTATCGATCTTTGACAAACACAATCCACACAGAATTCAAATTAATAAATAAATGTTCAGCCTCTTAAAAACACACATTCTCATGAATTCATGACAAAATTCCTGATAATAAACATAGATTCAGTTATTTTCGAATTCAATTTATACAGAGCTTGTATGAGCCCAGTCACTCTCTCAATGCTATCCTCTAAATTGAATCTGTCGATTTCCCCTGAATTGAATTTGTCGATTTCCCCTGCACACATATTATGTAGAAACATTTTGATACATGATTTGTAATTCACCACACCATATCAACTCATAAATCTAGTATCTCTCTCTCTCTCTCTCTCTCTCTCTCTCTATATATATATATATATATATATATAACCAAATATTTACACAAGTTCTTCTCTCTGGCCTGATTTTCTAATCAGTGGCCTCTTCTCCTATTCTATGGCCCATAGGATTCACAATCCAAACCCTATCTAAATCCTTAATTTTTCTCTCCCTCTATGCCTTGAGGTTTATCATTTATACAAATGGATTCTACAACCAATTCTGGTTTAGATCCATAACTTTCTCAACAAATTCCTAAGAATCCTTTCATATCCTTAAAATCATGAAACCAATTCTAATTTAGGAATTACAATTAATTCTTAAATCTCTCATTCCCTATGGAATCTCAACTATCTTAATTCTCTCAAGATATTTAAAATTAAATCAATTTAATACAAAGGAAACCAATCTTCTTTGAAAACACAAGACCCCTATGTCTATTAAAATATAAAGAATTTTCTGAGCCTAATGCTCCTGCATCAGAATCCCAAGGTTAAAAATAATCATGATCTCCCGATCATGTGCTTTTAATATTTGTTTCCAGATCCCATACCTTGTTCGTAATTTGTCTTTTGTTTGTTTGTTTTCTCCGTGTCTCCACACTTTATGTTGCTTTGTTCCACTAGTTATGCTTTAACAAATTGGACATCGTTTCTTCGTCGTTTCTTTCTTCTTTTCATTGCTGTCTTTTCTCGAGACACTTTCTTATCATTATCCTCCTTATCATCTCAATTTCGTTATCTAATAGATCTTCTGATTACTAATTACTTTCACCTTCGATTGCTAAACTTTTATTCTTGACGATTCAATTCATCCTTACCCTCTTGTTTACTATTGTCTTGCACCTTTTTAGTTTTTGCTACATTGTCTTCCAAGACAATATTTTTCTCTTGTTTGTTGCAACTGGTAAATTCTTCCTGATTGTCACTTATGACAATTTATTTGTCTTCTTTCTTCAATAATTCCTTGGATTGATACATAGTTTTCCATTCACTGCTATCTTCTTCTCTTCCCTTTAGTTTGTTGTTGCTATCCTCTGACTCTTGCATCTTTACATTATACATTTATTCAAGCTCTTTCTCTTCCATAGTTACTTCTTCTTTCTTAGAATCCTGACTTTCCAGCACTCTAATATCTCTGTTCCATGGATTAAATACTTCCATATATTCTTCTTCTTTCTTCTTTACTTGACTACGAACTGGTATCAAATTTTTTCCAGCATCTGAAACAAGACCTGCATTCACAAAACAATTATTAAAATGAAAAATATAAGGCCTCAATGCCTCTTTTTCCTTTGAAAACATTTCAGTATGCTGCTTTGATTTTTCCTCCTCTATCAACACATCAATATGCTGATTTAACCTCTCTAAAGGACTCTCGAGACTGTCAGAAATTCTCTCTTCCACAACATCTACTTCAATGATGTCTCTTTGTTGCTGTCCACTATAGTTAACTCCTTCCTCTACAATCTCACTATCATATTCCAAAAAATATTCCAGTAATGCAATTTCTCTTTGACATTTCTTAAGAACTTCATCATCACTTACAATCCCTGCATTTATACACAATTTGTCAGTTTGCAAATCACAAGGTTCAATAGTCTCAACTGTTTCTTCACATATCAACTCTTTACACTAAATCTCATCTCTTTATTTCACAATAATTTGTTTCTGTGTTGTAACAGTTCTAAATAGGAATGCATTACTGGGCGGAAATGTGAAGTTGGGTTACACTTTTGTGAGAATCAGGGGCGGAATTTTTTTTTCGGCAATAGTTCGGCCGGAATTTATGAGAAAGTTCAGCGAAAATCATTCTTCCGTTTAGATTGACGACAAATTGATGGCGTGGGCAAGCAGAATTTTTGCCGGAGATGGGAAAACCGGCAAAAAAAGTTCGGCCGAACTTTTAGGCATAAAATAGTTCGGCCGAACTTTTACTCTTAAAATAGTTCGGCCGAACTACTTCTTATAAAAATATCACCCGTGAAGCTCAATTGTTTCCCACATTGTTTCTTCGCACCATTTTTGTTGCTGTTCTGTTCGCGTGATTTTATGGTGATCTGTTGCGGCGCTGCTGCTGGTCTGGGGCTACTTCCGTCCGCTATTGGTGATTATCTGCTCGACGACGTCAAGGTATTTACTGAGTCTTTTCACTCCTACATAGATTCAGTATGCTTAGTATTTATCATGGTTCTGCTGCTGGTGTATTGTGCCAAGACATGTCACTTCTGCAAGTCCTCTATTTTCAATCTGCTGGAATACTTGACTTCTGCTAAGCCGATAAGACTTCTGTGAGTAATCTAACGAATGCCAAAAGAATTCATGCCAAAGGATCGCATCATTTATAAGTTGAGTTCTACTTGCACGAGCATTTGAATCTTATAGCTACTGAAAACCTCGCTTATCTTGCCACTCTGTAAATTTTTTTAAGTTAATTATGGACTATTAAAACATTTCGGCCTCAGAACACGCCGCAGGACTGTTAATTCTAGATTGTTATACTAATGTTTTTGCTCTCGTTTTAAAACTGTTGTTTACTTCTTGTAATATTTACTGATGAAAGCTGAGATGGGGCTTCTTTTTATGTTTCTGTTGCTGAAAACAACACTTGGCTTCATGGTTTTGGGATCTAATGTTTTTGCTCTCGTTTTAAAACTGCTGATTACTTCGTGTAATATTACTGATGAGAGCCGAGATGGGGCTTCTTTTTGTGTTTCTGTTGCTGAAGACAACACTTGGCTTCATAGTTATGGGATTTGTTTTTTTCAAATGCTGCTATTCCTCGTTTAGATGTTGCTAATTTTCATCATTTGCTGACGAGGCCCGTGAAGGGGATAATTTTTGCACTGTAGAAGTCTGTTCATGACAATTATATGCCTGTAAATGTATGTTACACCTATGTTTTCGGATTATAAGTTGAACTGGTACATCTAATATAAACCAGTGTATTTTTCCTGCTGAAAAAAAAGCTTCACAATTTTCCAATATTCTCCATACGCATTTTATTTGTATTGCGGGGCGTTATGCAGAGAATAACTCTTTAAATTTTCGTATTGCCGCATACAATTTTTCTTATGCATGATAGATTTAAACCTATTCCACTACTGTACAGACATTAGAAAAATGGTTTCGTTTTGTTATGACATTTAGTTAATTCTCTTCATTTTTCTTATATGTCGATGTACCCCTTTTTACATGTATATCAGCTTGAAATTAAGTTAGAGTAATACTATTCGATTTTCTGTTTCAAAGATTTGATATTATAATTATCGAATAGATATGAGACTTGATTCAAGAATTTCCTTTCAGTGGATAGTTTGAACTTAATGACATATACATGCTTTGACTTACATTTCAAGTCATACTGAAACTAAAGATAGTAGATCAATAAAATTTCTTCATATATGTCCATTTCTAGTACCCTATTGTTTATGAATATGATATCAACAGTGCTTTCAATATGCCGCTTACCAAGGAAATAGAGGCTTAAACCCTGTTACATCCTCCTAATCTTTATTTAGACAATACTCACCATTTTATTTCTTGCAGTAGAATCTATGTTTCAGGATGGTATTATTCTAGTGTACCATCTAGTTATTTAACAATTTAACTCTTATATGTATAGTAGAGGTTAGATCAATTACAGATATATCAAAGACCTCTATCTTTCTACTCTGATAATTTAAACACTTATGCAGGCATAATAATTTTTCTTTTATATATATATATATATATATTCTAACAGCAGTAAAAATTTTAAAGTTACTTCAACTCTGGTTATTTTTTTTTCTGATAAGCCTAGCTACAATATTAATTTTCTTGTAATCATGTTGGAATTAAACCTGCATTCAATTTAGAAATATTTCTACCTAATAAGAAATATTTCAACCAGTATATTCTATTCCTTTACATATATTTAATTTTAAATATAACAGTTTCTCACAGATTTGTTTTCTTTTTTCATCTCAGTTCCTATAATTGTGTTTTATAAAAAGGGTTGAGATTCAGATCTCCAGATTTAAACCGAATGTAGGTTTTGACATTCTGGTAGATAGGTCTCTTCCTATGTATCCCATCCAACCATACGGATTTGTAAACTGTTTATCAGATACCATCTGTTAAAAGTATGGGAAATTTTATAATTCAATATAAAAATTTATTCTAATGCAATGCATATCAGTCAATAACAATTCCATATACTTGCTTAGAATCATATCTAAGAGCCCATTTCATCCAAAACACTAAAAAAGAAGTAACTACTATGTACATTCCACTTCTACTCACTCAAAAAGAAATTTACCTTAATATCTTGTATTATTCTAGTGTACCATCTAGTTATTTAACAATTTAACTCTTAAATGTATAGTAGAGGTTAGATCAATTACAGATATATCAAAGACCTCTATCTTTCTACTCTGATAATTTAAACACTTATGCAGGCATAATAATTTTTCTTATATATATATATATATTCTAACAGCAGTAAAAATTTTTGAAGTTCAACTCTGGTTATTTTTTATTTATTTATTTATTTTTTTCTGATAAGCCTAGCTGCAATATTAATTTTCTTGTAATCATGCTGGAATTAAACCTGCATTAAATTTAGAAATATTTCTACCTAATAGGAAATATTTCAACCAGTATATTCTTTTCCTTTACATATATTTAATTTTGAATATAACAGTTTCTCACAAATTTGTTTTCTTTTTTCATCTCAGTTCCTATAATTGTGTTTTATAAAAAGGGTTGAGATTCAGATCTCCAGATTTAAACCGAATATAGGTTTTGACATTCTAATAGATAGGTCTCTTCCTATGTAGCCCATCCAACCATACAGATTTGCAAACTTTTTATGAGATACCATCTGTTAAATGTATGGGAAATTTTATAATTCAATATAAAAATTTATTCTAATGCAATGCATATCAGTCAATAACAATTCCATATACTTTTTTAGAATCATATCTAAGAGCCCATTTCATCAAAAACACTAAAAAAGAAGTAACTACTATGTACATTCCACTTCTACTCACTCAAAAAGAAATTTACCTTAATATCTTGTAGAGCCCATTTCATCCAAAACACTAAAAAAGAAGTAACTACTATGTATTCCACTTCTACTCTATATAGAGAAAGTAACGACTCTTTCTTGCTTAACCATTAAACCAAAGACTCTTCCAAGTAGAATTATACATTGTCCACTTTTACTTTTCAAAAGCCTAGTTGAATCTCTATATGTTGTTAATGTAAATTTCTCACAAGTAAATTTGTCAATGTAAATTTATAAACTTACGTTCTATAGGCAGAGTCTGTAAAGGGCCAGGTAGCCTCTAGATCTCATTTTTTATGAAAGGTGACATATCTAGTAAAAAATTTGTCAATGTAAATTTCTTAACTTCTACAAGTTCTTATAGGCGTAGTCCTCAGGAAGGGCCGTAGCTTGAAGATCTCAAGTATTTTGCGAAAGGTGACATATCTAGTAAATGCCCCTATAGTGAATCTCTGGAATGGATCTAAATAGAATTTCTTCATTTTAATATCCATAAAACACAACCACTTTAAGGTAAACTGTGTACATGTGTCATTTCTCCTACAAACTAAAGGCTTTCTCCCATTAATTTTAGATGTGAACTCTACCATAAAATTTTTAAGTCAAACTTTAAGATAAACAATGCACATGTCATTTACCTCATGATCTTGTGTCATTTCTCCCATGCATTTGCAATAAATGTTGATTTAATATATATATTTTTATTGAATTTGTTTTTTTTTTTCAGGAATAAGAAAACCATTAAATATGGTTGAAAATGGAAACTATGCATAGAAGTTTCTTTCTATCCCAATCCAGGGAAAGTAGTGATTACATATGTGCTTTCCAATATTGAGACTAGCAAAGTCGTCCAAAGGAAAATGAATATACCAGGAAGAACAACAAACAACGAGGCATATTATATTGGACTGATAGAAGGCTTGGGAACAACTATGGAGTATGGATCAAATGGAATTTTATTTTTCACAAATTCTGAACTTGTGTTCAACCAGATGAATGGTGTGTGCCAGGTTAAGAAGGAGAGGCTAAAAGAATTGCATGGAATAGAAAAAAATATTGTTAGCCAATTTCAATTTTTTATTATAAGGCATTCTAAAATGTGAATAAGATGTCTGCTAATCTATTGCATGGGGCAATGCCAATTCAGGATTCATATATCAAAGATGAATTAGAATTATACAGGGCAATGCCATTACAAGATTCATCTCTCAAAGATGAATTGGTTTTGATATGCTATTTTTCAAAAATTCAAGACTCATCTCTCAAAGTTGAATTAGTGTTGAGACACTCTCCTTCAAAATTTATTGATGGACATTGTGACATATCTTGGATCTGTGTGTGTTAATATATCTTGGATATGTGTGTGTTGTGTACTTATAAATGCGTCTTTTTTAATGACCATGTGATTTTTTCAATTATATACTAAGTGTGCTCCCACCACACCATGTAAAGTGCAACTTGGTGAACTTCACATTTGCAACAAGTGGTGAACTTCACATTTTTATAAAACTAAGATGCGGGGACTTCAAAATTTTTTTGTTTAAATGGAGTTTCAATTTTTTTTTTCAATAACCATGTGTTTTTTTTTAATTTATATCAAGTGTGCTCCCACCATGTAAAGCGTAATTTGGTGAACTTATCATTTTTATAATTTTTATTTTTTATTTTTTTTGCTTAAATTGAGTTTCACATAGATCAATTAGTGCTTTGAAATTTTTGTTCTACATAATTTGTGTACACTAAATTACATTAATTTTCTAAAATTTATTTTGTGTAAATGTCCATCTATAGATATATATATCATGGAGGATGAATGACGAAGATCAACAGAATCCCATATCTCTAAGACAGGGGGGATCATGAATTGAGGGATGTTCATGGTATTTAAATATGATCTTAAATCTCCATACATGTTCATACATATGGAATTGATTTTTTATTAACTTTGTGCATTAATTTAGTTGTTAATAAGTTTTATTTTTTATTTTTTAGGAGCTAAGAGGAGAAGGGTCTCTACTCCATCCATGGAGCATGCACATAATTCACCCAGTCGTGGTATGGTTCACGCAATTTAATCAATGAATATGTACATGTATGTATTTATATACATGTATGAATGTATTTTTCAATTGATTGTAAATTTGTATTTGTTTATGAAGCTTTTCTCTCGTATGGAGAGGTTGGTGGTGGTTCAGATCGCCAATCAATGACTAGTAGTAGGTTGTGTGAAGGTGGTGATATTTATTCTCCCAAACGCCAATCAACTGCTGATAGTGCTAGTTCTCAGCGGGGTCATTCTGGTTCTCAACAGTTTCAGGGTGGGGAAGAAGCTAGCCAACCACGTCGAGGTTTCCATCAATTTGAATATTTTTTTCATTCAATTTCTACAAATTTGTTTACATGTGTATTTTCTAATATACAAAATTTTATATATTGATGCAAAGGATGAAAATGCTCCAAATGCACGTGAAAGAAGACGCACCACAGAATGTTTCATTCAAGAAGAAGGTTGTCCACCTACCACGACTTATCTGGCCGACATTTTCGATATACCTTGGGAAAGAAACATGGAGCAAAGCACCTTAGAAAGGTGTATACAACTTCATTCAAAATTGCAGAGAGATCTTGTGGCTTTGACTCTACCTGTTGAGAGTCAACAAAGCCTGGAAATAGTTACACACTCTTTAGGTACACTAGTAGAGGTGTACCAAAATCTTGGGCCAATGACTGATAAATTTGTAGAAATGATGAGAAAAAGAAAGGAAACAATAATGGGTCTTGATTCATGGGAGGATGTAAAAAAAAGGTTACATCAGATATGGTGAAGTCAATGTTTAATTTCAAAGAAGGGCTGAAATGAAAGATGCTGAAGGTGCAATATTTCAAGCACCCCAATAAGGTTCCCTTCTTGTATGATAGACACCTTGCGGCCTATGGAAGAATCCCATGGAATGATGAGGTTCTTCTTTATTTTGCAAAATTGTTTTATGCATAATTCTTTTTGAAAATGAAACCCAATTACAATGACCTTCCGTCTGATTTTTTTGGTCCTAGAAATGGTCAATTGTATGGCCGTAAGGGAACTAAGCGTGATGCCGAGTTGCCTCGCCATGAGCCACCATTGGTTAGTCGATATTTTGAGGTTGAAACTTTGCATTCAAAGATGGAAGCGACTTTTCAAATTAGTCGAGATGCGAGGGATGCCATCATCGATAATGTTCACACTGGATTGGGTGGAGTTGACCCTTGTTTAAATTGACAAAGAGCATGTGAGAATGCACGTGCCAATTTTATGTATTGTACAGATGACGAGATTGACAACATGTGTGTTGAAGATCTTAGAATATATGTAAATATATATCGCAATGTAGTGAAAGACCTAATTCTTCATGAGGAAGAAGGCACAAGAACGGTATGTGTTAATGGTTAGGGTTCAATTATTTTTACACATGTATACATACAATTTGTAATAAATACACATGTATATATTTATACATTTATTTGTACATGTACAAATTAATCTAACGAAAATGTATCATTATATGTTAAAACACCATTTGTAGTTCTCACGGTTGATGAACGACAAAAATGTTAATATCTCATTTGGAGCCTCAGGTTCATTCACTCAAGATGGGCCTGAGCATGAAGATAAGACAAATGTTAGTGCTTTTTAAGTAATATTTTTAAAATAAACAATTGTGCACACATTTTTATGTACATATATAATATAAATTTAATAGAATGTTTTAAAATAGATTTCGATTCCGTCCGATGTTTTTCATATGGATGTACCTTCTTCTTCCTTAGGAGATTTTCCTTCCTTAGGAGATGTGCCAGAGCCACAACAAGTATGGACAATTTTTCACTTTTAAAATTTATGTTTTTAAGTTAACTATATATATGAACCATCTAAAAAAGTTCCATTAAAAAATGAGATATGTATATATCTATATCTTGAGTTATTTTCTTTTGAATTTTAGGTTTTTGGAGATTTTCATTTGGAGCCTCTCTTAGGAGATGTCCCAAATGCATTTGGAGAAGTATTCAATTTTTCACTTCTAAATTTATATCTATAGTTTTTTTTTTTTAACTTTATATATATATATATATATATATATATATATATATATATATATATATATATATATATGTTTTTTTAAAGACTTTATAATATATATATATATATATATATATATATATATATATATATATATATATATATAATCGTACATGTATAAATCAGGATAGCTTGTTATTGGAGAGCCTTCCCGTTGGGGAAGATGTAGTAGATGTAGCAGTGGAGCAACAAAATGGACATGAAACCTCACATGAGGCATTGCATGATTTTTTTTTTTTTTTTAATATTTGTTTCTTACATGAATTTTTATATTTCTCACCGATTTTTGTACGTGCATTGTGTATAGGTTCCTCGTGCTTCGCAGGATATCTCATGCTTCGCAAGATAGCGGGCACATTCAGACTCTGCTAGTAGAGACACTACATCCATCTGTATTTGATGGAGATTTGTAGATTTGATTGAGATTTCTAGTCTTAAATTTACTTTTTTATATATTATGTAGATGCACAGTCATTATATATATATATAACTTGATACTTGATACTCAAATGAGATCTATAATTTTTGGACATATATTTTATTGTGTTTTGGATGGTTGAAGTACTTTTGACATGTGAATGTGATGTAATGTTGTTATATAATTTGTTTGTTTTTTAAAGCTTTTAAGTTTTTGCATGTGAAGTTTAATTTTGTGATTTATAATTTCTTGTTAAATTAAAGGTTTAAGTTTTGGATGGTTTCAATCTACATTTGGCATACATACATCATATAATGTTAAATGTTTTAGATTTAATGTTAAATGTTTAAATTTATGTTTTGATATATATAATGTTAAGTGTTTTCATCTAAGTTTTGGATCACCTTTCAAAATACATTTGGCCTATGGAAGACACCCATGTGAAGTATTGAACTTTGATTTAATAAAAAAGAGTAAATAAATTTAGTTATATGTAAATCTCTTTAATTTTGATTTAATGTTAAATGTTAAATGTAAATGATATAATGTTAAATGTTTTGATACTTGATACTCAAATGAGATCTATAATTTTTGGACATATATTTTATTGTGTTTTGGATGGTTGAAGTACTTTTGGCATGTGAATGTGATGTATAATTTTTGGACATATATTTTATTGTGTTTTGGATGGTTGAAGTACTTTTGGCATGTGAATGTGATGTATATTTTTTGGACATATATTTTTATTGTGTTTTGGATGGTTGAAGTACGTTTGGCACGTGAATGTGATGTAATGTTGTTATATAATTTGTTTGGTTTTTAAAGCTTTTATGTTTTTGCATGTGAAGTTTAATGTTGTCATTAATAATTTTTTGTTAAATTAAAGGTTTAAGTTTTGGATGGTTTCAATCTACATTTGGCATACATACATCATATAATGTTAAATGTTTCAGATTTAATGTTAAATGTTTAAATTTATGTTTTGATATATATATATATAATGTCAAGTGTTTTCATCTAAGTTTTGGATCACCTTTCAAACTACATTTGGCCTATGTTAAATGTTCTGATCTAAGTTTTGGATGGTTTCAATCTACATTTGGCCTAGATGGAAGACTCCCATGTGAAGTATTGTTTTCATATAATCAAAAAGAGTAAAGTAGTAGTTATATGTAAATCTCTTTAATTTTCATTTAATGTTAAATTTTAAATGTTTTGATATAATGTTAAATGTTGTGATCTAAGTTTTGGATGGTTTCAATATACATTTGGCCTAGATAGAAGACTACCATGTGTAGACAACGGATGCGTTGCAGAAGGGGAGGTGGGGGTAGGGATGGAGGGGGCAAGAGTGTTGGCTCTCTCCCTCCTCTTTCCATCCATGACACAGGTAGCCGCCCTCCTCCAGCAAGCAATGAAGCGCAATTTCACTTCACCAGCGCTATGGTCAAGCCGCAAATTACGGCGACCATCTCCATCTCTTTTCAGGAGGATCCGCAAGATGAAGGTGCTTCTAGTTCTAGGAAGCGATGGAGAAAGTCCACCATCCCAACCCATCAGCCCCAGGACACCAGGAAGTCGCAGCTCTTCTAGTCAAATCCGACTCGACGAGCTCCAGCAGCTATGGCGTAAGCAGCGACAACTCCTCCTAGCACTCCAAGGGAGTAGATGATGATCAGGAGGACTACGGTTGTTGAATTGTGAAGGAGAATCCTCGTACACACATCGATAGCTAGCCTGATCTCAGGTCTTCTTTAGCTTTTTTGAACTTTTGTCATGTTTTGCAGTCACTGCATGCTTCTGAACTTCTGTTGGTTTCCCGATATTGGGCTGGTTTCCCAATTATGGGCAACGCCTTTTCTGTTTTTTTTATTCAGACCCCCTGATACTCCCATTTGAAGTATTGTTTTGATATATTCAAAAAGATTAAAGTAGTTATATGTAAATCCCTTTAATTTTGATTTAACATTAAATGTTAAATGTTTCAAGATATAATGTTAAATGTTTTGATTTAAGTTTTGGATGGTTTCAATCTACATTTGGCCTAGATGGAAGACTCCCATGTGAAGTATTGTTTTGATTTAATCAAAAAGAGTAAAGAAGTAGTTATATGTTAAATGTTTTGATCTAAGTTTTGGATGGTTTCAATCTACATTTGGCTTAGATAGAAGACTCCTATGTGACTTGTATTGTTTTGATTTAATCAAAAAGTTTTTAAAACTCAAGTTTTGGATGGTTGAAGTACATTTGGCATCTTAAGATTGCTTTTGATCTCTACATAGTCTTGTTTGAGTGAAAAATTTTCCAATAGGAAGAACATAGCTTTTCAATGCAACTAACCATGTATCAATTGAGCTCTAATTGAAAAAAGAGTTTAAAGAAGTATATATATGTAAATTATCCCTTTAATTTTGATTGGAAATATAAGTACATATATGTTTGTTGAATTTGGGTCAATGTCATTAATGCACTCAAATAGGTAGCCTTGTTGATTTATAATTTGGTAAATCGATGACATTCAGTTAATTGCATTCTAGAACATAGAACATATCCGACCATTGGACAGACAAATTTTGTACTAGATTTTCAATCAGGAATAGAGATGTGGGTCAAATCCCACCAAAAGTCGGAGAAGTGCTCCGAGTCTCTTGTCTGAAAGGAATCTTCATACAAAACTATACTGCGGATGATTTATTTACATTGTGGATACTTTTTACCAGAAAATCCAACTAGGTTTTCATCAATGCACATAGAAAAACTACTTGGAACAATTAATTTCATTCTAGAACATATATATCCAATACAAGTAACATTTTTCATCAATGCACATTGAACATATCCGACCATTGGACAAACAAATTTTGTACTAGATTTTCAATCAGGAATAGAGATGTGGATAAAATCCCACCAAAAGTCAGAGAAGTGCTCTGAGTCTCTTGTATGAAAGGAATCTTCGTACAAAACTATACTGTGGATGATTTATTTACATTGTGGATACTTTTTACCAGAAAATCCAACTATTTTTTCATCAATGCACATAGAAAAACTAGTTCCAGTAAATTGCATTCTAGAACATATATATTGAGTACGTAAATAATTTTTCATCAATGCACATAGTAAAACTACTTGAACAATTAATTTCATTCTAGAACACACACACACACACTCACACACACACATATATATATCCAATACATGTAACATTTTTCATCAATGCACATGTATAGAAAAGCTACTTTCAGTTGATACTAGAGCACGTGCATGTACCAAAACAATTTTTACATGTGCAAACACTTGCACAAATAACATAAGCAGCTCAATTTTTAGTTGAGTACTGGAAGTTATAAAACATATTTAATCCAAAGAGAATAAATTGTTGGACAATTCAATCAAAAAAATTCTAATGGAATTCCATCTTCAATAATCCGTTCATGATCGGATTTTGACATTTTCCATCTCTTAATTTTCGATTTTTTCTTTGATTGAACTTCTATCAAATTTATGCGTGCTGCACACACCAAGTGACTATATTGACAACTTATGGAATCAGGTTCATAGTCTTCAAAGTAAACAAAGTCTCCACTTTGATTAGTTTGTCTGAAAAAATAACCTTTCAGTATAATAGATCCTCTGTCATATTGAAATCCGTGATCATTATAGTTTTGTAATAATTTCATTTTTCGTTCACTGCAACGCATCAAATAAGACTTCACATTTTCATCGTTGTCAATAGGTGCAATTACAACAAAAAAATCTCTTTCACAATAAAACAAACTTAACAAACTTATACATATTTAAATTTATTTCTAGATCTTTAAATCATAAGAAAGAAATTCAAATGTTACCTTCTCTAACAAGATCATAAACTCGATCACCATCGGATGATATTGTAGTTTCCTCTGATTGCATTTCTTCAAACATTGCAACATACATTTTTCCCTTTGTATTTATCTCTGTATGTTTCCAATCGTTTACATACATTTTGTTTTCACAAACGTCATTGGATTTTGCGTTGTCTATGAAAACATCACAAAAACAATAATATTTTCTTTTATCTAATGCAAACACATTTCTGGACGACTTTGTTTGAATTGAATGCAATTTTCGAGTCCCTTTTATTGTTTCAACGTCTTTTCCAATTGATCTATCTACATCTTCGATCCCAATATGCCAGAAAAACCTTTATATGGAAAATTAAAAGAAGAATTTGTAAATATGATATCAAAATACAATCAAAGATAATCATTGCACGATAAATGTACAATTTTTAAAATTAGATTTCCAATAAAAATTAAATTGAATGTACCTTCGCACTTTCCTTGATGGTTTAGTCTCATGGCTTAGAGCAGCGATGCACCATTGAACAACTTCTTTAGCGTTCACAAGTCAACTTGCAGAGTGGTTCATTTGATATCTTCGAAGTGCTCATTTTATGCATGCTCTTGCATCGTCATGTTCTCCTTTTCCATAACCAGTCTCAAAGAAATTCCAACAATGTTTAATGCAGGTTTTCTTATGAAGACAACACAACCAAAAGAATGATCATGTAGATTTGAATTGACTTGCGCATCCGTCTGACCATATCCAATGTTCATTGAATGTTATTCCTCGATTTTTCAAGGAATCATAAATTTTTCCAAAACAATGTTGTACAAAATATGTATCATGTGTACAATCGTCACTGATATAAAAGTGATATTATTTAATGATATGTCAATTTTCACTCATGCTTTCTATATGATCGATGTTTTGTTTAGCATGTCTATATAGAATATGGACGAGCATGGAGACTTGGTCAGAATGATAGTATTCACTCTGAATTTCTTTTTGTGGAACAAATGTGTAGTTTTTTGCAAAATCAATCACTAACAAAATGGTCCCTGGTGGAAAAAATTCACGAGATTTTTTGAATTGCAAGTCTTGCCATCGAGCTCTATGGGAATGCTTGGTGTATTTGTAAATTTCTACCTCAAACTTTCTCAAAAAGTCTATCAGAAAAATTTCGTCTTCTAGTAATTCAATTCTTTTAACACTATTTGCACCTTGAATCGATGTATTGATATATTCATATCTCTTCCATTTCACTTTCATGTTGGACAATGATTGATCATTTATATCAATATGATATTTGTTTCGAAATTTAGTCAAATTTCCACAATCATCGCATTTTTTACCACCAACACATTTCTTTTTGTAAAATAGTTCATCGCTTTCTCTTTCACATAGAATTTGAGATATGAATTCACGGATAGTGGAAGGAGAAGGTGAATCCTTCCATAATGTTCTACCGAAATCAAGGAATGTGTCATAATATAACTCAAATTCCACATGATAACGGCAACAACAAGTGTCGCGTACGGTGATAGGTTTTACATACCATGGTTTTTATTGAACAAAAGCACTGAGTGAAACATGAATTTGACGATTCTCTTCTTTGAACTTGTTGAATAACTCTATCTGAGTGGTTTCCAAGAAATATTTTTCATGTTCTTCGTACTGATTTCGTGCTATTCTTCTTTGCATCACATGCTTTGCAGTTGGCGAAACACGCGAATTGTTCTTCCAATATTCATATATTATTTTTTTAACATTTTCTCCAAGTCTATCTTTGTATGGTTGCCTACAAATAGCTCTCCAACAAGCGAGTTCATCATTTACATCTACTTGCAGCCAAAATTTCCGATGTTTGTGCAAATTTTTTCGCGAGGTTCCTAATGCTCGTGCCATAGATGTTACCAAACGATTCTCTTTAGTACTTGATGAAACCATTGCCATATGTATTCCTCTACGTACAATTGAAACATTTTTCTCTCTAGATCTCTTAATTGAATTTATAGCACTACTTATATTTTGTATCACATCTTCCTTCATTTTTTTATCTTTGGTTGATTTTCGAATACCCAGTAGTGTCGTAGCTTCTTTTAATTTCCTTAATGATAGGAGACCTTTCAACATTTGAGCTTGAACTGTCACCCGCTCATTTAAGAAATACTTTTCAAAAATGCAGTTAACACGATATCGTATAGCATGGTCAGGTTTTTTATCTCCATATGTGTGAGTGTCAACATTTTCTAACATCTCATCATCGACAGTGATTTCATCTGTACATATTCGAAAAAATAGTACATATTCAATAAATAACTAAATTAATAAATATATCTATAATTTCAATAATACGTGCATGTGTTCAACATATATTATATATATATGTACATACCTTGTGATTCAATTTCTTCATTTGAATTTCTTTCAATATTTTCATCATCTTCAATCATTGGTTCAATATCTCTTTCACTTTCTCTTTCAAAATTTTGTATCTCATCATCAATGTTTTGAGGAATATCTCTGTCTGTTTGCATTAAACAAAATATTTTTCAAATTATTTCATCAAATAAAAATTAAGCTTCACATTTTACACTAGGAAAATTTTAAATATATCAATAGATCATAATATTTACATTTACATACTTGCTTCAATTTCTGCTTGAGGTTGATTTTCCTCTTCAATATTTGAGAGGGCTTCTAACTTCCTTTTGCGAGATTGTCTCGTCTCTTCTCTACGTTCCTCAGGGTCTCTTTTTCGATCATATTTTCTCGCACAAGTCCTTCGATTTCCCATGATAATAGAGTATGAAGTTCAAAAAATTTCCTTCAAAAAATTAGACAATAACTCAATTAGAAAAAGCATCACAAAAGATTTAATTTAAAAAAAATCATTTTAAATTTTTTGCAAAAAATACATACTCCAATCCAAAACACTTACTTTAAAAAATTCGAGAAAAAAATGTCTTATAAAAATGAAACGATGCTAAAAAGATTTACTTCAACTCAAAACACGTACTCTAAAAAAATGTCACTTCAAAAAATGCCTTCAACTTAAAAAAAAACGTCACTTTAAAAAATACTTCAAAAAATACTTCCAGAAAATGTCTTTTAGAAATTAAGCCCAAATCCATACTTTCAAATAAAATGAAGCACAAAAAACATCCAAAAAAATGTATTACATACCTCCAAGAAATGTCCTTTGAATGTACGTCCAAGAAAATTACTTAAACCCAAAACAATTCTTTGCAAAATCAGGCCGCCTCCAAGAAATGTCCTCCAAGAAAAGTCTTTAAACGCAAAACAATTCTTTGCAAAATCACACCGTCTCCAGGAATTCGAAATTAAGTACAAATCCATACTTTCAAAAAAAAATGAACAAAAAACATCCAAAAAAATGTACTACATACCTCCAAGAAATGTCCTCCAAGAAAATTCTTTAAACCCAAAACAATTCTTTGCAAAATCAAACCGTCTGCAAGAAATGTCCTCCAAGAAAAGTCCTTAAACCCAAAACAATTCTTTGCAAAATCAGTCCGATTCCAAGAAATGCCCTTAAACCCAAACCTCCAAGAAAAGTCTTTAAACCCAAACCAAGACCTTTGTAAAATCAGATGAAACATCTAAGTTATTTCTACGGCAATAAATCACTGCTTTTCTCATTCAAGAGACATTCTTCATCATTACTCTCTACTTCAGAGTATTTATCTTCTGAAAGATACTCTTCCATACTTTCATCAGTTTTTATGATAGTTTCAAAATATTTTTCATCCTCTGCAAAACGTGTAATTATATCAAAATCATTAGTTACAAAAATACAAGGCTTTACATCCTCCCGTTGATCTGAACTTGTCCAACAACTCAAGAAATCATCAATAATTACTTTTTCAGCAAGGTGAACTTCTTGCTCTCTTGAATTCTCACAATAATTCATAAGATCTTTCACAGATCTCCAGTTTTCATCTTCACCTAGAATTTCACCCTGTTCTGGTCTACAAATGGAAACTTCCATTTCTGACTCTGTTTCTCTGAGTTTTTCTATCAACTGCTTCACTTGTTTCTGGTGTAGCCTTCTATGTAATTTAATCCACTTTACTGTCTTTTTCCTCAAGACCCAACCTTGTCTTTGGTATTCTTCTATTAGCATCTTTAATTTATTAAAATTTTCTCTTATCTCAGCAATCTCTTTGTCATTCTCCTCTTAACTCATCTGGTTCTTGCGGATTGCTTTAGCACATTTTTCCTTCATTTTGTAGCCTTTTTCTAAACCTTGCACATGACTTGCCATAGTCATTTTCTCTTCAGTGTGAGATTCTACACCTGCAACCAATCAACTTCTTTCTGAGTTGATCACCAAACCTCTCCTCTGTCTGGTTCCCAAGTCCTCTTTCCTTAGAACTTGCATTGAGAAATCTTTCTCTCTCACTGGTTGCTACACTTACTTCATTTAAAGACACCACTGTCCCTGTCTGTTCTAAGCCTTAGCTGGAATAAGGTCCTGCTACAATTTCTAAGAACTTTCAAAAGTTCTTCTTACAGTCTCATTACTGCAATCTTGTGCCAACTTTCCACTCCTTTAATATGTTGTGGTCTTGCTCAAAATCTTTGTTATGACTATCAATAGTCATCTTCTTCTTTCCATCTCTATGAGTTCATAAATCACTCCCTCACTATGAGTTGTTCTAAGCCTCTGCAACAACAAGTCCTTCTTGCTGCCACTTACCTCACCAATTTTTCCTTTGGACTTGGACTTTTGGCAAGTACAGTTCTCTATCTCTGGAACCTCCTTTTGAGAATTTCTCTCTGCTCCTTCTAGGCTTTAAATCTTCTACACTTTTGAGAACATAATTGTCTCTTTTATCCAAACTTTGTTGGAATTCTTCAAGGTTCTGCTCCACACTTTATCTCTAAATGCATACTGTCTGTCAGATTCAAATTTGATCTCCTTTTCCTTTCTGTCATCACCATTGTACCTGTATACACATCTTTTCCAATCTACAACTACTGCCAATCAGATTTTAAATATGATCTCCTCTTATTTCCTCCATCACACATGTATTATGTACAATTCTAATTAAAAAAAAACTTTAACCTTCAAAAGAGCTTTTTCCAGCTTTGATACCACATGATGTGGCCATAGCCGCATATACCCACATTGTTCATATAAAAATGCATGTTTTAACCTTAGGTCCAGGATAACACACCCTCCTTGTGCTAAAAACCTTTAAACGGAATTCTATCTCCTTTAACAAACCTATGGTTATAAACCCATATACTTATCTGCTTAATTAAAACATTTACACTATAATTCTGACTATGGTTTGAAAAATATGCTGATATATATATATATATCATCCCCGCTTAAATGAAATAATTACCTATGAATTCGATTTTGGTTAAAAACCAAAAATGTCAACATATAAATATATTTGGTCCCACAACTTTATCCAACTCATCTTTTTGACAACGATCAAACGCATCAGTAAATGTGACAGCTATCAATATTCCCATCAGATCCGATGGCCTTCGCATCTCAACATACGAAATGGTTAAAGCTTTCATCTCATGCGAAATGGGCAGTTTTTAATTGCTACGTGTCACTGTACTAACGCTATCACATTCATTAATTAATTACCACTTACATTTTTTGTTCCATGTGAAAATCACTTACTGTTTTGCAAAGTCATTTTTGCCATTCCACTGTGCCATCCACTCATGGTTTCACTTTCTATTCACTAAATTATGATTTTTTCCTTCACTCAATACATAGAATTATCTTTTGTGGCTCCATTGCTATGAATTTTACTTTAACAGTATTGTTCCTGAGAGACGAAATAGACATACAACAGTTGATTCTTTCCCCAAATAATAACCCAATATCTCATCTCTGAAGACCTTGTGGCAATCGTTCTGCATCAAATAAGAATACTTCTGGGTGTAGTTTATAGATTCGAATTTGAAGCTCAGAGTGCCCGAAAATTTGAGAAACATAAAATGTGTGTGAAACATTCAATAGTCGCACGAGGTTTTGTCTATAGCTGAAATTATCATTTTTGCAATAAAATAATATTTGTAACTGGACAAGACCATAAAATACACTCATAAAAACCATGACAAAAACAGACTTCTCGGCGTTGATGTTATATACCATCTGACCTTACTCTGTTCTTCTCAATTCTACGCAGTTGTGGTTGGATATCGATTTGCAGGGTCACGTTTCTTTTAAAGGGCATCGATCCATACTGTGATCGATGATCGATCTTTGACAAACACAATCCACAAAGAATTCAAATTAATAAATAAATGTTCGGCCTCTTAAAACCACGCATTCTCTGAATTCATGACAAAATTCCTGATAATAAGCACAGATTCAGTTATTTTCGAATTCAATTTATACAGAGCTTGTATGAGCCCAGTCACTCTCTCAATGTTATCCTCTGAATTGAATCTGTCGATTTCCTCTACACACATATATTATGTAGAAACATCTTGTTACATGATTTGTAATTCACCACAACATATAAACTCATAAATCAAGTTTATATATATATATATATATATATAACCAAATATTTACACATTTTCTTCTCTACGGCTTGATTTTTCTAGTGTTGGCCTCTTATCCTATTCTGGCTCATAGCCTTCCCCAATCTGAGCACAGAGTAAATCCTTAATTTTTATCTCCCTCTATGCCTTGAGGCTTATCATTTATACAAATGGATTCTACAACCAATTCTGGTTTAGATCCATAACTTTCTCAACAAATTCCTAAGAATCCTTTCAAATCCTCAAAATCATGAAACCAATTCTAATTTAGGAATTACAATTAATTCTCAAATATCTCATTCCCTATGAAATCTCAACTATATTAATTCTCTGAAGATATTTAAAATTACATCAATTTAATACAAAGGAAACCAATCTTCTTTGAAAACACAAGACCCATATGTCTATTAAAATATAAAGAATTTTCTGAGCCTAATTCTCCTGCATTAGACTCCCAAGGTTGAAAATAATCATGATCTCCCGATCATGTGCTTTTAATCTTTGTCTTCCTAGATCCCATACCTTGTTCTATAATTTGTCTTTTGTTTGTTGATTTTCTCCAGGTCTCCACACTTTATGTTGCTTTGTTCCACTAGCTATGCTTTTACAGTCTGCTACTGTCTTTCTCATGTTGTTGCTTCTTTGCTTTCCTACTGCTGTCTTTTTCCGAGAAACTTTCATCATTATCCTTCTTATCCGTTAAATTTCGTTATCGAATCATATCTTATGACTGATGATTACTTTCACCTCTTGATTGTTGAACTTTTGTTCTTACTGTCGCCCTTTCATCCTTACCCTCTTGTTTCCTGTTTTCTTGCACCTTTTTAGTTTTTGCTACATTGTCTTCCAAGACAATCTTCTGCTCTTGTTTGCTGCAACTGGTAACTTCTTCCTGATTGTCACTTATGACAATTTCTTTGTCTTCTTTCTCCAGCAATTACTTGGACTGATACATAGTTTGCCATTCACTGCTATCTTCTTCTCTATTCTTTAGTTTGTTGCTGCTATCCTTTGACTCTTGCATCTTTACATTCTTCATTTTTTCAAGCTCTTTCTCTTCCATAGTTACTTCTTCTTGCTTAAAATCCTGAATTTCCATCATTCTTTCCAGCACACTAATATCTCTATTCCATGGATTAAATAATTCCATAGATTCTTCTTTACTTGAATACGCACTGGTATCAATTTTTTTCCAGCATCTGCAACAAAACCTACATTCAAAAAACAATTATTAAAATGAAAAACATAAGGCCTCAGTGCCTCTTTTTCCTTTGGCAAAATTTCAGTATGCTGCTCTGAATTTTCCTCCTCTATCAACACATCAGTATGCTGATTTAACCTCTCTAAAGGACTCTTGAGACTATTAGCAAGTCTCTCTTCCACACCATCTACTTCAATGATGTCTCTTTGTTCTTGTCCACTGCAGTGAACTCCTTCCTCTGCAATCTCACTATCATATTCCAACAAATATTACAGTAATGCAGTTTCTCTTTGACATTTATTAAGAACTTCATCATCACTTACAATCCCTGCATTTATACACAATTTTTCAGTTTGAAAATCACAAGGTTCAACAGTCTCAACTGTTTCTTCACATATCAACTCTGCAGATTGAATCTCATCCAGGGAAAATTTTAAACATAGAAAATCTCCTTGAAGTTTAAAAAATTGGCGAGTCTCACTAGTCCCTAATATGTAAACTATAAAATATTTATTGATGTATTTATAAAATTATTGAAATTATAATGATTTTATATATACTCTCTATATAATGTTTCCGATTTTTAACATAAAATATTTTTTTATTGTAAAATTTGGGCGAATCATTTTTATAAAAAATGGAAATTGACGAATATTTTTTTTGGAAAAAACATGGAAAATTAGCCTACCTACGAATATTAGCCCCTAAAATTTTCCATGATCTCATCTCTTTCTTTCACAAGAATTTGTTTTTGTGATGTAATAGTTCCAAATATCAAAGCATTACTAAGTTCTTTCTACTGCAATAAATCATTGCTTTTCTCATTCAAGAGACATTCTTCATCATTTCTCTCTGCTTCAGAGTATTTATCTTCTGAAAGATACTCTTCCATACTTTCATAAATTTTTATGAAAATTTCAAAAGATTTTTCATCATCTGCAAAACCTGTAATTATATCAAAATAATTAGTTACAAAAATACAAGGCTTTACATCCTCCCGTTGATCTGACTTGTCCAACAGTTCAGGAAATCATCAATAATTCCTTTTTCAGCAAGGTGAACTTCTTTCTCTCTTGAATTCTCACAATAATTCATAAAAGGTTTCACAGATCTCCAATTTTCATCTTCACCTAGAATTTCACCCTGTTCTGGTCTACAAATGGAAAATTCCATTTCTGACTCTGTTTATTTGAGGTTTTCTATCAACTACTTCACTTGTTTCTGTTGTAGCCTTCTCTATAATTTAAGCCATATTGCTGTATTTTTCCTCAAGACCCAACCTTGTCTTTGGTCTTCTTCTATTAGCATCTTTAATTTATTAAATTGTTCTCTTATCTCAGCAATCTCTTTGTCACGCTCCTCTTGACTCATCCGGTTCTTGCGGATTTTTTTAGCACATTTTCCCTTCATTTTGTAGCCTTCTTCTGAACCTTGCACATTACTTTCCATAGTCATATTCTCTTCTATGTGAGCTTCTACACCTGCAACCAATGAACTTCCTTCTGAGTTGATCACTAAACCTCTCCTCTGTTTGGTTCCCAATTCCTCTTTCCTTAGAACTTGCATTGAGCAATCTTTCTCTCTCACTGGTTGCTGCACTTACTTCATTTAAAGACACCACTGTCCCTGTCTATTCCAAGCCTTAGCTGGAATAAGGTCCTGCTACAATTTCTAAGAACTTTCAAAAGTTCTTCCTACAATCTCACTACTGCAATCTTGTGCCAACTTTCCACTCCTTTAATCTGCTGTGGTCTTGCTAAGAATCCTTGCTATGACTATCAGTAGTCATTTTATTCTTTCCATCTCTACGAGTTCATCAATCACTCCCTCACTATGAGCTGTTCTAAGCCTCTGCAACAACAAGTCCTTCCTGCTACCACTTACCTCACCAAGTTTTCCTTTGGACTTGGACTTTTGGCAAGTATGGTTCTCTATCTCTGGAACCTCCTTTCGAGCATTTCTCTCTGCTCCTTCTAGGCTTTAACTCTTTTTCACTTTTGGGAAAATATTTGTCCTTTTTATCCAAACTCTGTTGGAATTCTTCAAGGTTCTGCTCCACACTTTATCTCTAAATGCATATTGTCTGTCAGCAAATCTGATCTCCTTTTCCTTTCTGTCATCCCCATTGTACTTGTATACACATATTTTCCAATCTACAACTGCCGACAATAAAATTTTAAATATGATCTCCTCTTACTTCCTCCATCACACATGTATTCTGTACAATTCTAATTAAAAAAAAACTTTAATCTTCAAAAGAGATTTTTCCAGCTTTGATACCACATAATGCAGCCATAGCTGCATATACCCACATTGTTCATATAAAAATGCATTTTCTAACCTTAGGTCTAGGATAACACACCCTCCTTGTGCTAAAACCCTTTAAGCGGAATTATATCTCCTTTAACAAACCTATGGTTATAAACCCATATACTTATCTGCTTAATTAAAACATTTACACTATACTTCTGACTATGGTTTGAAAAATATGCTGACATATATATATATATATATATATATCATCCCTTCTTAAATGAAATACTTACCTATGAATTCGATTTTGGTTAAAAACCAAAAATGTCAACATATAAATATATTCGGTCCCACAGCTTTACCCAACTCACCTTTTTGACAATGATGAAATGCATCAGTAAATCCGAGGGCTATCAATATGCTCGTCAGATCTAATGGCTTCACATATCAACATACGCAATGGTTAAAGCTTTCATCTCATGTGAAATGGGAGTTTTTTAATTGATACTTGTCACTGTACTAATGCTATCGCATTCCTCAATTAATTACTACTTACCATTTTTTTTCCATATGAAAACCACTTATTGTTTTGCAAAGTTGTTTTCACCATTCCACTACGCCATCAACTCACGGTTTCATTTTCTATTCACTGAATTACGATTTCTACCTTCACTCAATACATAGCCTTCTCCTTCGTGGCTCCATTGCTACGTATTTTCCTTTAACGGTATTTTTCCTGAGAGACGAAATAGACATACAATAGTTGATTCTTTCCCCAAATAATAACCCAATATCTCATCTCTGAAGACATTGCGGAAATCATTCTGCGTCAAATAAGAATACTGCTGGGTGTATTTTATAGATTTGAATTCGAAGCTTAGAGTGTCCGAAGATTTGAGAAACATAAAAGTGCGTGTGAAACATTCAATAGTCGCACGAAGTTTTGGCTGTAGCTGTCATTATAATTGCTGCAATAAAATAATATTTGTAGCTGGATAGGACCATAAAATACACTCATAAACACCATGACAGAAACATACTTCTCGGCATTGATGTTATATACCATCTGACCTTACTCCGTTCTTATCAATTCTACATAGTTGTGGTTGGATATTGATTTTCAGGGTCACGTTTCTTTTAAAGTGCATCGATCCATATTGTGATCGATGATCGATATTTGACAAACACAATCCACATAGAATTAAAATTAATAAATAAATGTTCGGCCTCTTAAAAACACGCATTATTATGAATTCATGACAGAATTCCTGATAATAAACATAGATTCAGTTATTTTCAAATTCAATTTATATAGAGCTTGTATGAGCCCAATCACTCTTTTAATGCTATCCTCTGAATTGAATTTGTCGATTTCCCCTACACACACATATTATGTAAAAACATTCTGATACATGATTTGTAATTCACCACACCATATAAACTCAGAAATCGAGTTTCTATATATATATATAACCAAATATTTACACAGGTTCTTCTCTCTGGTCTAATTTTCTAATCACACTCTAATCAGTGGCCTCTTCTCCTATTCTCTGGCATGTATATATGGTTCACAATCCAAACCCTATCTAAATCATTAAATTTTCTCTCCCTCTATGCCTTGAGGCTTATCATTTATACAAATGGATTCTACAACCAATTTTGGTTTAGATCCATAACTTTCTCAACAAATTTCTAAGAATCCTTTCAAATCCTCAAAATCATGAAACAAATTCTAATTTAGGAATTACAATTAATTCTCAAATCTCTCATTCCCTATGGAATCTAAACTATATTAATTCTCTCAAGATATTTAAAATTACATCAATTTAATACAAAGGAAACCAATCTTCTTTGAAAACACAAGACCCCTATGTCTATTAAAATATAAAGAATTTTTCGAGCCTAATGCTCCTGCATTAGATTCTCTTGCATACACAAACATTTTCTCAAATAATTAAAACTCTCATGCCCCAATGGTTTTGTTAACATATCAGCAAACTGCTATTCAGTTTTGTAGTGTTGCAAAACAATTTCACCATTTCTCACTAGTTCTCTGATGTAGTGATACTTGGCATCAATGTGTTTCGTTCTCTTATGAAACACTGAATTCTTTGATAATGCTATTGCTGAGCTATTATCACAATAAATTGTTGTGCTTTTTACCTGTTCATGACACAAACTTCTCAACATTCTCCTCATCCATACTACTTGACATGTTGCTGATGTAGCTGCCACATACTCTTCCTCTGCTATTGATAAATCCACAATCAGATGTTTCTTAGAAGCCCATGAAATGGCTCTTGATTCCATATGAAAAACATAACTAGAGGTGATTTTCCTTTCATCTATACTTCCAGCCCAATAACTGTCAGTATATCCAATTAGTTCAAAATTTTCTGAAGTGGTATATAAAATTCTATACCTCTTTGTTCCTTTCACATACCTCAGAATTATTTTTTATGCTTTCCAATGTGCCTCCTTTGGCCTTTCCATAAATCTGGAAATTAAACTTACAGCATGCATAATATCTGGCCTAGTTGCAGTCAAATACATAAGGCTGCCAACTATGATCTTATACAAACTTGGATCAAAATACTTGTTGCTGTTTTTTGATTAATTTAAATCCCATCATTGTAGGAGTAATTTCTGCCTTGAAATCCTGCATGTTAAATCTTTCCAAAACTTCATTCACATATTTAGCTTGAGAAATAAAAAATTTATTTTCATTTTTCTCTACTTATATTCCTAAGAAGTATCTCAGCAATCCCATATCAGTCATCTCAAATTATTATTTCATGACTGTTTTAAAATTGTCAATGAGGTAAGCATCATTACCTGTGAATATCACATTATCAACATACAAAACAACAATGAGCATCTTACCATATTTCTCTTTGATATATAATGTGGGTTCTCTTTCACATTTCTCAAACCCATTTTCCAGTAGATAGACATCTATCCTACTGTACCATGCTCTTGGTGCTTATTTCAACCCATATAGAGCCTTCTTCAATCTGCATACCTTGTGCTTTTGGCCTTCCTTTTCATATCCTAGAGGTTGTTCAACATAAACCTCTTCCATCAATACTCCATTCAGGAATGCTGATTTCACATCCATTTGGTAAAATTTCCACTTGTGTTGTGCTGCTATGGACATCACTGCTCTTACTATTTCCATTCTTGCAACTGGTGAAAATTTTTCCTCATAGTCTCTTCCTTGTTGCTTCTTGTAGCCTTTGACAACAAGTTTGGCCTTGTGCCTTTCAATCTTACCTTCAGCATTGCTTTTGGTCTTGTAGACCCATTTTACTCCAATTACTTCTTTGCCTTTTGGGAGATCAACTAATTCCCATGTCTTATTTTTCTCAATGGCATTTATTTCTTCATCCATAGCATCTATCCATTTCTTATATTTTACAACTTATTCAAAATGAATAGGATCTTCTACATGACAATATAATGAAAATAAAGAGTTCATACCTTCATTTGCTGCATCTTTCTCATAAATTTCATTCAGACTTCTGAATCTGGTTCCTCTTTCACTTGCTGAACTTGTGCTTGTAGAAGCACTCAAATCTTCTCCTTGTGATGTTCTTGGAGAAGCACTGTCATCACTTCTCAAGGGTGTTCTCATACCTGATTGTGGTGTCTCTTGCTGTCCTTGTGTTGGTGGAGGTGGTGTTACTAATGAGGGATGTCTTTCAGCCATTTATTCCTGATCATTGTCGTGAGATAAACAACTTTTTAAATTTATTGTTTTCTCAATGCTTCCATCCCAAGCTTCTTCTTCAATAAATTGTACATCTCTGCTTATCATAAATTTCTTGGTGGATAGGTTATACAATCTGTATGCTTTGGATTATTCACTGTATCCAAAAAATATGCACTTCTCCCCCTTACTGTCCAAATTCTTCCTTAGTTGATCTGGAATGTGTGCATAAGCCACACAACCAAAAACTCTCATGTGGGTGACAAACTGTTTTATGTCATTCTGTCTGGAACTTTTTTCATCGCAGCTTTGGTTGGGCATCTATTTAGAACATATGCTGCACATTGTACAACTTCAGCCCAATATTCATTTGGCAAATGTTTTGCCTTCAACATGCTTCTTACCATATCCATGATGGTTCTATTTTTCCTTTCAGCAACTCCATTTTGCTGTGGTGTATACCTTGCTATAAATTGTTTGTGTATCCCATTTTCTTTGCAAAAACACATAAATTATTTGTATATGTATTCTCCTCCTCTATATGTTCTTAAGACCTTAATATGTTGCCCACTTTGATTATCTACAAGGGCCTTAAAGTGGCAGAATTTATCAAACACTTCACTTTTAAATTTTAAGAAATAAACCCATGTTTTTTTTGTGTAATCATCAATAAAGGTTAGCATATAGTGGCTGTCTGCTAATGACGGTGTTTTCATTGGTCCACACAAATCATAATGGAATATTTCTAAGGTTGCCTTTTCCCCTATGATCTTTCATAATGGAAAGATTTCTCTATGTTGTTTGCCCAGGATGCAGCCTTCACATAGGCTGTCTGGATTTTCAATCAATGATAATCTCTTTACCATTCCTTTCCTATGCAAAAAATTCAGACCTCCAAAGTTGAGATGTCCAAATCTCAAATTCCATAACCAGTTTTAATACTTTTCTTCTCTTTGGAATGTCTCTTGTGTCACTGCTGCCATTTAGCTCATTTATTCAAATCTACTCTCATTTTGAGAGGAAAAAATCTGTTTCTTGTCATCTTCACTTGTGCAATGCATTGCTTTCTTGGTGGTTTATCCATGATGGTGCATACATCATATTCAAAGAAAACATTGTAGCTTTTCTGAATGAGCTGTCCAATGGTCAAAAGGTTACACTTCATACCAGGCACATAATAAATATCTGATATGGTTTTATTTCTCCTTTCTTTGTCAAAAAACTTATTCTACCTTTTCCCATGATAGAGACCTTACTATCTGTCCCCAATGTTACTTGAGACTTCACATTTTCGTCTAACATGGAAAACACAGAAATGTTTCTAGTCATATGGTTGCTACATCTTGAATCTAGAAATCATATATCTTCACTTTTCTCTTCAGCCATATTGCATACTAAAAACAAATTCTCTTGATTGATATTTTCTTTTGTAAAATTAACACTAGGTCTATTACTCATGTCACTCAATTTATTCCTACATTCATTGGCATAATGGCCATAATTTTTACAGTAATGACATTGGAATTGAGATTTATCATACCTTTGTCCATGTGCTTGTTTTTTTCCACCTTGTTAGCTGCTTCCTTAGCTTTGATTCTGACTTTGATTGCTGCCCCTTCCACTTGTATTTGCAAGGCTGTTTCTTCCTTTGTTTTGGCTTCTACCTCTTCCTTTTCCTCTATAGTTTCCTTTTCCTTGCCTCTTCTTTTTCCAAAAGACATTTGGGTCTTGAAGACATGCTCCAAAGATGAGTTTGTTGTTCTACCCAATATTTATTCATGTGTCATCAATGATACATGAAGCTCATCAACAATAAACTTTGAGAGATCCTTTGTCTCTTCAATGGTTATGACTATCACATCAAATCTTGAGGGTAAGTTCCTCAATACTTTCTCTACTATTCTTGTTTCTTCTACTGTCTCTCTATGAGATCTCATTTGGGTAACCAACTCAATCAATGAAGTGAAGAATGAGTCTATTGTATCATATTACTTCATGAAAATGACTTCAAAATATATTTTCATTAATTGAAGCTTTGTTGTCTTTACCTTCTCCATATCTTGGTAGGCTGTCTAGAGGGTATCCCATGCATCCTTGGACTTCTTTTCTATTGCAATCCTTGGAAATACACTTTCATGTACTGCCTAATAGAGATAGAAGAGGGATTTTGAGTCATTCTTCCTATTAATCTTCAACAAATCCTTCTTTGCCTATGTTAAGATATTATATGCTTGTCCTTCTGCTGGTTCTTCGAAACCATCTTCAACTAGCTCCCATAAATCTTGAGAGGAAAACATGGCTCTCATTGTGATTGCCAAATAGTCATAGTTTTTCTCATTGAACTGTGAGAGTTGAGTATTTTCCATACTCGTGCTTGTGCTGGCTCTTGCCATGGATAGCTTTCTAAACTATGTAATAAAAAATTGGTTGTGTTTCCAAACAAACTGTCTTACAGTTCTCTGGACTGTAATCTTCAAGCAAACAAAAAAAAACTCTGTTTTGTAAATACCTGGTTTTGCTGAGCCTTCACACTGTTGGAGAAAACTTCAACAAACTTCTTCTTCCTTCCTTCAGCTTCTTTGGAAAATGCAAAGAGCCTAGACTAGCTTCGATACCATGTTGGAATTTCTGAGTATTCCAAACACACAGAAGAAAAAAAAATCCTCTTCCCAACACAGAAAAATCAATTTAAAAAATGTGGACAGAGATGCATAAAAAAAACTTCTATTTCATTAACAATCTACGAGCTATTACAAAATGAAATTCTTCCTTCTTCTGAGGGATTACAATGCAAAATGCTTCTTGCTTAACTGCTACAAAACATAGTGTAAGTCAAAACTCTGCTCTTTATCTTTTTCTTGTTTTCTGCCTTCTGACTTACAAATTACAATACACAGTCCTAATGCTCTGTCGCTGTGTTTACATTATATAACAAATTGAATTATATATATATATATATTATAAAACTTTACCGATTTATAATATATATATATATATATATATATATATATTAAAAATCATATATATTATATATGCACCAAAGTCTAAAGACTTAATAAAAAAACGTTACCACAAAAGAAAAAATTCGAAATTAAAACCTTTACAAAAATTATTTTCGTGGTTGAAACTTTTTTATGCAACCGGTTAATGGATTGCCCATGACTTCATCGAAGCATATGTTGGTGTGCATGTTTTGCGCGATAACGCTTTAATTGGTCATAGTAGACCCTCGACGGACTTCAAACAAAAATCCAACCATATTTACGCTGAAAGCGTTCCCTTTGTTGGCTTTTCAAATGTCATTTTTCGCTCAGCCAATGAGAGCGCGTTTTCATCGTCCTTCGAACCACTGAAAACGTGCCATTTGCCCGCTGCTCCTCTTACCAGCGCACAGGCGTCTGATTTTACCGATACATATATTTATATATTTTTTCGAGACGCGTGAATTACTGGTGAGAGGCGGATACATATATTTATATATTTTTTCGAGACGCGTGAATTACTGGGAGGCGGATATGAATATTATTAATATGCGCGCCTCTCAACCCTACTTCTGTAGGAATTCTGCATCCTTTCGGTTGAGTGTTCGAATCTCAGATAAGCTTGCTGCTTCACAATTGGAGCGTTCTTGTCTTTCTGATACTCACATTTGTTTGGCAAGGCTTTGAAAATTTCAGTATCTGGTAGCAGGAGCAGGTTTCTTGTGAGTGCGAGAAAGAATCAGGTTTCTTGTGAGTGCGAGAAAGAATGGCAGGCACAGGCAAATACGTATCTGTAGCCCTCTTGGTCGTTGTCATCATGATGATGGGAGCAGCAGAAGCAGCAGAAGTGAAGGCAGCTGCGCCCAGTCCGGCAATGGAGGCAGCGGCTGCTTCAATGCCCGCCCTTCCCTCTCTATTCTCTGCTCTTGTCGCTTCCTTCTTTCCCTTTCTGGCATGCCGATTTTACTGAGATGTCTTGTGGTTGTTCTCAGATCTATTTTTCTGATGCCCTTTAGAGCCGGCTACTATTTTCTTCATATATATAGTTCTTATGTCGTATTATTCTTTTCTATTCTTTTCCAATATAGATTGCTAGCATACTGCTTCTTCACAAGGACATGGAAGAAGACCTCTGGCGTGTTCCTCTCCAATCTCCTACAGCAATACACTTCAAGGAATGCTAGAGTTAACTGCGGTGGATCGGCAGCTGGCCTTTTCTTGGTGAATATCACTGATCCATTAACCGCCTCCGAAGTCTTTACTGTCTGCAATCCTCTGACAAGAACCTCCTTAAAACTTGAACCCATGTCATCTATATGGTGCACTTTCCTCACAGGCATTGTGGGAGGAGAGGGTCCGGACAGTCATGTGACATACAAGGTGGTGGTGGTGGGGATGGGCAAGGGTCAGGGGAATCCACTTCTAGTGGAAATCTACGATTCCGCTTATAATTCATGGAGAGTTGCAGGGCACCTGCCGGGGGATGTGGTGATAAGGGGGAGGGGGGTGATTTTCTGCCACGGTTCCTTCTACTTTTTGACCTTCAAGTCTGGGGGTTTCAGCATTATGGGTTTCAACATGGGAAAGGGGACTTTCATTTCCGAGTCATTCCTTCCTGAGATGGCTAAATTCAAGAACCAGACTATTCCTCAGTTGCTTACCTGTAGGTCGCGGATCCTTGTCACATGGGGTATACTCAAAGATGGGGGGAGCTTGGGGGCGTTATCACTGTGATTCATGGCAATCCCTTCTGTAATTGCCGGTCTGTGCAACAGCTTTCTTCCCCTTCACAAGGTAAGAGATAAGTGCCCTCTTTATCAGCCAGATGGTAGGCCCGTTGATGCAGAGATTGATTCCAAGGTTGAAGATGCATTCAATAAGTTGTTGGATCAGGCGAATCAAGTAAGGCAGATGATGGGAAAATTGGCAGAGTCTGTTTCTCTGGGTTCGTGTCTAGAGATATTGAGGCAGCTTTATGGGGTCGTTGGAAAGATAGAGGAAAGACAGTTACTGAATTGGCATTTCTCTAACCTTGAGTATGCCAATGCAGGATTGCTATCTGAATTGTCCCTTGCATTTTGGGATCAGGACGATCCTTACGAGATGGGTGGCGATCATTGCTTGCTTGCCGGAGGTAATGGTAGGATGATCGATGCTATGACAAAAAATGTTCCTATTTTTTATGAAAGGGTTGTACGAGAAATTAGATATAGTGGTGGCGATGGTGTGCAGGTAATTGTCCAAGGTCAAGTGTTTCAAGCAGATATGGCTCTCTGTACAGTTCCCCTAGGGGTCTTAAAGAGTGGTTCGATCAGCTTTGTTCCGGAGTTACCTAGAAGCAAAGTAGATGCTATTAGGAGATTAGGCTTTGGATTGCTGGACAAGATTGCCATGCTCTTTCCCTATGTATTTTGGGAGTCCGATCTTGATACATTTGGCCATTTGAATCATCAAACAAGTCAACCGAGTGAGTTCTTTTTGTTTTATAGTTATGCCTCGGTGTCTGGAGGGCCGCTTCTGATGGCCGTTGTAGCTGGAGAAGCAGCAACGAAGTTCGAGAACATGCGTCCAGAGGATGCTCTGCATCGTGTTCTCCGGATTCTCAGAGGTATGACTTAAGTTACAGAAAGGTCAAACATATAGTGATCTTGTGGATTTTTAGCTTGTTTCGGTTTTCGGGTGTTAGAAATTTAGTGATCTATGATACCCATGATTACATTCACAGGTATTTATGGTCCAAGAGGAGTTGATGTGCCTGATCCCATCCAAACAGTTTGTACAAGATGGGGGAAAGATGATAATTTTCTTGGTTCATATTCGCATATAGCAGTTGGAGCATCCGGTAGTGATTATGATACTTTAGCAGAAAGTGTGGGAAATGGCCGGATTTTCTTTGCCGGGGAGGCCACAAGTCGCCAATATCCTGCAACTATGCATGGTGCATTTTTAAGTGGATTGCGGAAGGCAGCAAATATTGCCAATATTGCTAATAGTAAGTCAATGACAATGTCCTCTATAGAAAGAGGATTATCAAAGGACAATGAATGCCGTGCAGCTCTTCTTGATAACTTATTTTGGGAGCCTGATTTAGAATTTGGGAAATTTTCTGTTCTTTTTGATCCCCAATCATCTGATCCCAAGTCAATGGCAGTCTTGAGGGTTATTATTGACGGGCCCAGAAGAAAAGCCAATGATGATACAAAACCTGAATGTCGCCCCTCAAACAAGCGAGTTTCCCAACATCTACAGTCACAGTTGAATCAGCAACTCAAGTTGTATGCATTGGTGCAACGACAACAGGCACATGAACTTAGAAAGGTCGAAGGAGGAGATGAAATTAAATTACGCTATTTGTGTGAAAAGTTTGGAGTAAAGCTAGTTGGAAGAAGAGCTTTAGGTGAATTAGGAGATTCTCTTGTTGTTACCATCAGGCGTGCAAGAATTGGTCACAGGCGTATTTAGACTGCTATGCTTTACAGTTGTGGGCCAGAATAGGCAGGTTTGAAGTTATCTTTAGCACAATGCAGAGAGGATTAGGATCTGCTAGTTGTTAAGAGACTGCTTCTAGCATTTAGGCCATCAACTTTGATTTCATTGTTTTCGGTGTTGGCAGCAATTAATGAACAGGAAGGCATTCTTTGAGTAAAGTAACTCCTTCTGAGATATGGGGCCCTATTGATAAGGATGCCTGGAGGACATTATATACAATCATGCTGGCTGGGTGTTAATTGATGTTCAGCTCCTGCAACCCAATTTTTCTGGCTTTTCACTTGGAAATTGTATAGTAATGGCGGAGGGGGTTAAAAAGTTTTGACATGAGGCTTAACAGCATTATCTGCATTTTGTTTCTCTAGAAGGAGATTGCGACCTGGGCTTTTTATTGATGCCCATTGAAGTTGAAGTTCTCTGCCCGAGCTGAACCAACCACTAATGCTGAAGTGGAGCGTTTCAATGGAATTCCAAGCAATCTTTCCTTGAAGGTATATACCTGCAATACCTGTTTTACTTGTCTGCTCTTTTTTAATTCATTTCCTTTTCAGCGCCTTATATATTAGTTTATGAAAGCAGTAGTCTAACTGACATTATGAAAGCAACTGAGTTGTGGTTCGCATGCCACAAATTATGTTGACACAATGGGTCCGTGCATGCAGGCCACCTTCATCTATATCAACTCTAGCCTATACAAGCTGGTATAACATAGGGGAATAACAGGGGAAACTCTGTAAATTCCAGAATCCATCGCAATGTTACATTTTGTGATCTACACACGGGTGATGGTAATAGAACCCCATATAGCATATAGAGCAAATTATTTTGCTGCTATCAACTCGTTTGGACACAATGACATGGACTACTATAGCCTAATGGCATAGAACGATGGTAGATAGCGTGGCCTTTATATGTCAGGGGATTTACGAACCTTTTGACATGTTTGCAAGCGTTCTTCATTATGGGAATTAGGTAGAAGTCACTACTGAATAATGCTACAAGGAAACAAGATAAATCGCCCTCAACCCGGCGCCCTTCTCTTTGTGAAAAGGAAATTAGTAGGAACTGTGGCGTGATAGATATATAATACGGGCTTTGTGCCAGCTTTGTCTCTTCACGAGAACGTAGTTGTACCATCGTTTTTATGCAGTCATTTGTCCACATTGCTACATGGAGATCGGAGGTCTCTGCAGTGATGACGCAGGGATTTGCAGTTTCTCTTTTATTGTTTTTGTCTGCGTTTTTTAATTTCGCATGGACATTACTCTGTTCATAGCCTGGGGAGTTTTTGAGCTTTCATCTAATCGATTGAATTTATGATAACTTACCTTTATGAACTGCACCTTGACATTGATCACAATGCAGACTTTTTGCATTCTAGTGGCGATCGAATGGATGATGAATGTTATGGACATGGCTGAGGGTCATGGGCATGGACATCATACCAGGAAGATTAGCCCTCCAATGCCATTTGCCATGAATGCCACAGAATCCCGTATGATCGAGCAGGCATTCATGAAATGGGTGAGGCAAATGGGCAGCCTGAAACATTCCATATTCAGGACAGCCAAGAACAAATTTCTTCCCACATTCTATGTCACAGTCGACAAGAAACCAGGTGTGGGGGATTACACGTATGTGCAGAAAACCACATAATCAAACTTTATATTTTGAATTTTAAATATTTATATTTATTTTAATAAAAATATTTATTTTTAATTTTAATATTATTCATTTGTTATTTATGTAATTTTATTTTTATTTCATTTTATTTATTTGTTTGTTTATTTATTTATTTATTAATCTTTATTTTATTTTATTTCTATTTATTTATTTATTATATTCTTGTTTTTGTAATTAAGAATTTAATTTTTATTTAATTTTATTTATTTATTTATTTTTATCTATTTTATTTTTAATTTTAATTATATCTTTATTTTATTTTATTTCTATTTATTTATTTATTTATCTGATTTTTACTTTTATTTTTCTTTTTTTTTTATTGGTTTTGAAATCTTTTCTTATCATAGCATGTAATTATTAAAAATAAAATAAATATATAAATTCAAACTTTAATTATTATTTAATTACTTTTAACATTTACTTTATTCGATAATAATAAAAAACAATTGAATATCCTTTGAATAATGCACAAAGGCTATCTCTCTCTTTTATAAAGTGCTTGAATATTAATAGAAATCCTCCCCTTTTAAACTGTATTAAAAGGCAATATCCTCTCATTATATTTTGATGTTCGAACTTCTTAGACCATAACCCCAAGCAATAACAAGTATACGCCCTCCCGAAAGCCTACATTCCATTGCTATGTTACTAGAGACGCCATGATAGTGAATTCGGTTGATTTCAGTCCCTTGAGGCCATCTGCCTTCTTTTCCCCCCTTGCATCATTGGGACGTTTCCTTTCAGCGTTCCTTTGCACCTCCCGGTCGTTGCAACTTTTGATAGAGGTTTATCGCATCCATTTGGGGGTGGTGTGACTGTACACCCAAACGATGCAATAGCCTTCCCATTGGTTGAGGGCTTCATTACTAGGCATGTGGGTCCAGTTCATTAAGTGCAGGCTAAGGACTGGTGACATGGGATCAAACTCGTGCGATCACCTTCCGATGGGTTGGCAGGTGTGAGGATGTGGACCATGGCCTCTGCGGGATTTTGGCCCATTCAAACTTCAAATGAAATGGTGGTTAATGCAATGGCTGTTGGTGGTGTTTAAATGCGGGTACAAGATAGCTTTGAAGGTGGGGTTTGCGTGGTGTAAACCACAGATTCTCAAATCAAAACAGGCTACGGCCTTTGCCCAAAGAAATGAATTTGCAGGGTTTATAAACACAGGTTTTTAATGCTTGATAGAGTAAACAAAGATTAAAAATTTCGGCTCTTGCTGTCCTTCAAAATTACAGTCATAATGAATTTCTGTCCTCCTTTTGTCTGGATACAGTTGGAATTAACGTTTCCAACAAAGTGTGCCCAACGAAATTTATTCGTAAGGCAAGAGAGAGTGATCGATTAGTCTTGGTGGAGCAGTCGATATTGTGAATACTGTTAGTACTGGGATAGGAATTGGAAGAGGGGGTAGAACTGTACTAGAAGGACATATCGTCTTTATCATTTTCGTCATTGGAATGATAAGCCATGACCTGGGCGAGGCACTGGACGACAACCTTCGCTACAAAATTATGGGTTCCCTTGATGTTGGAGAGCATAGTCAATACTAACCGAACATGGTGACGATTAACCTCATCCATTGGAACTCTTAGAGGATTATGCAATGTGAAAGATTTTCAGAACTCAATAGAGACGCTCGATCTTGGGATTATGCAATGTGAAAGATTTTCAGAACTCAATAGAGACACTCGATCTTGGGATTATGCAATGTGAAAGATTTTCATAACTCAATAGAGACGTTCGATCTTGTGTGCTTTGCCCTTGATGAGCAAAACAAGCAGCAGAATGACGATATATCGTTTCGTCGAGTAGTGGCAGAATAGAAGCAAGTGGTAGCGGGGAATATGTATCATCTAACCATAGAGGTCGAGGACGACGATAAGCCAAAGCTGTACAAAGCCAAGGTGTGGGTCAAACTCTGGGAGAATTTCAAGCGTTTGGAGGATTTTAAGCCTGTGGAGGAACCCTCTATTTCCAGGGCTGACCTTGGAGTCAAGCAAAATAGTTGATGCCTCTTCCAAGGTGGATTTACATTTGAAGACTAAGTAGAGCAGTAGGCAGATAAACGTATTCAACTCCACATCTGCTCCACGTTTTTCATTTTTTAACAATCAATATTATTTTACAGTATATATAATGGTGGCAACGGTCAATGTTTAATGTTCAACATTGGATAACCTTCATATTTTTCAGAATATAAAACGTAGCTTTGCGTAATAAAGCATATGTTGGAAGTCGACAATGCAAACAATATTGTTGGACGTTTCAAATTCCTAGCAGTTGAACAGTTTGAATTCCTCCCATTGTGTATAAATGAGATTTAAAAAACGAACACATGGAGTTGGCCATTAGAACTGTTTACAATAGATGGTTTATGATTATTGGTTGTATCGGATAGATTCAATAGAGGCTGAGATTTACTTTATGACGTTGCACCAAGGATAAAAAGACTGGCCATTGAATTTTAATGTTGTTAATACCGATGTTTCGTGGTATTAGAAATGGTCGTGGTCATGGAACACAATATGGTCGTTTGGCGTTGTATTGGTTTATTGGTGTTACGTGAAATTATATTAGCGTTTTGTGCCCTAATTTACATTTACTATGAAATTCATGAAAAATAAAGCAATGTTATGTTAATGGATGGATAACATGTGAATGTAATAGAAGAATCTCCCGACGATGTGGGTTCCTTCCACGACTTGAAGGAGTTCAATGTGATTCTGGTTGGCATTAAAATATAAAGCTGCTCAACCTTGCAATACATAAAATCTCTGAATTCTCCTTTTCACCGAGTCCAGACCACAAGCGATTGTGATGAACGATGAGGCCGAAGGCTGACGAAATTGTCTTGACCATAATGATCAAAGCTCAAATGTGGGTTGGGGCCAAAGCAACTGAGAAGCTAGTGCATTGGATCACCGTTTCTAAAATATAATCCCCACATGAAGTTCTCTGGTTAGAAACTCCAACCACGGAAGCTAGTGGCTATAAGTTGTAAAAACCAAAACAAGACTGCTCCTATGAAAATAATCAGTAAAGTAGGCATATGAATATCTAAACGCTCCAGGTTTCGACCTCTTATTTACAAATCTCTTTGTAACGGCTCCGCTTTGACCCCCAGCCCTTGCAGAATGCCTGAGAATGATTTTGTCTTTGCAACTTTCTCTTAACAATGCCCATCTATGAGTGACTCTTTGGTTTCGAAACTGCCATTTTGTCTTTCTATTGAGAAAAAAAAAACCACTTGCAATTTTCTATTTGTTGGCTAAGTTAGCTATGCTAACTTGGTGTTGGTAGTAATTAAAAATTCTATTTGTTTGCTAAGTTAGTTATGCCAACTTGGTGTTGGTAGTTATTAAAAATTCTATTGCTTAAGGAGAACATGGTTCAAGAGACACAAAATACTATCTTTCCCTTATTTTTACTTACCTTCATCTTGTTGAATTTATACCTAAGACATGGTTATCCTTTATGGAACAATAATCTACTTCCCTTCGTCTCATGTTGATATAGATTTATGGTTGAACTTCTACTTATGAAACACATATAGCCTCAGCTAAATGTCCTAGTCTTAACCCATGTCTACAAATAGTTGGCTTTTGAGTTGGATAATTTCCATGATTCCATTTAACAAAATGTTTTCAGAGGTGTATTCTTCCAATAATTTCTTGCATTTGTTGTAAGAATAAGTGGTCAATTTGCAGATAGAACAATACTTATATGTATGCCTTGTGAAAACTTATAATAACTTAAAACTGAGCTAGTAAGACTTTGTAACTTCCTTTTGTTGTTGAAAGCACTGATGTAGCATTTACCATTGGATGGTTTCCCCTACTAGTAGTATGGAGGTTCCAGAATGAGATCAGTGAGCTAGTCATTCAGAAGTTTGCTATTAAGATGTGGATATAAGGAAAAAAAGTTTTCAGGTGCTTTGTGAAGCTCCTAATCCCCTTTCCATTGATGTCAAATGGGGAGGTAATAATATATTACGAGAAACAAGGAGAAATTTTTTTTAGGACAATAGGGGAGGACAAATGTGTTGCCAACAATGCCAAAGGGAGAGATTAATGGAATTGTTTTCATTGATGGAAAAGAAGCAACAAAAAGGCAAAGAAGCAGGGAAATAAGAGGTGATGGTAAAGGAGAAACAACAAGGCAAAGAAGGAAAAGAGAGAGAAGCAAGGACAAAGGAGAAAAAACAAGGAACAAAAGGAGCATCAAGACAATAACATCTTGGGCATACAAACAACAAAGGATTAGCAATATAAAAACATAGATGTGGCGTTGTGTATACATTGGATTGAAGGGATTGTGTATTGCAAGAGAAAAGATGTATGCAAAGGAGGAGATGGGTAAGATAGATGCTGCATATGTTGTTATAGTTGCAAAGCAACAAGTTATACTTGTTATGTTTGATGAAAACATAACAAAAGAGGATAAAATACTTTGATGGCTTGGAAGAACATTGATGCTTGCATGTGTTGTGTATAAGATTGATTTGAATACTGGTTTGTTGGAGAAAATTATTGTGATGTAAGGCAAGACTCCATTATAGCAAAGGCAAGGCTGCTCAGACGATGACATGAAGATTTTGTGATGCAAGTCCAAGGGAAAATCAAATATGTTGCAAAGATTATTGTGATGCATTAATGGAAAATGTTTTTATTTATCATAAGAAATGAATGCTCAATTATATAGTCATATACTATTCCTATAATATTACATGATGTTGGAATTATGTTGATGAAATTAATATTACATGTGGATGAAATTAATATTAGGTGGATCATTTATTTTTGTGTTCTAATATTCATGTCACACAAGGAGATAACTCCACAAAATGAACCGTGAGATTTGATTGAGGGTGCTCATGAATATATACATGGAGGTGAGATTGTTGGGATTAATTTCCCAATGTCTCTTAGACTTCATTATTTCCTATTTTACAATAATGTACAATTTCACCCAATCCCTTAGGATTAGGTGTCAACTTTCCCACCCTTAATATGAAGGGATGTTGGTGAGTCTAAGCATCATTCTAATTTTTTCAAACTTTTATCTTCCAAGATATTTGGTGAAGATGTCTATAGTCTGCTCATTTGTGGAACAATGTCGTAGATGGATAGTTTTGGCCTCAACATGATGTTGAATCAGATGGTATTTTGTATTGATGTGCTTCATTTGATCATGGAACTTTGGGTTCTTGGAAAAATTTATTGCAGAAGTGTGGTCAATCATGAGTGGAGTTGAATGAATTTATTTTATTTGCAAATATTCTAGGATTTTCCTGAGCCACACAAGTTCCTTTGTTGCTTCAGTTGCTGCCGCATATTCTGCCTCAGTTGTCGAATCTGCTGGAACTGACTATTTGCATGATCTCCAGGAGACAACTCTTGATCTAAGACTCATAGTATAACCTGAAGTAGATACCCCAATTTATTTGTCTCCATTAAAGTTTGAATTAGAGTATCCAATAAAGCTGAAGTCGCCCACTTGTGTATATTTGAGTCCAAAGCCTTAAGTCCCTTTCAAGTAATTTAGAACTCTTTTTGTAGTAGACCAATGTCCTTCATAAGATTTTTGCATAATCCTGGAGAGGATTCCAACAAAAAATGAGATGTCTGGTCTCGCAGTAGTCAGGTAGATGAGACTTCCTACAAGATGTCTATACTTCATTTCATCCTCAAATTCCTTCCTTTCAATGGATGTGAGCTTCAAGTTTTGTTCCATCGACGTGGTCAAAGGATTTCATTCAACCATGCCAAAATTGTTCAATAGATCTCCGTTGTACTTATTCTAAGAAATGAATATAAATTTAGGATGTTGAGTTACTTCAATACCAAGATAGTAGTGAGCATAGCCCAAATCAACCATTTCAAAACCTTTCTTCAATTCCTTCTTTATGGATGCAATATAAATCTCATTTTTCCCTGTCATCAAAAGATCATCTACATACACCACAAGATATACAATTGTTTTTGCAACTTTCTTAACAAACAAAGTTGCATCATTAAGATCAAAATGTTTGAAGTTAAGTTTCAGAAGATGCTCAGTTAATTTCTCATACCAGGCTCATGGTGCTTGCTTGAGGCCATACAAGGATTTTATAAGCTTGCATACTTTGTGTTCTTGGCGCTTCACAAAAAATCCTTTTGGATGGGACATAAAAAAATTATCCTTTAGATCTCCATTCAAAAAGACGGTTTTTAAATCAATGTGATGGACTTTCCAACCATTGTGAGCTGCTAAGGAAAAGAGTGTCCAGATGGTGGCCCATTTTTCTGTTGGGGCAAAATTTTCCTCATAATCGACCCCTTCTTTCTGTGCAAAACCTTTTGCCACAAGCCTGCCTTTATGCTTGTCAAGTGAGCCATCCGCTTTGTACTTGTTCTTGTAGATCCACTTGCAACTAATTGGTTTGGTTCCCAATGGAGGATCAACCATCTTCCAAGTTCCATTCTTTATCAAGGCATCACACTCGTTTTGCATCGCTTCATTCCATTCATCATGAGAAGCTTCTTCTTGGAAGGAAGCTGGTTCAAGATATGTAAATTCAATTCACAATTATAAGAAACATCCATATCAATAGGTGAATTAGAATCATCTACATCACCTCCATTTTGTCGGGTGGAACTTCTTGTTCCTGTCTTTCCAACCTCATCGGGACGAACATTTTCCAGTGTCTTTGTCAGCCATTTAGGGGGAAAACTACTCATTTTATTGATTTGAGATTGAATCAAGATTCAATATCCCAGTTATGTCAATCACATCATTCAAGGTGTCATCTGTGGTTGGTTCTTCATGTGGGGGAGAGAGTGCTTTGGAATATGATTCCACAAATTGATTCAATATAGGAATCCCCCCTTCAAGATGTGGAATCTGATTATAAAATTCTTGAAATGAATTTGCATGTGTGAATCTATCCATTTGATCAAATTGCTGCTCAACAACATCGCCAGTCTTGGAAGATTCAAGGAATATGAAATCTCTAGATACTACAAACTTCTTATTGACGTCATCATAGAGATGGTATCCTTTGGAGGTATTGCCAAGAAGATACATTTTCGACTTCTAGCACCAAGTTTATTTATTTTTACCTTAGGTATCAAAGTGCAATAGGTGGAACCAAAGACCCTGAAATGCTTTACCGAAGGAATGTGTCCATGCCACATTTCATAAGGAGTTTTATTTTTGATTGTATTATAAGGACACCTATTCTTTATGTACACAACAAATAGAACTTCACCAGCTTAAAACATCAATTTTACATTTTGAAAAACATCATGGATGAAACCATATTTAAAATTTTCATGTTCATTCTTTCAGCCACACCATTCTGTTGGGGATTATAAGGCACAATTTCTTGATGTATGATCCCATGTTGGCGAAGATAGTTTTCAAATTTGTTTGAAGTGTATTCTTTTCCATTATCAGTGTGCAAAGAGCCAATATGAGTTTGTGCATCATTTTCAATCCATGCATGAAAATTATTGAATGTTTGAAAAGAATCATATTTGTTCTTCAATAAGTAAACCCAACACATTCTGGTGTAATCATCAATAAATGTCATTAGATATTTATTTCCATTTGTAGAAGCAACATGCATGGGGCCACATAAATCTGAATGAATAAGCTCAAGTTTTCTATGTGCTCTGGAATGTGAATCACGAAAGGATTGTTTTCTATGCTTTCCTAGAATACAAACATCACATTTCTTAATTTTCCTAGGAATTGTAGGCAATCTAGTAACACCATTTTTCTTCAACAATCGAAGGCTATCATAGTTTAAGTGTCAAAATCTAGCATGCCATAAAAGAGTTGATGGGAATGTACCTTCATCATAGTGAGAACTAAATGCAAAGTTTAGTGCATGAGCAGAGGTACCTTGCAGCTTTAGGAGTCTTCCTTCTTCTATTCCTCTCATGGAAAGTGAGCGATCTAATGCTTTTCTGACCTCAACCTTGCCATCAAACATGTGAATGGAGTGTCCTTTCAGGCGGATGTTAACTAAGGGCAACAAGTTTCTCCTCAACTCAAGGAGGTATAGAACCTCATGTAGAAGATGGTCTGGAAGACCAGGCAACTTAAGCCTATTATGCCAAGCCCTAACAGTTTGAGTTTAGATTTGTCTGCAAAGTATACTGCTCCATCAACCTTGTCAGTATATTATTCAAAAAAATCTTTTCTAATATTCATGTGACATGTTGCTCCTGAATCTAGGAACCAATCATTTTTCCAAGAAGTAAGTGAAGCATTAAACAAGTCTTCAGTTACTCCAATGTTACAATGTGCTACAACATAATTAGTGGATTCAAGTGCTTTACCTTTGTCTCTGTCATGAGTTTTACCTTTTTCTTGATTTATTTGTTGCTCAATTTTTTCCTAAGGAAACTTACATGTAGATGCATCATGCTAATGTTTATTGCAGCGTATGCAATGAAGATCAGATTTTTCACTTTGATCTTCTCTTCGCCCCCTTCCTCTAAAATTTCTTCTTCCTCTTCCTCTTTGGCCACCTCTTCCTCTAGAAGAATCTTGAGCATGATTCTTCTCTCTATGTGCGAAACATACAACTTCTTCAGACGACAGAGGGGCTTTCTTCTTTTCAAAAGCCTTCTCTCTTTCTGCAAAATTTTTCTCAAGGGAATCAAAGGCGATCTTCATGAGGTTTCCACTTGCTTGCAATGAATCAAGGTAGTGTGAGTAAGTGGGATAGAATTCCTTAACATAATCTATGAGAGGTATGTCAACTTCTACACCAATATTTTTAATGTCATGCATGATAGATCTTACTTCTGTTGCTAAAGCAAGAGGGTCATCATTTTTTGAATTTAAGGCTGAATAGCTTAATCATTAATTGAATAATTTAAAGTTTTGAATGTGAGTCATAAAGTTCTTTTAATTTCCTCAAGGCTTCATAGGCGTTTGAAAATGGTGTAATATAGTGACTCACCTCTTCATTTACAAAAGTTGCAATAAAGACATAGGCCTTGCAATTCTTTTTTTCCCAAATGGCAATCTCCTTGTCTAATGTGGGATTTATTGGTGCATTATCTCCTTCTCCTTCACAAATTCCTCTCCACAACTCATTAAAAATGAGAGTGTGCTGGATTTTCTGAGACCACTAAGGATATTTCTGCTTTTGAGAGAGAACTACTCCCATAATAGATATGAGACAGTGCATTGTAAATATTTACTATAAAATAATGTAGTCTGCTGGAAAAGGACTCAATTCTGGTGTTAAAAAATGTATTATGCTGCAAAAAAACTCAATTCTAGTGTTATATATATATATATATTCATAGGTTTTATCTAGGGGAGGTTGTACCTGGGGGAGGTCATACTTGGGGGAGGCCAGACTTGGGGGAGGTGGGACCTCAGGGAGGTCATATTTGGGGAAGTGGAATAAGGGGAGGTGAAGGCCGAGGGAGGAGGGAGGGAAGAGGAGGGAGCGGGGGAGGGCGGAGGAGGGAGCAGAGGAGTGCTGCGATGAGAGAAGGGAGTGGAGGGAGGAGAGAGGAGGGGATCGCGGAGGAGGGCGCTGTGATGGGAGAAGGGAGCGGAAGGAGGAGGGAGGAGGGGAGTACGGAGGAGGGCGCTGCGATAGGAGAAGGAAGCATAGGGAGGAGGGAGGAGGGGAGCACAGGGGGAGAGTGTTGCGACGAGCCGCAGGAGGGAGCAGTGACAGGAGGGAGGCTGTTCTGGGAGCCTGTAGGTGCTGCGGAGCTGTGGGAGAGAGAAGGAGATATAAGCAGTGTGAAGGAGAAGAGCCGAAAATAATTTTTGAATGCAACAAAACAAACTTTCAAACAATTCAGTCTGGGAGGGCCAAAAACAATTTTTGAACGCAAAAAAATAATTTCTCAATGCAAAAACAATTTCTCGACGCAAAAAAACAATGCACATGATTTTGCAGGAATATGACAGAGGTGTTAGTCTGCAAAAAAATTGAAAACAAAGACACTTTTGCATAATGGAGGGAGTTACAAGGGAAAGGAAGCCAAAAAAAGAGTTGGCTCTGATACCATGTCAGACCAGGAGGTAAATCCACAGAATGAATTGTGATATTTGATTGAGGGTGCTCATGAATATAGGTGAGAATATTGGGATTCATTTCCCAATGTCTCTTAGACTTTCTTATTTCATATTTTACACTAATGTACAATTTCACCCAATCCCTTAGGATTAGGTGTAAAAAATTCAAAACATGAAGAGTTTGGAAACAAATACGTAGAAGGCAAAGACTCAATCCTGTTCACTTCATATTCCTATGTGGGATACAAAAAACCAACTACCAATATTTATAAAAGATGCGATTTTATAATGCAAAGAGGGGTTAGAGAGTGGGAGGTGTGAGAGATAATTGAGGTGTTATGCATTAGTTACCTGGAACATAGGAAGGTTATGTGAAGTATATTTGAAGGGAAGAAGAGACATAGATGAAGATGGAAATATGAAAAATTGATGACTAGGTAAACCAACACATTGTTGTTTCTTGTTTGTATTAGGGGATTGTGGTCTCATTTCAAGTAGTGGTTGTGGAGCCTGTTGAGGTAGGAGCCTCCTGTAGGTTATAGCCTACATAAACATATGAGAGTTAGAACTTCCTTGCATGTTGCAGCTTGCAAAAAATTTAGGTAGCAACCTCATGTAGGTTGGAGCCTATAGAAAATAAGATGTAATAAAGGAATAAGAGCTTGCCTTTGCATCACAACAATAACAAATCATGGTTTTCTCCCATTACGAATTTCCACTTATATCTCTTGTCAATATATGTTGTTATTATGTGATGATGTGATGTTTTGGTTTGCTTATTACTTATTGTTCACATACTCAATATGCTAGTCATTGTTTGTTAATATTTTTATTTAATATTTCAATTAATAGATTTTAAAGAGAATAAATTGATGTCCATAAATATACTAAATTGATTCACTCTAATTTAATTAAATTTTCATCAAATACATTTTTTATTTTAAAATCTATTTTAACTTCAAATTTTTCTTAATATATTTCCCTTACCATCCAAAAACATCCATATTATAATTTCAAAATAAAATTATAAACAATAATTTTAAAACATTTTAAAAGGGTTAAAAATATATGATAATAATACCAATGGGAATTGGAAGATGCTAACCTTGTTGAAGATGTAGCATCAAGTGAAGTTGTGTTAGAGAAGTAGAGGAGTGATGCATGAACGGATAGAAAAAATATATTTGTTTGATGGGATAACGACATTGTGAAGATTAATAATATAAAAAGTAAATTATATATATAGTTTGCAAATCTAATGAAAGATTGTTATTGTTTTATTCACTTTTTTCTGCTATTTAATTTTTACTATTTTAAATAGAGATGAAAGTAAAATTTATTTATTTGATATAAATGTTTAAAAATAATTTTTTTTTTATAAAGATGTGATTTTATTATTATATGTATTTATTATAATTATATTCAAAATTTTGTATATTATTTTTTTTAAACGAAGAATTATGTAACGACTTTAAATATTAATTTTTTACAAACGTAAACATACTTTATCATTTTTTTTAAAATCTCTGGGGGTAAATACCTCACTTATCTCAGAAATTAGACTTTGGTCCATATGTAATTTTTTTTAAAGTAGATTTGCCCAAATTTTCAACTAAAAATAAATAAATTTATATATACAAAAACATCAAAAATAAATTTAAAAAATCTCAAATTTCATTATAATTAAATTTAAAAGATCACTCTACCAAAACACTCGAGAGATGTATTAAAAAAATCTATTATGAATATCTTAGATCATATTCTCTCTTTTTATTTTTCTTTGAAATTTTCAATAATATTATATTAATTATTAAACATTTGCATAGCAATTTGAGAGAAAATATAGGAAAGAGTGCATACACCATCCAAGGAAGATCGATGAAGAAATACAATTTGACATCGTAATTCTATTCATAGATGGATATATAGTTTGTGTTAAAAGTTATGTAATTGATAACCATATTTTACATTTTGGGTTAGCTAATTCTATGGGGTATCGCTATACACCATCCAATATGTTAATTTCTATACTCCATACACCGTCCATGGAAGACCGATTAAGAAATCAAAATTCACAATGTAATTCTATTCATAGATGCCTATATAATTTTTGTTAAAAGCAATCATGTTTTACAATTTGGGTTGGCTAATTAGATATGGTATGGCCATAATATAATCAACTTATTTATATGTAAATTTATTCATAGATTCCTATATAATTTGCGTTAAAAGCTATGGAATTGAAAATCATGTTTTACATTTTGGGTTGGCTAATTAGATATGGTATAGCTATAATATAATCAACTTATTTATAATCTTATTCATAGAGGCCTATATAATTTGCGTTAAAAGCTATGGAATTGAAAATCATGTTTTACATTTTGAGTTGGCTGAGTTGGCTATGGAATTGAAAATCATGTTTTACATTTTGAGTTGGCTGAGTTGGCTATGGAATTGAAAATCATGTTTTACATTTTGAGTTGGCTGAGTTGGCTAATTAGATAGGTATGACTATAATATAATCAAGTGTTACTTTTTTTTATTATATTTATTTTTAATTATTAAATTTATTTAAAATTGTATTTATCAAATATTAAAAGGATTTTTTAAGAAATAAATAAAAATTTTATATTAAGAAATATTTATATTTCAATAATTTTAATTACTATTAAAATGATAGAATTAGTATTAAAATATATTTAGCCTAGTTTTAATACTGACATTTATTTTTGACATTGGCTCCATGTGGCTTTTGTTGTTTTGAAATTAGCTTCATGTGGATTTTTTTTGTGTTACAACATGACATAGCTGACATTCAAGAAAAAGTTGTGCTAGAAATCATGTTTTTTGAATTAATGGATGTGGTTTATGGACTTTTTGGGTTATGTTTGAGAAGATATTGCAACATGGACAATGTGTTTAATTATCTTTATTAACAAATAATTGGAAGTTGAAGTATATGAAACATGACTCAGGAGTAAATGTAGGATATATGAACTATAAACATTTTATACCAAATTTGCAAGAACTTCTAGTACCATGATTAAGAAGACTCATAGAAAAAAATAAAATGCACAACATAATTTGTAAACTTGAAATGTAACTAAATTTAGGATTTGTAAACCTAAGAAGTAACCTAAATTTGTAATAATCCATGTATACATGTATATAAGAATAATTTAGTATTTCTAAGAAAATGAAAATTAGTGATTATTGAGCTTCAAAGCTATTATGCTCATGATGACCACAAGTGTTAATTTTCATTTAGAAATAAGCAACAAGTGATAATTTCCATTTAGAAATAAGCAATTTGACGTTGCATTATATGATTTCAATTTGTCAAATAGTATTTACATTGGAAAACATAAAGATAAAGTACCTGTACCATTATTAAGAAAATAGTTGAAGATAAATAACTAATGTACTATTAATCATAAGAGTATGTGTGACTGAATCAAATAGACATATTCTTGACAAGAGAAAAAAGAGAGAAAAAGTGCCAACACTGTGCAAAGTCCAAAATTAACCCAATATTCTTTATCTAGTGGCTTCTCCGGCAGCAAATTTTCCAAATGGACTTTTATTTATGTTGTTACAATGTTGTTTAGGGGTCATGATATGTGTTATTAGAAACAAGAATGGCTGCGGAGCAACAAGTCCCTGCCATGAGGGAGTGGAATTTATTTTCCATGAGAGAGTGGGCTTTATTTTTTAATGTAAGAAAAACATTTATTGCAATGCTCAACTCAAGGAGTTGAAAGGAGATCATAATTTGTACATAACTTCTTATCTACAAGATCTTCTCTATGCTCTATGTTTATTTTTATAAGTTTACCACGTATTGAAATTCAAACCTACCAAATTTTAAAATAATGTAAAAATAATGTTTTAACAAGCTGAGAAAAAGAAAAAGTATGTGGTATATACTGAGATACAACTATATATATTTATCAAAGTCTTTGCAAATGAAACAACTGCATATCAAACATGTCATGTGTTGTATGTAGTGTGTCTCTAATTTATGGTGATGACAGAGTATAAAGTATAAGGCTTCTTCATTCGAACTTTAAAATCTGTAAATAATTGGAAATGCCACATATATTCACACCACTTCTTGCTGTCATTTCTTCCTTGAAAAGCAAGGAAAGATTTTCAAACACATGTTGAATTTTCTTCTATATTTGCCAAAACCTGCATAGTAGATCAAAAATAGTAATTTCCGAAATGTGCAAAGTATATCAATAAATAGTAAATGTGTAAACCTAAATCACTGTGCATGCTTTTCTTTTTTTCATTTCGTGGAAACCAAAAATATTATATTGTAATATTCTTTGAAATAAACAATCTACATGCGTGTCAGATTTTTCTTATTCTTTTCAACAAGTCAGTTTACAATAACTCAATCAACCAAATGAAAATTTCAAAATATTGTAGTGGAGAGAATACCAAACATCATTCATAAAAATGGCACCAGAAATTTGATATCACACATCTCTATGAGAGACTTTATAATGTACATAAGATCAGAAAAATGAGACAAACATTAATATATCTTCACCGAGTTACCATAATAAGGATATACTTTCTCGCCAAGTTGCAAAACAAGAACGAAGTAAACAACACGTTCTCGCATGCAATGCACGTGTCTGCGCCACCTTTATAGATATCCCCAATGTCTGGGCTTTCCCACCAGTGTTGGAAAGAAGAAGTGTTAAATTACAGTCCTGGAGATTGAACACAATATGCTTTAGAACGTGGTGATAACCAAATTAGCTTATGATTTTTTTGTGCAGAAATGAAAATAAGGCATACCAACGTTTACACTATCGAAACTGGCCAAATGCAGTAGAGATTACTGCAACGTGCACCCATGTCCAATGGTCATCACAAAAGGATCCCGGTTAAACCAATAGGGATTCTTAGGATTATACTTCATGACCTCATCATATAATATATGACCAATGTTGCACCCATGTCTAGTGCTCAGCACAAACTGATTTCGGTTAAACCAATAGGGATTCTTAGGATTATACTTCATGATCTCATCATATAATATATAACCCATTGGGGTGCAATCCATAGGCAACCCAGGGTGCCTAAAATTTTCCTTCTCGACAACATCGATGGAAACAAAACATATAGCATTGATCAATTTCTCCACCAGCCGTGGCCTCCAGGGTCTCAACCGTAGCAACTTAGACGACCTTGGGGGCCGACGATCTCAGGCGCCTATGGGATAAGCTTCTCTAAGAGCAGGCAACCATACCATGTGACCAAAGCTTCAATCCTGCAAATTTACTGAAGCTGAATCCTGCTGGCAAGACAGAGGAGCTTAGACAGGTTCTTCCTCTACAGTCTCAGTTTCTAAGGATTCTAGGGTTGCCTTCTATTATTGTTCTGCAGGCACTCGCTTCTGATGAATCTGATTCTGCCGTTGATAGGCCCGTTAGGGTCCGCATATCATAGGTCGGCTATTGATTCCAATTACTCCAGAAACTTATTCTGAGTTCTCTGATTATGCCGAAAGGCCCAATGATGCTAAATTTCTGATTTCAGATATGATTGATGAAATTGATGATTTGGATTCTATTGGCCCGACATTGGTCATATAGATTTTTTGAAGAGCTTGAATAGGCCATCCAATGAATTCAAGAAAATACCATTAATGAATAAATATAGTCCCGATCCAAGTGAAAATTCGGTGTATTATGCCATAGACTATCTATGCATTTTTGGATTTCTTTTCACTTGGATTCCAGACTCTTTTTAGCCCACTGCTCCTTTTTGGGATTATTTATTCACATGAATATGTGTGATTTGCTACTGTTCCATGATTATATACCATGATTACTACTTCTACTAATGATATTTTATGCCAGTGAAGGAAGAGGCCATGGCGAAATAATCTGAGAACAACCCACTTCAGATGCGGGACAACTTAAGCTACCCAAATGCCCAAAATTAAAGCTTTTCCTCTGCCATTTTTTGGACAAATTCCTACCAACTTGAAGGCACTGGTGGACGAATTCCTCGGCACACTATGTGGTCCAGTGATAGGTGAAGTTAATTTTTTTTTTTCTCTTAGTTAATTCTCTTTTGCTATCTGCAAATTTTGTTTTATTGTTGTCTATTCTATTTATGTGTGCTTGTTTATATCTCTGTTTTAGATTTAGATTTGCAAGAATTGTGTGAGCCATTTACCAGAAGCTAAGCCCACCAAGCCCCTTTTAGCCAAGAACCTTTGTAAATCTTTGGAAACAATTAATGTTAGGGTATGCAGAGCTCTAAAAACATAGAGGAAATGTATACAACACTTCATTGCATCCATAAATGATGCAATCATATTTAAAATATATATGAATTTATCACAGTAAGAAAAGACTTACTGTTTTGTGCCTTTTGAATAATATTGCTTTCTTCTTGCTTTCTTCCTTTTGAACATGTTTGATATCTACAAACTCTAAAATGGAGATAAAGCTGACTTTGCATTTCTATTGCTGGGGAATTTCTATCTTTACAAAATTTGCGAAGATAAAGTTGAATTTACATTTCTATTGCTGGGAATTGCTATCTTTACCAAATTTTCCGTTGGGAAGGTATGCATAGCTATAAAAACACAGAGGAAATGTATGAAAAACTTCAGTGCATCCAAAAATGATGCAATCATATTTAATATATATATATATATATATATATATATATATATCACAGTAAGAAATAGACTTACAACTTTCTACCTTTTGAACAATACTATTTTTTCCTGCTTTCTGCCTTTCGAAAAATACTTTTTTCTTCTTGATTTCTGCCTTTCGAACAATATTTCTTTCTGCCTTTTGAACATGTTTTATATCTGTAGACTCTAAAATGGAGATAAAGCTGAATTTGCATTGTTATTGCTGGGGAATTGATGTCTTTGCCAACTTTTCCATTGTGATGTGATGAAAGTTGCAGAGGAGAAAATTTGGGAGCAACAAAGGTGTAGAATCAGTCTAAAACTTTCAAGAGAGATTGAAAGTCTATTCTAAAAATCTCTCCGAAGAGATTGCAAACAACCGGTAGTGGGAAAATTTTATTGACAACTATTAATTCCGAATTGGTGTTGGCTGCAAAGTGGCAGCACACGAATTTCATGTGTGTACAGCTAGTAGTGCGAATTACTTAATGAAATAACATAGAATAAGGCATAAGGATACAAAAATAGTATAACATTTAATATTGTAGATTAATGTTAGTATTAATCTACACGGTGAGCATATATGATCAAAAAATTTAAAAAATAAACAACATATTATATGGTTTGCCTAGGGAAGAGGCCAATCAGATGGCAAAACTGTTTACCCCTAAAAAATTTGCTCGAGGTGATGAGGAGGAATAAAAAATTTGTTTAAAGCTAGATAGGAAGAAATAATTAGCCTATTGAATAATGCTAATATCACCAAACCGATTACAATAGTCCCTATGCCCGCTGAAAGGACTAATAAGACTTGGAGATCCTCACGGATTTCTCATCCCGTTTTGTTGATTCAATAATAAAAAAACCATTAATGGATTTGTTGTTAAGCCTAACTGCTAATTTCTTCCATACATAAAAATACACATATCATATATACAAGAGGATTCCCAGTGCATATGTGCTATAATTTTAATTTATATTTATGAGAAGTTAACAAACTTGAAAAAGCAAAGGTAATTTCGAATGTGAAATGGTAAATTTTTTCATTCGTTTTTTCTATAAAATCTTTATATAATTCAAACGATATTTAAATAAGGAATTTATCATAAATGTTTTAGTTTTTATTCCACTGTGGATATATGGTTTTCGATGTTAAAAAAATCCCTATATTTGATATGCCAAGTGTGAAATGATAATACAGATCATACTGTCTATACATACTCGTATAATAACAATATGACTATCTTGCAGAAAGTTATTCTAACCTATCACTACATTAGTACATAGTGCATTAATCCTAGGCACTTGAAAGATTGTTTTTGAAAAGAGACAATGGAAATGTGTTGTTTTTCTGAAGCCTCTATGCAAAAATATATCAAATCAGATCTTAAAAAACATAACAAGAAAAAACCACATTGGAACATGTTTCTGACAGAAGCAGTGACCCGAGAATATCATGTGAGTTCAACTGTGATTATTTTACTACAATTTCAACTTTTATTTCCATAGCTATCAATCTTCCATTTGTCTTAATGCTCTTCTCATCATGTTCAAGAAATCGAACGGGGCAGTAGAAAATTCAAAGTTTGGATTTATTATTTTCTTCTCATTGTTGGAAAATTAATCACAAATACCGCCTTTAATTTATTGATAGCAGCCATACCTCAGTGAATGTTTTGTAGGTTGCGTCTATGGGGTCTTGGTTAAATAGTGATGAGGTGGGCTGTTATATCACTCATCACAGGTTCAATGCCCTTACCCGATGGGGGTGATGTATTTGGACATGTTATGAAGATGGAGTAAAAAAAAAAGAGTGAAAAAAAGTGAAAAAAGAGAAAAATGGAAGGTACTACCAAACTTACAAAAAAAAGAATGTTTTGCAGGTTGCGGATTGTGTTTGTAGAGAAGAAAAAGTTCTAAGCAGAGTACATAACCCATTCCTCAACAGAGTTAAATAATTGAATTCAAATAGATATTGAATGCATAGTTAGTAAATGAGTATGGGCAAACAATTAATCCGCAAGTGTTGTTTACTTCACACAAACTTTGTAAAATTCAGAAAGTCATTTTTTGCCCATCCATTGTATTAAATTTTGTCTGCGACGAATTAAATGTCTTATATATATATATATATAGAGAGAGAGAGAGAGAGAGAGAATTTATACTTCAGGCAAACTCTGTAAAATTCAGAAAGTCATTTTTTGCCCATCCATTGTATTAAATTTTCTCAGTGACGAATTAAATGTTTTAGATATATATGTGTGTGTGTTGTGTGTGTGTGCGTGTGTGTTTATATTTTACATGTAAGTTCGAGTGTTGTGAAAAGTGGCTGGATGTAATTCTGGAAAGACAAGGGGAGAAAATGGTGGAGCAAATTTTGGTGTGCACGTGAAAACACAAGTTATAGGTTTTACTGTGTGTTACTTCGCAACCCCTGGTGAATGGTTTTACTGGTGAATGAGCCACAACCTCCATATTGAATTTGTATTTTTTATTTTTGAATTGTGAAATTTTTTACGTATCCTTACTGCAACACTATTTTACTCTGTTTCACCGTAAGTAAAATTGTTTGGTTTCATTTGTTCCCCTATAGTTGTGATTTTAATCTTTGTCACTGTGTATTAAAAGTAAGACCTTAATAATTTTATTTCTGCAACTGTATGATATGGATTAAGTGAGTTTCGCAACTCTGTGTAAACTTCAACAACTGTGTTGTCTTGGTTAAAGTCATTTCCGCAGCTCTGTGTGAACTCCTTGTGTAAAATTCAACAACTGTGTTGTCTTGGTTAAAGTCATTTCCGCAACTCTGTGTGAACTCCTTGTGTAAAACTCAACAACTATGTTGTCTCGGTTAAAGTCATTTCCGTAACTCTGTTTGAACTCCTTGTGTTGAGGAAAATAATTTCCCCTGCCTTTTAAATTTTCAGCATGGTATCAGAGCGGGTTTAAAAATCTCAGTAAAGGTAGTGTTTTTATTGATGAGTAAAAATTTATTTTGAGGAGCATATTCTCTAGCAATGAGAAAGTTTTTACACAGAGATAATTTTTTTTTACACAGTGAGAAAGTTTGTTTATAGAGTGAAAATAGCAGCAACAAGCACAAGCCTGAATAATCCACAAATACTATATTTTAATGGAAATAATTACGATTATTGGGCTATAACAATGAAGGCTCTGTTTTCCTCTCAATATATTTGGGAATTGGTGGAGAATGGATTCCAAAAACCAGCAGATGCAATAACATACAATGCTTTGACACAAGCAGAAATGATGTGTTGAGAGATAAAAGGAAGAAGGACTCTAAAGCCCTCTTCTACAACTTTAAAGTAGTTCATGAAAGTATTTTTCCAAGGGTTTCAGCAACAATGAAGTCCAAACAAGCATGGGACACCCTCTAGACAACCTACCAAGGCATGGCAAAGGTGAAGACAACAAAACTACAAATGTTGAGAAGAGGTTTTGAGACAATTTGTATGGAAGAGTCTGAGAATGTAGAATCATTTTTTACACATGTAATTGGGTTGGTTACCCAAATGAGGTCTCATGGTGAGACACTTGAGGAAAGAAGAATAGTTGAGAAAATTTTCAGAAGTCTGCTAGCAAGATTTGATGTCATAGTTGTGGAAAGAGAAGAGACAAAGGATCTCTCACAATTTTTAGTGGATGTGCTTCATGCATCACTGATGTCTCATGAACACAGATCGAACAGAGGAACAAACTCCTCATTTGAGCATGCACTCAAGACACAAGTCTCATTTTGTCAAAGTAGAGGTTGAGGAAGATAAAATTACAGAGAAAGAAGAAGAAGCCCACACAGAGGTGGAAGAAGCAACCCTTCAAGCTCAAGTGGAAGGGGAAACAATCAAAATCCAAGTCAAGGCCTGAGCCAAAATAAAGCACAAGGTGAGAGATGTGATAAATATCAAGTTCATTGTCATTATTGTAAGAAGTATGGTCATTATGCAAATGAATGTAGAAAGAAGCAATACGACATAAGTAACAAACCAAGAGAAAATTTCATAAAGGAAAATCAAAACCATGATAGCATGTTTTTATCTTGTAATGTAGCATAAGAAAAACAAGGAGATGTATGGTTTTTAGATTCAGGGTGTAGCAACCGCATGACTGGAAACATAGAAATGTTTTCCAATCTAGATGAAAGTTTAAAATCTGAAGTAACGTTAGGGACTGATAGCAAAGTCTCTGTCATGAGAAAAGGAAGAGTAGACATTCTAACAAAAAAAAGAGAATAAGTTCATGTCATATGTTTACTTTGTCCCTGGTTTGAAACATAACCTCATAAGCATTGGATAGCTCATGCAAAAGGGCTACAATGTATTTTTCAAAAATGATGTGCGCACAATCTTGGATAAGCCTCCAAGTAGACAGCTGATTGCAAAAGTTCATATGATAAACAATAGAATGTTTCCTCTCAAGCTAAGATGAGATCTGAAGGAAGAAGGTGCTGTAGTAGCTGTCGCACAAGAAATTTTTTAAGAAGAAACTAAAGATGAAAATTGGTTATGGCATTTAAGATTTGGTCACCTTAACTTTGGAGGTTTGAATTTGTTGCATAGAAACTTCATGGTGAAGGGATTGCCACTCGTAGAAAACCAGACAGCCTATGTGAAGGATACATCTTGGGAAAACAACACAGAAAATCATTTCCAGTAGGAAATTCAATAAGGGGAAAGAAACCTTTGGAGATTGTCCACTCAGGTTTATGTGGACCAATGCAAACACCATCAATTGCTGGCAGCCATTACATTTTGACCTTCATAGATGACTACACAAGGAAGACATGGGTCTACTTCCTAAAACAAAAAAGTGAAGTGTTTGACCGCTTCTTCCACTATAAATTTCTTGTTTAGAAGAAAAGTGGACACTACATAAAAGTGTTGAAGACTAATAGAGGTGCCGAATATATCTCAATTGATTTCCTACATTTTTGCAGGGAGCATGGCATACACAAGAATTTTACAAAAAGATATATACCTTAGCAAAATGGTGTCGCGGAAAGAAAGAATATGACCATTATGGAGATGGAATTGAGTATGTTGAAGGAAAAGAATTTGAAAAATGATTATTGCACTGAAGCTGTAGCTTGTGCAACATATATTATAAATAGGTGTCCAACCAAAAGTTTTATGAACATTGTCCTTGAAGAGACATGGAGTGGAAGAAAGAAATATGTCACTCACATGAGAGTGTTTGGGTGTGCGACGTATGCATATGTCCTGGATGAGTTCAGAAAGAAGTTGGACAACAAGGGGGAGAAATGTATATTTGTTGGATACAGTGATGAATCCAAGGCATACAAGCTCTACAATCCATCAACCAAGAAGGTAATAATCAAAAGATATGTTCAGTTCATAGAAGAGGAAGCATAGGATGGATTTTAGAGAAGACAATCAATGTGAAGACTTGTATACCACATGAAGACAAAGAGGAATTGCGAGTAGCAAGTAATTCCTCAACGGTGGCTCCTCCTCCACATACACAAGCTCAACAAAGTAGTCAACATATGGCACCACAAACAAATAATAGGACAACATTGCACAACCAAGCAAGTTCTTCTCCAAGCACACCACAAGGATTCACAACTCCATCTACTTAAAGCGCAACACCGAGCCCATCTTCAACAATATTAAGAAGACTAAATTCAAAAATTTAAATGAAATTTATGAACAAGATGAAGTTGATACCAGCGCTGGTCTGAATTCTTTATTTTCATTATTTTGTCATGTAGATGACCCAATACACTTTGAGGACGCAATCAAAAAAGAGAAATGGGTTGTGACAATGGATGAAGAAATAGGAGCAATAGAAAAAAATGACATATGGGAGTTAGTGGACCTTCCCCAAGGAAAAGAAGTCATTGGAGTGAAGTGGGTATATAAGACCAAGAGCAACATTGAAGGCAAGATTGAAAGGCACAAAGCAAGGCTAGTTGTCAAAGGATACAAACAGCAACATGGAAGATACTATGCAGAAACAATTGTGGCAGTCGCGAGGATGGAGACAATGTGTACAGTGTTGTCTATTGCCACACAATACAAATGGAAAGTGTATCAAATGGACATAAAATCAATGTTCTTGAATGTAGTGCTAAAAGAGGAGGTGTATGTTGCACAACCTCTTGGCTATGAGATAGAAGGCCAAGAACACAAGGTGTGTAGGTTGTGGAAAGCTTTCTATGGGTTAAAGCAAGCACCGTGTGCATCATATAACTGGATAAATTCTTACTTGATGTAGTTCGAAAAATGTGAAGGTGAACCTACTCTCTACATCAAAGAAAATTAGGGTAAGCTTCTTATTGTCATTTTGTATGTAGATGATTTGATTTTTACAGGGAGTGATGATTTTCTCATCGCTGATTTCAAAGCAGTCATGAAAAGTGAGTTTGAAATCACTGACTTTGGGTTGTTAAGACATTTTTTGGTCACATAAGTGAAGCAAACAAAAAATGACATTTTTATCTCTCAAGCAAAGGATGTTGCAGAAATTTTAGAGAGGTTTAATATGCAAAACATCAAGCCATCACCAAATCCAACTGTCATGGGGTTGAAGTTGATCAAGGAATATTGCATCAAAAATGTCAATCCAACATTATACAAAAGTATGGTTGGCAACCTAATGTATTTGACCGCAATTAGGCCTTATATAATGTATGCAGTGAGATTGGTGTCGAGGTTGATGGAGACACCCAAGGAGACACATTGGCAAGCAACCAAAAGGATTTTAAAGTATGTCAATGGGACAAAAGAGTATGGTGTTTTGTACTCCACAACATATCATTTTAGGTTGGCTGGTTACACTCATAGTGATTGGGCAAGAAGTGTTGATGATAGAAAGAACATGTTAGGGTATGTTTTTTAATTGGGTTCAGGAACCATTTCATGGGCTTCCAAGAAGTAGCCAATAATATCACTGTCAACAATAAAAGCTGAGTATGTCGCCACAACAACAACAACGACAACGTGTCAAGCCATTTGGATGAGAAGGATGTTGTGGGATTTATGTCATGAACAAGATGGAACAACAACTATTTTCTGTGATAACAGTTCAACAGTTGCAATATCAAAGAATTCTGTTTTTCACAAGAGGACAAAGCACATTGATGCTAAATATCATTTCATAAGAAAATTAGTTAACAATGGTGAGACTGTGTTGCAGCATTGCACGTTAGAGGAACAATATGCAAACATTTTCAGAAAGCCATTGGCACGTGAAAATTTTGTTTATCTTAGAGAGAGTGTTTGTGAATGGTTAATGGAAAAAGTTGTGATTAAGGGGGAGTGTTGGAAAATAAATCACAACCACCGCATTTAATTTTTTGACAGCAACCATACCTCAGTGAATGTTTCGCAGGTTGTGGATTGCGTTTGCAGAAAATGACAAGTTTTGAGCAGAGTACATAACCCATTCTGCAACAGAGTTAAATAATTAAAGTCAAATAGAAATTGAATGCATGATTAGTAAATGAGTATGGGCAAACAATTAATCCGCAAGTGTTGTTTATTTCACGCAAACTCTGTAAAAATCAAAAAGTCATTTTTTGCCTCTATTGTATTAAATTTTGTGAATTAAATGTCTTAGATATATATGTTTAGATTTTACATGTAAGTTCAAGTGTTGTGAAAAGTTGCGGATGTCTGGAAAGACAAGAGTTCAAAAAGTCATTTTTGCCCATCCATTGTATTAAATTTTGTGTGTCACGAATTAAATGTATTAGATATATATGTTTAGATTTTACATGTAAGTTCGAGTGTTGTGAAAAGTGGTTTGATTTCATTTGCTCCCCTATAGTTGCTATTTTAATCTACCACACTCTCTATTAAAAGGAAGACCTTCATAATTTGATTTCCACAACTGTATGGTATGGATTAAGTGAGTTCCACAACTTTGTGTAAACTTCAGCAACTATGTTATCTTGATTAAACTCATTTCTGCAACTGATCTATATGAACTCCTTGGGTTGACTTTTCCTTTTAAAATTTTAACACTCATATTGGTTGAACCTATAGTTGATTTAAGTTATTTGAATGTCACGATCAGTTTTCGATACTTACCGAAAACAAAAGTCTTAGAATCACTACGAATACTCTCCACGACCCCTGCCTATAGTTCTTGTTCCAAACCCATGCATTGAAAGCGTTTTGTTTTGTTTTGTTTTTCTTTTATTTATTTATAATAAATACTGCAACTAAAGCAGGTGTAACAGAATGAAAAATGGAAAGAAATAGGGAAAAACAAAGTAGCCCAGTTAAGCGACAGTTGAATAAAAAATACAGCGAGTTGATTATAATTCAAGCCAGCCACACATCGAATGAAAACAAAACCAAGATCACTGCAAAATCTAGATGCCATGAGAAACTCCATACCGCCCAAATCGATCTTGCCATGTCACTGGTTTCAAATGGAATATTGCCATACAATGTAAAATCGACCATTTGTACACCTTGTCTTAATGGCCCGTATAAGTGCCGGAGGCGGGCCTACCTCACCTTTCAAAAGAATTCAAAACCAATGTTAAACTATGGAAACGCTCAATTTTTTTTTGAAAATTTGTTTGTACGGTACTAAATAGTGGATAAATGCGATTACTATATGTCATTTCCCAGAGGCAGTGACCTAATAAGTAATGATTAGGAAAGTAGTCTTAAAAAAATTAAAAAAAAAAATAGAAATTTTAGTAAGATTATGAAAAATTTTGGTCGAAATTTTTTAAAATCTAAGTTATATTTATCAAATTTTAAGATTTTGGGTGCCCAAAAGTTTTTGATGATGGTAACTCTATTTCTATTATTAAAAAAAACTATTTAAACAATCCAACTATTTGATTTTTGAAATTTTGTTTCCCAGATTTTTGCAAAAAATATTACCCTCCAACTTATTTTGTTGCTTAGACAACTCCTATACTAAAAATGTAATAAAATACATAAAATAAATAATAAATAAAATAACATAATGAGAAATTTTAAAATTTTTTAAGTACAACATTTCTTTAGACACCTAGGTTTCTTTTCCACTTTGTTTATCTATAAGTTGATTCCAAAGATAATTAAAACCTTTAACTTATTATATTGTAAGTGATGGTTTAAATTTCGTTCTTTCTAGGTTTCTCCAACTTTCTCCTATGCTTCTCATAATTCTATTTTTCTAATGTATGCTCTTAATTTTAACGTGCTGTATACATCAATATATTCTATAAATCTTAATTTTATTAAGAAAAAAAACTTATATATATATATATATATTCCAAATACCAGGAAAAAAATTATTTTCAATAAAATCAAGTTGTGAACATGAAGCTATACTTGAGAAGTCTATTCACAAGATTATAATATGTATTTTGAAGCTTTTTTTACACTAAATTATTGTTAAATTCAAATTAATTTACTTAATAATTTGCACCAATTTAATGTTAAAACAAATGTATTAATAAATATTTTCTCCATCATTTCCAAATCAAAATATATATATATATATATATTGAAATCACTACAACTACGATATAATTTATATGCATAATTCACATATAAAATAGGGGTATTAATACTAGAATAATACTAGAACTAATAAACTATACTATCACTAAATTAATGTAATAGAATACTTTCCTCTTATTTTATAAAATGCTATTCATGAAAATCAATTAGTAATTATAATTTTTTTTAATTAGTTGATTAATTCACTCCAAATAATTTAATTTAAAACAAACACAAATCCAATATAATAAAAGTATATCTTACCCTAATAAAAAAAATAATGTATTATTTTTTATTTTTTAGTCCATTTTAAACATTAAAAAAAATCATCCATTTCTTATTTCAGTTATATAAGTTAGTTTACTAATACAATAAAAATAAAATTCTAAAAATACAATTTCAATTATATAAGATTCTAAAAATAAAATTTTATATATATTACAACTAAAATATTACAATGCTAAGAATACTTTAATTGAGCGGATACAATTCTTAATAAAAGGATAAACGGATACATTATAATTTTAGTCAATTACGATAGCACATTAATTTATAACAAAGTCACTACTCATTGTCAATACATTGGAAGCATTTGTTCTTTTTTCATAAAAGTTCGTTATTAAAAATTGTTTGTTATTTGCTAATATATATATATTTTTCGAATATGCTTATGGTACTTGCTGCTGGTAGGATACTACGCATCAGGTTTTTTCTGATTGTGACATTAATTTACTTTGATTAGACATATTTTTTCAATTTTTTTTATATTTTTGCCATGGTTCACTATGAGATTTATTATTGTTGATTTATTTTAATTATTTTAATTTGAATTATCTGTTATCTAATTGGCCAAAAAATTTCACTTGTTATTGCAAAATGCCTAGATTTTGTCACCATTATTTGTATTGTCATTACAAAAACATTTATATCTATTTTGCAGGTCTTGTACTTTATCTGGAGTCGCATTACGAGCCGCCCATTGTGGTCTGTCAGATAGCACGCATATCCGTGCGTATGCTCATATATCATAGTTGGTGCGCGATATATAAAGGTAGGGTATAATGCATCATGGGCCTAGCGAGTGGTGTTGGTTTTTAAAACATAGGAAAATGCATAGATTATAATAAATCGAATGGACAGAAGAATTTATTAACCTTGTGGGACCGAACATGTTAATAAAAGTTCCGATGGCGATTGCGGAGCCGATGTGTTTATGGACTATGATTTATATGTGTTTGAAGTTTTGGCTTAAAAGGAATTAATCACATCGGAATGTTTGCGAATGCATCAATCGCATCGGAGGAAGGGCATCGCATCAGAACATTGGCAAATGCATTAATCGCAATCAGAAGCATTGAGTTGCAATTAATCGCATCGGAAAATAGAAAAGAAAGGTTTATAAAGCTGTGGTGCTCGAACTTTTCAAAGGTTAGTGTTGGGGTTAGAATATGAGAGCATATTATATGCGTAGTCTGCATTGTTTTAAAGCGGATATTAAAGTTATATTTTTTTAAATTAATGTAGTAAAGAATAGAATAATAAATCTATATCAAATGAACCTTTTGCAACTGTGGACCCCGCTGAACGTGAAAAAACTTAAACCAAATATGGAAAATAAATTTGCGTTATAAAAATTTTCGGGTTCGAGACTTGCCATTGCAATTGGCTGAAGACATAAGAACTTGCGATTTGCGATTGCGATTGGGCGAATTGCATTGCATCATTCAACAGTAGCAAAAAAAACATATCAAGTTTTAGAAACTTTCCGATCCGATGAGTTAAAAGACCTTTTAACATATTTTTGAACATATCAATCGGAAAGTCATCGCAATCAGAAAGTCAACATGAATCATATTCTATTTATTCATTGCATCGCAAAGATAAAAAGTGAATTTTAACATTTATTGCAATGATTCGCTGATCTTTGATTATACGACAAGTGTTGAAAATATCGGGAGATTAAATGGTAATTAAATTTTTTGTAGTTGTTCTCATTATTGTGTTTTATTTCGGCTGAAAGCATTCATTTGAGTTGCAGAACAAAAGTTCGAATCCTTTCATTCGCAGAACCAGAGAGAGTTTGTCCGACTCTGGAATGTCAAAGAGAAGCAGAAAGTCTAAAGCTGCTGTTGTTGAAAATGCTCCTGTGCTAAACATGCCGCCCAAGGAAAAACCGGCAAAGGTCAAGCTAGTCATAAACACCTCCTGTCAAGGACTGGGGAAGTTGACATGGGAGAATGTATACAATTTGCTTGAAAAAGAGAAACCTAGGGTTGTTGTGCCCAAAGAAACTATTCCTGATAAAGAAGATTCAGAGTTTGAATCTGAATCTCAACTTAGTGCATTGGAAAATTCATTTTTACACCGAGTTGCTGCCCGGGCGAATACTTTTCCCTACTATGATGTTATTAGATGGGTCATTGACAATGTGAAGATTCAAAACAAGACTTTTGTTTCTGCTTATGGATCAGTGTTTGGGTCATTCATGGTAGAAGATATTAAAGAAATGTACCATCTTCCCAATCCACAAAATATTTATAACAAATAAATCCTTAAGGAATATGCTGAAGAACATCGAAACCAGGCAGAGCCAATCAAAGAATGGAGGAATAACCCTGAGAAACATAAGCAAGAGGCATCAGGTATGTACTCTGTGGAGTCTCTTGCACCTCCATATTGTTATGCCGCAGCAATGATGTGTAGGTTGTTCGGAAATGACAACTCTGCTAGATTTTCTATTCAAATGGTCCTATTAATTCATTCTGCTGTTAATTCTAAAATTATGGATTGGGATGTCATTTTGTTAGATAAGATAGCTAATCAAATTCTAGAGTATAGAAAAGATAAGAATTCAGGGAATTCTTCCCCTTTCCATTTTTGTGGTTATATTTTGGATGCCCTCTATTTCAATTCTGAGTTTCCCATGCTAGGTTGGAAATGGACTTCAAAAGAACCTATTCCTATTCATGTGTATCATAATTTCTTATGGAAAGAAAATTTCAAACTTCATGTTTACAGAGTCTGCCATGGTTTTCTAATACCAATCTACCAAACCATTTTTGGTCATTTCCCTCCTAGACTGTCCAATAAAGCCAGGACTGATTTGTCTTCTATCAGAGATTGGTTCGGAGAAGAAAAATTCACTTATATCAGAATTTTTGGGAGTATTGTTCAGCCACATATCCTTCCCCTATATGTTCCAGATAAGCTGTTAGCTTAGGAAATATCTTATCAACTGAAATTTGAAGGAATGTATAGAATTTTGAAAAGCAATAAAAAGCTTATGTGGCCTACCTTTCCTTTTAAGTGTGGTGACTATACTCTTAGTAGTTTTGCTCACGCTGAGAAAGAAGTTGGTAAGATTTCTAATCTTAAGTTTTCAACAATTCCTGGAAGACAATACAACCCATGGAAAGTGGCGCATGATTTTACTACCTCTGTTTCGATTGCCCGATTTGAGCATGAACCAGACATTTTTGATGATTTATTTGTTTCCATGGATGATATATCCCAAGTCTTTGATTCAGCCAAGTCCAAGTTACACGCCGAGGACTTGAAAAAGTTTTTGTTGTATAGAAGCCAAAGGTTACTTAATTTGCCTCTTGATCAGTTGAGGGCTCCCATACAGGAGAAAGAATCACAACAAGCAGGAAGTAGTTCTGGTAAAGAAGTAGAAGGAGCTGATCTTGTTTTAGGGAAAAAGGATGACAGCAGTAAAGCTGACAATGCCAAAACAGAAATAGCTTCTCAAAAAGATACACAGAAGGCTTTAGTGCAAACAGAAAAAGGGAACACTGGAACTGATTCCCAGGTACATATTGAAAAGGGAAGTACAGAAAATAAAAACACTAAACAGGCATCCAAGAATGACGCAGGTTCTCAACTGGGAGGAAAAATAGATACTGAATTGGTTGTTTCTTCTCATTTGCTAAATCAATATCAACAATTTGCACAGTAGATAGGATTGCAAAACAATCCTGAAGTTGACGATCCCAAAGATCAGGATGTGGAAATCATTCCTGAAAACCCCACTAGAGAAATTATGCTAAAGATAGAAGAAATCCCTCCTTTAGATATATTCTACAGTCCCAAACATAGGGCTGTGGTAAAAAAACAAAGGAAAAGGAGGAGAACAGATCAAGATGCTCTTTTGGCATCACAGGGGGAATTGCTAAATGTTGTTTATAAAAATACTGAGGTGGATCCATATGAGGATCTCACCAAATTGTCTCAGTATGCTGGTGCCTATAGTGCTGCCACTATAGATAAAGATTTCGAAGTTTCACAGCTAGTAAAACAAAAGGATATGCAAATTGCTATGTTTGAAAAATAGGTTACAGGTGATCAGCAAAAGATAATTCAGTTGGAACAGCAGGTACAGGATGCAGAACTCAGAGCTAAAGAACTAAAAGAGCAACTCAGCCTTGAAAAGAAAAATATTGATGAACAAGCCTTGAGCAAACAACAAGAGTTGACTCAAGAAGTAGAAAAGCTACAAAATATTTTACAAAATTTGAGAAATTCAAAGGTTGAACAGGAAAAAATGTTCCAATCAGAAATGGACAAGTTCAAGGAGTATCCCAAGTTGGATCAATTCATTACTGAAGCTCTTGAAATTTACAAACTACTATCTCAACAATTAAATGAATTTTGTTTAAAGTTGACACAAATTGAGCCTTTGTATGAAATTACATCGTCTTTGATAGATAAATCAGTCACTCTTAGGCAAGAAATTGATATGTTGATGATAAAATTTCCGAGTTTCTTTCATGGTAGGATACAGAGCAAGGAAAAAAAGCTAACCTTCCTAGAATTGAAGAGAGACACAAGGAAATTCTATTTATGGAATGGGAACAACAGTTAATTAAATTAGAAAGAGCCACATCAAGGGCTAAAAGTTTAATGAATAATAGAACACAATTGATTAATGACAACCTGTACGCTATGAATTTGATCTCAGATTGTATTCCAGGTGAGTTACCTAAAGTAAAAGAAGCTGATTCTAGGTGGAAGCAAGAGATAATCGATAAAAATAAAAAAATTAGAAAACTTCAAGGAATTTCATGGGATAATATGTGGTCTTATCTGATCAAGCCACACAGTGAATAGATGGCCATCAAATTCCTTTCGAATGCTATTCAATGTATCATTCCTGAATTCTCTAATGCTACATACGCTGGACAGTTACATTCAAAAATGACTCGGCCAACAAAAGTCCAAGATATGCTCAATGTCTGCCATCTTCGTTCATCAGCCTCAATCGATGATTAATGAGCTAGTCTACTACAAGTTCGCATTTTAGTTTTAGATATTTTATTTTAGATAAATTGTAGGAATAGTTTTAGTTATTTTGTTTTATTGAGTACCTATTTAAACCCCTTTCATGCATTTAGAAAGGGGTTCTTCATTTGTAATATTTTTTGACTTGGAGATTACATTTTTGTACTAGATTTACTTCTATATTCTTTTATAAAGAGTCACATCTGGTGATTCTACGTGAAATTATTTTTTAAGAGTTGCATTTCTATAGGTCGGAGTTGATTTTGCGTTGTAATTGCTGGATTCTATCTATTCACTGTTAATTTCTTTTTTCATATGATATTCTCTTTTAAATTTGCTAATTTTCGAGGCTTCAAGATTTTTGGGACTAGGAGGAGGGCCAAAGCTATCAATGGCAGATAAATCTAAATCTGAAAGCCATTCTAAGAGCACATCTATTATAGAACTGCACATAACATCTTCAGAGTCGTCAGGAATTTGTTTCAGAAGAGTGGTTGGTTTAAGTATAAATTTCCGTTTGTCTATTGGTGCTGTGTTTATAAAGTTGTACTCTCTTGAACTATGATTCAATGGTAGTGATACAGCTATGTGGACTGCTTGTTGAGCTGAAATTTGTTGAAGGTTAAGCAAAGAATTGCCTAGAGACCGTATCATTTGAATAGCATCAATTTTTCTCTTTTCATGTTGTTTTCGTATCCTTTTGAATGCATTTGTCATAGATCTGTGAACTTTGGTCATATATGAAGTGCAATATGAAACTGCAACATATGCACATAGAACATATTGAGCATCTGTATTTGCATTCCATAGGTGTGGCATATTGTATGCAAAGCTATTATTTCATATTTCTGATGGTTTTCGTTGCAAGAATACCATTTCTTGTGTTAATGTACTTTGTATTACTTCGATGTAAGAAGTTTCTGTTAACTGGAATTCATCTAAGAGATCTTCATGGCTAGTTAATTTTTCATAGTGTTTTTTCTCTAAGGTGCTTTGCAAGGACAAAATTTTTTCATTTATTGAACCATGTATCGAAGTAATTGGTTCAAGAATCCTTGTTCTTTTCATTGGTAGCATTGGAAATCTGTATCTACACTGTGATTTTTTTCTTTTTTATAGCTTTTGGTATCATGATGTTCATGTATCTTTGCAAGTTCTGGATCAAGGTGATTTGTGCTAGAAGTTATATAGTTATCCAAGAAGTTTTCAATTTCTAAGTTAATATTAATTCCATATACTAGAGCATTTTCTATCCATATAGGAGCATGTTCATGTGTACTGTCTCTATTTTGGAACTCAGTTACAAAGCAATAATCTAATATTTTTCCAAAAAAAGTGCTATGTTGACAGATCAATTGCTTCAATGCATTTTTCTTATGTCTATAGTAATGTGTACATGTTACTGGGTCCTTTCTGACAAGATAATCAATGTTGCATTCCTCAATTGTTTCAATGTGTTTCTCTTTATTTCTATTGCTATGTAATTTTATAAGAATTTGTACTAGTGGTGTCCAAAGATGCTTTGCACTTGTAAATGTAACAAAGAAAGTTGGAGGACCTAATTTTTGTATCATTGCAAATATATGTTTATGCATTTTTTGATGGTAATCAGGAGAAATTCTTATGTGTTTGAAATCTATGTATCCAATGTGACTTTTTAGTAACTTTCCTAAGTTGGGCTTGTACTTAACATCTTTCGCGAACAACTTTCTTCATTGTAATTTTCCTTTTCTTATTCATACTGAGATGCATGACATAACCTTTTCAATGAGTATTTACATTGTCTTGAAGAACAAATTTGTGATGTGATAGGAAAAGTGACCACTGCAATGCATTAGTTCCCACTTTACTATTTCTTGGTAACGAAATATTTGTAGTATATCATCGTCACGTGGATCTCCAAAGAATAGTGATATCACTATTAGTATCTATGCGATGTTTTCTTGCTGGATGGTAGTTTTCAATGTCTATGATTTCAACGATTTTTTTCGATGTATTTATTCTTCAGATTCGTATGGTGATTTGTTTACTAATTACTATGTATCTTAGATTTTTTTCCCTCAAAGATGAGAAGAGCTTCTATAATATTTTTTGGTTTATTGAATATATCTCTATGACAATGTTTACTGGCACAAAATACTAATTTTACTATTATATTGTATCTTTGATTTCAAAATAGTAAAATAAGAGAAGCAAAGTTGTAAGTAACTAGTTCCTATTTTGCATCTCTCTGTATTTCAAAAGTATCACTGCAAAAAAAAGAAGATGCAACGTTTATTATTATCTCTGAAAACATGAATCTCACATACAAGCTATGTATTCTAGAAATAATTCACTTTTGTATACAATAGAAAGCATGAAATACAGATTGTATGTGACTTGATTGGTAAAGCTAATCTTGCTAGTTGTAAGTAACATAGTTATAATTACGAATATGTATGTATAGTTAGATATGCACTATAGCATAATAACATCTTGAAGGCAACAATATGCTTCATACAAAGACAATTACTGATTCAAAGAGAAGTAGGAGAAAAAAAGGCTAATTGGGTGACAGCCTTGCAAGAATATGGTATTGACATTAAGCCAGCAAAGATTGTTAGAGGACAAGGTTTTTGCAGATTATTAGCAGGAGCTTATAATATATCAGAATATCAAGATCTAATGAATTCTAACTCAATGAGTCAGATAAGTGTTACAGATTCTGAATCTCAGTATGCTGATTTGATATTTTGCTTGAAAAATGGGTATGGTCCTTCTAATGTAAGCTATAAGAATAAAAGTTCTTTAAGATTAAAAGCTACTAAATATGAAATGATTGATAATGTGTTATTCAGAAAAAAATATGATTCAATCTTACTAAGATGTTTTGAAAAGACCGAGGCAAAGAAGGCTTTGTAGGAACTACACGATGGACCAGCAGGAGGTCATTTTGGAGACAATACCACAGTCCACAAAATCATCCATTCTAGATATTATTGGCCTAGCTTTTTTAAAGATTCCTATGATTATGTGAGAAAGTGCAAGATTTTCCAAACTACTAGTGGAAGGCAGAGGAAGCCAACTTTTCCTCTACAACCAGTAAACATTGAAGAACCATTTGAGCAATGGAGGCTTTATATTATTGGTGAGATAACTCCTCATTCTTCCAAGTAGCATAATTACATTCTCACAGCAACAAATTACTTCACAAAATGAGTAGAAGCAATTCCTCTAAAGGTAGCCAACTCTGACGTAATTATTGATTTCATCGATCAATTCATCATTACCAGATTTGGTGTATGAATAATTAATGGTTAAAAGGTAACTCTGTCAGGACTATGAACGTTTGCTTGCAGCAGAAGCAATAGTCGTGACAATAGGATATATTACATAAGCTAAACTTGAGAAAATCCACTTACTTTATTATTATCAACTAATCAAAGCTTGAGATAACACAAAAAATGTTTTAGTCCTTGAAAAATTAGAAAGAAATTGTAAGTGATTTTTATTCTTTTACATAGTTAGATTTTATTTGAATTATCTTAAGAAAAGTTTTCATTATCTTTAGAAATTTTTACTTACTTGAAATATAGTATTCATTTCATTTTTTCAGAGATAACTGTTTCTTCCCCAATTGTTGTACTGTACAAAAACCTTCCCCATTTTTAAATATTTAGAATAAATTCCATTTAAAAATAAGTCCCATTTTTATATCTTTTTCATAAATAAAAAGATGCATATCACATTTTATTCACAAAGTTTACAAGTTTTAAAAACTTACCCATCTGATGAGTTAAAAGACCTTTTAACATATTTCGAACATATTAGAAAAAAAATATACTTAGAAATATGTTAAAATGAATAGTAAATCGCAATCGGAAATTTGAAAAAGTTATTTTAAAGAGTTGTTATTGCTTTGAGAAGTTTCGATGCAATCGCGCTCAATCGCAATCGCACTTCGGAATAATATTAATTATTGCACTTTTTCTATTTATAACAATGCGATGCAATTTATCACAATCGCGTCTTGGAAAAAAGATTAAACATTGCGTTCGTCTCATTGCAAAATTCCGATGCGATTGCGCTCAATCGCAATTGCTTTTTTGTATTAATTCGATGTGCACAGTTTATACTTAGAAATATGTGAAAATGAATAGTAAATCGCAATCGGAAATTCAGAAAAGTTATTTTAAAGAGTTGTTATTGCTTTGAGAAGTTCCGATGCAATCGGGTTCAATCACAATCGCATTTTGGAATAATATTAAGTATTGAATTTTTTCTATTTATAACAATGCGATGCGATTTATCACAATCACGTATCGGGAAAAATATTAAACATTGCATTCCTCTCATTGAAAAATTCCGATGTGATTGTGCTCAATCGCAATCAGATTTTCGGAGATATATTGTACCAGTCCACTTCATTTTAAATCTCCGATGCGATCGGAATTTGGAAAAAATGTTTTCACTGAAACAAATTGCGATGCAATCATTGCAATCAGAAAATCAGCATGAATGATATTCTATTTATTTTGGGCACCATTTAAAACTTGCAATGCGATTTTTATTTTTCCTTTATATTTATTCATCGGATCGCAAAAGATCAAAAGTGAATTTTAACATTTATTACAAGGATTCGCCGATCTCCGATTGCTACGTGGCTTCTCCAGAGGTTTATCTCACATATTATAAAAATACCATTTACTACATTGTGAGCATGCAATATACCACTATGCTTTTGTAACATTATCATTTTGCAATAAATATTTGAAATTCTATGATATAATATTACACAACAGCAGTGTATACAAGCAATAACAGAAAATGCAATTATAGAAATTTAAAATTAAAATTAATTTATGTTCTAAATAAACTTTATCATTTTTGTATTATTATTTATTTTAATTATAAAAACTTTAAAAAATTATTTAAAAAATTATTAGGATTGAAATTTGTTGAAATGTTAAATAAGTCTAATACAAATAATAATACTTAAAATTTTGATTTTTTAAAAATAATTTTAGTAATTGGGATTATGTTAAATAGTTATAGTGAATAATTCTTAAAACATTAATCAGTTGATGATTATTACTTAAATTAGTTATATTTGAACTAAAATATACCATTTTCGTATATATGTATATTAACTTCGTAGTTTGACAGTTTTCGAACTCCACACCTCTGACATATTTCAGCGATGAGTATTAATTGTACTGTGGCTAATTATATCAATTTAATGGTTTTGATATTTCTCGGGATCTTATCTCATTAAGTGTTTCGTGCCAATTTTTATGGCCCTATTAATTTTGTTCAACTTGCTATTTTAACTAATTTTCTTTTCGTTTCCTGTGCATAGAAATGCATCTGAGTCTGGGCAGTTCACTTTATTAGTGTTGTATAGAAGCTTGTCCATTGAAGGTTATAACCCTTTCCAATTAATATGAAATTAACAACGTTCAAGTCTTGTCACATTAACTTTACTTTTCAAATATGCTTTATTCTGAATGTAGTATAGTTGAAACCATAGGTAATAAAAATAAGGTTATAAGCCCATAGGTAATTATATAAAGACTTTTATCGTAAGTCGAGACAAGTAAATTAAGTTATGTTTGTACTATATATTGTACACTGACGAGAGAAGTTGATCCACGAGGTACTTGACATCAGTGCTGAACTTCTCTAGATTGACACACAGTCATGTATAGCATTACTAAGTACACATCAGTCACATGCTAATAACAACATCATAAATAAAATTGTGATGCATGGAACTTTTATTACTTGTATGATTAGAAGTTGCAAATAGAACATATGGATAACACTTTAAAATTGGAATCTATCACGTTTAAAATGCTCAACCATAGATTAACAAATTATAAATATATTATAGTTAAAAAAATAAGTTTTTACTTACATTAATTATAATTTAATACTTAATAAATATATATATAGTAGATATTTATTTTGTTCAATTTGCCACTTCTCTTTAAATTATTTGTGCTAATAGTTTGTCTATTTATTATTTTATATTATTATGTTTATTTATTATTTTATACTATTAAATATTGAACTACAATTACAAAATACTCTTAATTTATATAATTTTTATTAATGTAAATTTAGTGAATTATGATAAATAAATATAATAAATTATTTTTTAAAATAAGTTTCCACTTAAATTATTATTATCAATTATTTTTTTGTATAATATTCAGATATGATGAAGTTGTTATAAATTTAATTTGCATAATATTTATAGATCTTTTATACTATATATATATTTTTAAAATAAATATTCAATTTTATTTTTAGTACTTGCTACTTAGTTTAATTTAATTACTAATTTATTTCGTACTGTTATTATGTAATTGGTATTGGTTAAATGTAATTAATATTTAACTTGTTTCAGACCGTTGTTAAAAAACAAATTAAGCTTAAAAAAGAAATTAGGTTGGGGATGTTGTTTAGCCTTCATTAAATTATAAATAGTGATTAATATATTTTTGCCTTTCCTATGAAATTTGATTAAAAATGCTTTTAAGAACCATTGGATCCAGGTCATTAAATAATTTATTAAAAAACATAAATTACAGATTTATCTTTGTTTGATTCGAGAATTAAATTAAAGTAAATCCACATCAAACCTACATGCTCCTACATCAAAATATTTGGTTGACTGATCCCATGGATGGAAATAAGCATCAGACCCTATACAACTTATTCATTAGAAATATATTGCTCTAGTTACATTACTATGTAGGCATTGAATATTATTACAGAGAATTAAATGGGGTAGAATAAATATTTCAATTTGTCATGTCATCCACATAGTTTTGACTTGCTGCTCCAAATTATTGAATTTTGGTATGTGGAGTTGTTTAGTTTTCATTAAATTATAAATCAGTTATTAATATATTTTCTACTAGGTTGAAAATACTTTTAAGAACCATTGGATCCACATCATTAAATAATTTATTAAAGAACACAAATTACAGATTTATCTCTTCTCGCTTCGAGGATTACATTAAACTAAATCCATGTCAAATCTACATTTATCATCGGTCATTTCTTGATTGTACAAATGCTCACAGCTGTCACCTATACTGCTGCGAAAACCAACATGAAAAAATAAAACTCAAATTTCAATGTTATTAACTATACATAGAATCATTATTAACAACAATAAGGTTTTCCGCATCGAATATGTAATTTATCATATCCATTATGCAAGTTGGACGATCTAGTCGATGTCACAGACATCCCATGTAGATCTCTTGATATCAACAACCATTAATTCAAAATTAAATAACCTAAAATTATGGCAGTTGTACCAGTTTCTAATTTGTAGTTGTTACTTTGCTTAAAGCTTTGTAAATCTTATTTCCGCTCTTTAGATTTTCTATTCTTGACCGTCGAAATATTTGTATTCTTCTCAACACATCTGCAACTAGATTTATCATGTGACTCGACACTGTGCAAGCAAGCTTTGGCAAGTCAGGTTGGAACTGTGCGCTTCCGGTTGCAAGGTTTTCTAAGCATAATTTCTCTTACTCTTTCACATAATTCCATAAAGTTGGTGCGTCTTACAAATCTCATTTATTTTTAACAAATTTACAAAGTTCCTAAAAGTACTTGTCAAGATTATGTCATACAGAGAAAACATAGAAAATAGAATTTTGTTAGGTCTCTAGCATGAGAATACCATTTGTATCAGCCTTGGAGGATTCAAAGTCATTTCCCTTGGAACGACTTTGTTTACTAAAGCCCCCATTCATTAAAAAATGTAGATTATTATCATCATCATTTTCTGAATCAAATTCCACTTCATTTGTAGCTTCAGCTCATGAAAAAGTGTTTGATTTGAGATTATGAAACTTCGACATCCCATCATCTCCGATATTGGGGGATTTCTACTCCTTCGAAGAAGCTTATCCGTTTGCGATATTAACAACTTTGTTTACTAAAGCGTCTATTCATTAAAACATGTAGATTATTATCATCATCATTTTCTAAATCAAATTTCACTTCATTTGTAGCTTCGGTCTTAGCAGCTCAAAAACTATGTTCTTGTTCATAGAAAAACATATTAGCATGATTATTATCATTTCTATGTAGAAGCACTTCGACCTTGACTTTATGATGCAAAATTCAAAGATCTCCAATACAGAGTTTCTAGACGTTAAATAACATCCAAAGGCGTGCAAATTCGAAACAAATATTAAATGTGATGACAACAGGAGAGAGAAAATAAATACTTCTATCGCTTAACAAAAAAAATTGCTATTACAATGTCTTCCTCTCATAGAGGGTTTTACAAAATAGTGACTGCTGCAAGACACAACTGATTGTTCATCATTTTAGAAAGAAATTGGAACAAAAAAAACTGGAGATAAAAAATGGAGCAGTGAAAACAAAAGTAGCTAATAGAACAGATGCAAAGCCAAGGGTAGTTAAGACAGTCCCAAGAACAAAATTCTATGAAATAAATTAAAGTTCAAGCTATTTTGTGGTCATTGATATCCTCCAAAAAATTATTGCATGTTGTGCATATTATGGAGACAAGAAAATACAAGCACCTCAGTTGAAAGTTAGTCAGAATTAATCTTTAAACAATTGTTTCCAGAATACAAGACACCTAACAAGAGTCATTAGTTTAATTTATTGACTAAAAGCAATACTAGGAGCAGTCAAAACAGAAGTAGCAAATAGAACAGATGCAAAGGCAAGGGTGGTTTATAGGTTATGTAGCTATAGCTTAGTGAGAGTAGTGCTTGTTACACTATAGTCTAGATATTTATAGAAAATTAGAGTAGCTACCCAAATAGTAACATTAGTCTTATTGCTATGGACCTATGGTGGTGGTAGTCTTAGTCCCATGCCCTAAGTTATTATTATAGAATCTTAGAGATTTCATATAGTATAAATCAAGTTTGTTCTATGTCATCTATTATTCACATTATCCTGCACAAGTTACTATGTCTCAACTTCTGGTATTGCTCCTATTCTTTAGTCAATTGATACCTTTGGATAGTTAATTTGTTGTTTTTTTCTTGATGTTTTAGCAAAGTTAGGTGCCACTTGCTGCATTGAATGGAATATATGAATTTGGAACAATGGAATGTAGTGACATGCAACTTTCAAAGATGCTACAACAACTAATAGTAGAAGAAGACATCGCTAACATCAAAATAGACTGTAGAAACAAAGCAACGAAGAAAACAAGTGTTGGATACTTTGCATGTAGACCTTGTAAGAAGTGGTTTAGCTGTAGCTTCAAATGGTGCAAATTTTGTTGTTGTATGCAATACATTTTTTAATATGCAAAAAAAAAAAGCAGTTGTCAAAGATCAACACGAAGGAAAGCAAAGAAAAAAACAAATAAACAATACTTTAAATCTAGATGTCATACTAGGTCGTATAGATACGACTTCAGATGATCCAAATGTCGTTTTTGTATATACCATCATTGTTAATGTCCATAGAACAATGTCTAGTTGTTAGCAATCATCATAGAATACATTTATTCGTCATTGAAATGAATATTTTGTCTTATCACAAAAAGTGGTGTAAGCACCAAATTTTCAAAATATAATGATAGAATTAGTCCATATTATGTTGGCCTATCTTGTCCAATGTTTGCTACATTGACTTGCAAGTACACGCTTTGGTGCGATAAAGTTGGGACTTGCATAAGGAATGACTGCTTTGTAAAAACTAAGTTGATTCTCACGTTCGGCTATTTGTATGAAGCATATTGTTGCCTTCAAGTATCTAACTGTACATACATATTTGTAATTACAACTATGTTGCTTACAACTAGCAAGATTAGCTTTACTAGTCAAGATACATAGAATCTGTATTTCATGCTTTCTATTGTGTAGAAGAGTCAATTATTTCTACAATACATAGCTTGTATGTGAGATTCATGTTTTCAGAGACAATAATCAACGTTGCATATTCTTTGTTTTGCATTGATACTTTTGAAATACAGAGAGATGCAAAATAGGAACTAGTTACTTGCAACTTTGCTTCTCTTATTTTACTGTTTTGAAATCAAAGATACAATATAATAGTAAAATTAGTATTTTGTGATAGTAAACATTATCATAGAGATATATTCAATTAAGCAAAAAATATTATAGAAGCTCTTCTGATCTTTGAGGGATAAAAATGTAAGATACATAGTACTTAGTAAACAAATCACCATACGAATCTGAAAAATAAATACATAGAAAAAAATGGTCGAAATCATAGATATTGAAAGCCACCATTCAGCAAAAAAACATCGCATAGATACTAATATTGATATCGTTTTAATGAACCATAGTCTCTTTAGACTACAACAATTTGCATATACTCTTGGAGATTGTTTGTTCAATGCATTTGAAGTGCTTCTGCACTTTCGTTACTCGTCTATTGAACTGTGCAATGGAACAATAGACCATTTTCTGAATTTTCTACAACAAAATGACACAGAGGCAAAAGAATCATACCAATATGAACTAGTTCCTGTCATGTTATATCAACTTCATGGAATTCACGATGTTGACACATACCTTCGTAGAATGCATTTTTCTGCATCTAATAGCAATTTCCAATCTGAAAGAGGCCTATGGGGAGAAACATTTTGCATACGGTGGCTATCAAAGTGGTTGAACATACCAATTGGAGTCTGGTTGCTAACAATGAAAACAAGGTATTTTTTCTTCAACCACGATCTAGATACAATTCCATTAAACATTTTGTTTCATAATACAGATCCAATTGGTGGAAAATTTGAACCCCTATTATACAAAAGATTATGTAGATGTAACTTTGTACCAAATTATTCCTTGTCACCTCTTTGCAAATATCTTGAAAACCATTATGAATCCGTTGTCCATGAAATGCAAATTCATGGATTGCATATAGCGAAAACAACTATGTCGAAATGTGGTAATAGCATGTTTACTGCAATTTGTCATTTAATAGCACCTGAATTTAATGAAGAATCTCTTAGACTCTACATTGTCCAATATTTTTGCAATGCACTAATGGCTAGGAGCAACGATGCATTGAATTGTATAGAAAAACACTTAAAAATGAAACTATACAAAGTCAAACAATGGTTGCAGGCTGGCAACAATACCTAATTAATATGGAAATGCCATATGAAAAAGGAGGAGTTGAGGGAACATCATTTTGCTTCCAATGGACATCGATCATATTTAATGTAAACATACAAATATGGTCATTTACTAGTAAAACCATTGTAAATTACTACCAATCAAAAACAAATTTCAACCAAACGTACAACATATTATCATTTGAAACAAGTACATCACACATTCATTATGAACCATTACTATCAAATCAAAATACAAATCGGTGCAATTTGCAACATAGATAGTACAAATTCACGAAAACACCAACAATAGAATAAACTTGCGCAAATTGAAACAAATGATACATACAAATGACCCAAATAAAATTGGACAAAATAGAAATAAATTAGCAAATAAAAATTTCTCATCACGAAAATGTACTCCCATAGAAATTTACAAATGAAAAATCGAAGACACACCAAAAACCAAATGTCCAATATGCAAGACATTGAAATTTCAAAAGAACATCTCAAGCATTGGAATTGAATTAGAAAAAATGTACATAAACATATCTAGAAAACAGAAGACATTGCATTTAAATATGATTTGTGGATCTTGCAAAACAACACTTGCGAATGCAAAGTTTCCTCGCTTTGCAACACCTGAACAAATAAGACGTAACAAGCCATTGCAAACTGTAACAAGACTTTCAAGCTTGAAGAAAGACTTTTTGCATTGAGAATTCCCTTTGCACAAATAAGACAATGTGGGAAGAAGCGATCACAAATGGGCTTAACTGGTTCAATAATCAATGTACCTGTCCAAATGGAGATTGTCCAAAAAGCATTGCCAAAATCCATAAACAATACAATCACAATTTCTATTGCATTAAAACGACGACTAGAATACAAGAATGCATATCAAACAGGAAAAGTGCGTGTGCATATTGTCATGAGAGCACTTAAAGAACTATGTTCTCAAAATTTGTATAAAACTGAAAACATTTCCATTAATAGCAATTGGCACTACAAGAAAAAAGCACATTGGTGAGGGTCATGCTTGTGACGGACCTTTAAGGTCCGTCACCAATGTCACATATGGTGACGGTCCTTAAAAAAACGTCACTGTAAGTGTATATAGTGATGGTCCTTTATGGTCCGTCACCAAAGACATTTTCAATGACACTTTTGGTGAGGGTCAGCAAAAGGCCCATCACTAATTTCTTTTAGACACTTCTAGTGATGAACTTTTAATGACCCTCACCAATGCTCTTTTTGTTACTTTTGGTGACGGTCAAAAAATGTCCGTCATCATTGATCATTAAAAAACCGTCACTGTAAGTGTATATAGTGATGGTCCTTTATGGTCCATCACCAAAGACATTTTCAATGACACTTTTGGTGAGGGTCGTTAAAGGCCCATCACTAATTCTCTCTTTGGTGACACTTCTAGTGGCGAACTTTTAATGACCCTCACCAATGCTCTTTTTGTTACTTTTGGTGACGGTCAAAAAATGCCTGTCATCATTAATCATTCCAATGAGTTTTTGATGACACTATGTGCCTATTAATATATTTTTTGTCAAAAGATAATGATTTAATACAATTATTATTTAGTATTTTTTATAATATGTCCAAGGCCATAGTGGTTAGGGTCAGTCAATTTTTGTAGAAGTAATTAGTGTGTATCATTTCCCTCAAGTAATGACTAGTCGAATAGAGATTTCCTGTGAGTCAACAAATGATTCATATCTATTAAGTTTATTATCTAGCGAATTCCCTTTAGATAAAGTTCCACTATTGTGTGTAGGAAATATATTATTTAATACATAATCAAGATTTGACAATTCTATTAATGAGAAAGACCTAACAATCCTCAACAATCTGGGCACACCTTAAATTAATGCTTTGGCACACACTAACATTTCTTAGCACCCCACATGTCTTGGAACATCTTTTTACCTAGAACATATTGTGATGACACTGACGCCCAATCACATGGTGGCATGCGCTAGCACAACATGGAACTCTCCTAGCATGTGTTGGCATACTGCATATAGTCCCTAGCATGCCCTGGAACACCTTGGTTGAATGCATTAACATACATTAGCACTTGGTACACAATGCCACTTGGCATGTATTGGGACCTATTATTAGTGTGCCTAGCATGCCCCTTTTCAAAAAGATAAAGTCCTGACTTATTAACCCTCTTAATATTGGTTCTTCCTTTTGTTTCCTTGACACATATTGACATACCCTGGCACCCTGCGCCACAATATCCTTAGCACCTAGCATGTATTGGCATATCTTGGCACTATTAATTGGCACATGATATAATTAGCACACCCTGGAACTCCCAAGCACACTTTGGGAATTCTCGACATGCCTTGATATTCCCTAGCATGCCTTACCAATTCTTAGCATACCTTGTCACTCCCTCCTTGGCATGACAACTAACACTCATTAACACTAGTCTCTGGCACACGTTCCTCATATTCATTAGCTTCCATGAATTTTTACCTAGTGCTCCCTTAATTTTTTTTCCTAGTAATCCTTAACACTCATCAACATGCATTATCACTCTCTAGCACACCTTAGCACTCTTCAACATTCCTTTCCACTTCATAACATGCATAACACTAGTCCCCGACACATATTGGCACTTGGCACGTGTTGGCGCTTGGAAAGTATTAGCATGTATGGAATATGTTGAGATGCCTTAGTATGATTTAGCATGGTTTAATGCACCCACACTAGTTAGATTTTCTACATGGTATCAGAGCAGGAATTTTTTGGACGACGAGTTTGTAGAGAATATCTGAAGATTTTGGTGTAAAATTTTCAAAAACAAATAGAATATTTGGAATCCTTGTGAAAATATACCCAAATGGAAAAAAAAAAAATCGGTCGAATCAGAGCTCAGATGAGGGAGATATCATCAATTTAAAATCAATTCTTTTTTAGAAACTTTTTGTAACGTCGGGACAATTACATTATGCGCGAGTCAAGAACCTATATGTACTTGAGGTACCAGATACATGCAAAGCTTTGAGGAGAAAGGCAGAAGTTAGAGACTTGGTGGTTTAGAGGGAGCATAAATTACCTCTCAACATGCATTCTCATGAGAAGCAATCTCAGAAGGTTGTGGAGTAGCTGCCACAATTGGAGAAGTAGAGAGGAGACCAAGTGGAAGCATCCACTCAAGCAGAGACCACCATGAGGGGGAAATTTTGAGCCAGATAGGAAGAGGGATCAACCGTACCCTAAGGTGTAAGGTGGGGTGATGTGTAGACATAATCCCAAGATAAGAAATTTGGGCAAGGTCCATTGAGATGGCGTGTCTCATGGATCGAACCTGGCTACGAGGAGACCACAGTACAATAGTAGTAGGACGGATCAATTAGATTGATGTAGTCAGATGTCAACAAGACAGAAATCAGAGTGACAGATGTCAAATACTGGAGCACAAATCAAAGTTAGCAACAGTTCAAAGGGCACGGATGTAGATGTCAGCAGCAGCGCAGAGAATCCACTACTAGACAGGTGCAGTAGCTAGCAGCAACTAGAAGACTCTGATGACAGATTCATTATACTGATTCAGTTGTTCGGAGGCTATTCAGTTTCAGGATTTGCAGGTGCAAACAACACTAGAGAAGTGTAGCATGCAGAGCATTCCAAAGGTACCGGATGGGGATTGATTGAATTCCTTTCTTGTTGAGAGGGAGTGTTGAAATTTGCAACAAGAAACAGTGAAATTGGCAACTAGAAAGGACAAAAAAAAATGCACCCACACCGGTGAGGAGTTTTGATGTACCAGGAGTGAGGAATGTGAGGCGTCTAATTTATTTTTCCCTTAAATAAATTGGACAATAAATTTTAATTTCGTCTCATAACAACTTGTGTCAGTTAACTAGGTCATGATGATTGAGTTAGCTCAAGAAATTCGATTGAAGGTGATCGAGGTGGATATTTGTGGCCACACGCCTATTCCACTTGGGCCCTCGCCATTGTCTCTTTCAGTTTTTCAGTTTCCTTAATTATAGCACAATTTACTATTTTTGTCAATTTTTCGGGTCCTGAACTTCCAGAGCCGTTTTGAGGCCCCAAATAGCATTTTTTGGGCATGAAAGGTTTGGAAATTTCATATAAATTGAATTATTTGTTGTAGTCCTCGGAGAGATATTTCTAACGAGGTATCATGTGCGTCAAACTAAGATCATATGACCAAGTTACGACCCCGGGAAGTTGGCTGCCCAACTAACCCCAATGGGGCCCATAAACTCTTGGTGTTACATCTCCTCGGGTTAGGGTTTTGGTTGTTTAGGGTTTTATATTATTTTTAAATGATAAAAAGACCCTTCATCCTTATTGTAACACAGTTCAGAGGAACATAAATATCAATTGTATTTATAGAAAATTTCCCATGTGCAATTATAAAGTCATTGGGATGCCATGATGGATTGCGCAATCAAGGAAGGTTGATTTTCTTAATTAATATGGAGATAATTCCATAGGAATTGCATGAGCAAGGCAGGCTAAAGGAAGACTGAGAATTGGCTAAGTATTAGACCAATTTTGCCTAGATTAGCAGGAGATAATTGGCAGAGTGTTGGAGAATCTCAAGAGAGATTAAGCATTGTATTGTTTCATGATTCCTTGACTTAATACACAATAGAGATATATGGGTTTTGAGCAGTTGCTTTCCCCAGATACATATTTTGTTGTGCGATTGATAATTTATTTCTCTTACTTATATGTGTTTGTGCGATCGTGTTTGTAGGAAGGATTCAATATCTTGTTTTAGTACATTACAAGATCATATTGAATCTCGTTGGTTAGATTTTATACATGAAATAGAAGAGAGGATTGATACGATCTTGTCTTGTGGTGGTTATAAAGATAAACACAAATGGAGGAGGGCTTGCACTGTAATTTAGAGCCAAAACAAAAGTAGACGTAGGCGTAATATTGACTGAGCTAACCCTAGTTTGAGGGTTGACATTGAGATCTGAAGTTCATGTCAAGATTCAGTCAAAGAAATGCCCAAAATCTGTGGATCCATGTGAGCTAGGTTGAGTCTCTTATGGAGGCAAGAGTCGTGGTTTTTTCTATGGGTGGATAGGGTTTGTTCTACAACAATTAGAAGTGCATAAGTATAGTGCCCTAGTTACCTAGCATGTTTAGTTCATAAGGTATGCCCTTAAGACTGTGAAAAAATTGCGTAGAAGAAGAGCAGTTGTGACCCTTAAAGCGAGGCTTATTTCTGAAATATAGACCGCAGATCTGGAAGATGGCTTTCAGATTCAGTATGTGTGGAGATAGCAGATCCAAAGGAGGGTGGAACCTGAGCAGAAGATTGAGCATGCAGAAGAAATGTGCCATGTGAAGAATGGATTGACATGTTGAGGAGTTGATTTGGTGGACTATCCATGGATTTTTAGACAGATATCTGAAGCAACCTATAAAAAATTAGTCAATGGACTATTAATGGTTGATTTGTGGCCCTAGTTTAGTCATCTACAAATTGTTAGAAGGATGATAAGAGGAGCAGTTCAGATTTATTCATAGATTGGACAACAAAGATCAAATTGTCGATACACAAGAACAATAATTTTGAGAGGACTCAAACCATTGTTATGTGAAAGATTTGAAGAGCCCTAGATGAAGAAAATATTGTGAGCCCTAGATCAGTAAAAATAATTGACTATGGTTGGGTAGATCGATGCTAGTCCAAGTATAGTTGGAGGGTTGTTAGACGACTGTCAAAGAAGAACCCTAACTCTTGTACTTGTGAAGGACAACAAGATTGGTAGAAGGGAAGGTGTATAGGGCCTAAGGATGTGCATAATTTAAAGGACTTAAGTAGCAGTCAAGTGGGCCAACCAACTAGCCCTATTTCACTATATTGTAGAGGATCAATTCAGTGAGAAGAAGGGCAACCTCCATAGCCCTAGACTTTGCATCTTGGAGCCGTAGTATGGAAAAAGTGGGCATACCAAAGAGTTGTTCACAAATGGAGTTGTGAACAACTTGTTACCACTCAAACTAGTAGTGGACCTAAAAGGGGTTCCTAAGAGGGAAACAACTAGGACAAGGGAAATGGTGGAGGCTTAGCCCATTGTCACCACAGCTAAGGCTCCTTGCTCTTCATGAAATTTCACCGATGGGAGGAGTCTTGGTAGTGTAGGAAGTCACTCATATATTATAGGTCAATGAATAGGTGGGAAGTGACCCTAGAATCCCTTTCCCTAAGATGGAATATAGAGTGGGACATGCTTGCCTTTTAAGCAAGGGACTTGATCTTCTAGGGATAGAGGAGGGGGATTGAAGGGTTGAGGGAGAAGAATAAGACTTATAAAAAAAGTTACCAATCCCTAAAATCCTTTGGGAACTTGGATTCCCAAATGGTCCTTGATGAAAGGCCTTTGACACCAAATGGGACCACATGGGGCCAAGTGGACCCAAACTAGGTTCGGGGATGGAATTTAGCAACCAATGATGTTCCTATCTTGGACAATGTGAGGGGAAAGGATTAGGCAGTATTTTTTACTTCGATGGGTCAAATTGATCCTACTAGGCTCTAGCCTTGGGAACACCTATGCAAAACTTGATCCTAGAGCTAGGGCTTAAGGTATTTGAAGATTCCATCGTCGGAATTGGCCCAAATTATGAGGAGAGTGAAGGCACCCAGCAATGTCGGTGCCTCTAGGAGATCAAATTTTTCCTCTGGCTATATTCTTGGGAAATTGATGCCCTAGGTGACCTAATGGGGCTAGACCTAGGGAAAAATGGAAAATTGTGAAAAAGGGGAGGGGTGGGGGAAATCATCACCCTTTTTGAGGTATTAGTGAATAATTCACTTGGGGATATGGATTCAGGGGTGATAATGAACAATAATTCAATTTCTTGATCATGGAGGCCCAGAAAGTCAACTTCGTCCAATGTTAGAGGAAAATGAAAAGTGACCTTCAAGAATTTATACTTCATACAAGTGGTGCACATTTATTGAGATAAAATTATTTCTAAGATATTTCATTCATCCAACAATGGTCCATACATTAAATAAGATAAATAGACACATAATTCCACATTTCCATCATGCAACAATTAACCCTAGTTATAGTGAAATTCAATAGTATGCAACAACAACAATAATAGCGTAAAATTTTCACTCACAATGTTAGAGAGTATATCCAACCAGCTTCACATTTGAAAAAGCAAATCTCCAAGATAAAAATAGCCCAAATCCATACATCAAAATGCATCCATCATCCAAAATAGTCCTCCAAGGAAAAATGTGAAGTTCTCTAAAGATAGAGAGATCCCAAATCAAGTGATGATACAAATGAATCCAACTAACTCATATTTATACATTGATTAGGAGTTGATCGAATTAGCTTATGGGCCTACATTAGCCCCTAAACATAAAATATTATGCAAGTAACCCTAAATTTTGGTGACAATCCACCAAACTATCTCATACATGGAATAATAAGCCTCATAAGAGGTCAAATGATGTCTTAGGGCCTTCTAGGAGGCATAATGGGGTCCATGAGTGCCATAATGATGCATGGGACCCATCAAAAGTGTTGGACAAGGGGGTGGCCCCTTGTTGTCCAAACATTAAACTTGTGGTGCTCTCATTAAACTTGTGGACTGAAAGGGTTGTGTGTGGCCACCATCAACAAGTAGGTCAAGTGTTGTCTTGTTCATGATAGATTGGTTGTCAAAGGATTAACACCAATCCCTAGTTTTATTCCTTGTATCAGTGTGAATGTAAAGGGTCACAATCCATGGTACAAGAGCTCTAGCCTGTTGTATTATAGTTTTTAATATAATGAAGAAGGGTTTGCACACTAACACTCCCTAACATGCCATGGAACTCTAGCATACCTTGGAATTTCCTAACATGTAACCTTGCTACTCCCTCCTTATCACACCTGAAACTCACGACACTCCCTATCAGACACTCTTATTCATTCATTACCAGGCATTTGAACTAGTTCTCCCTTGTGTTTCCATGGCACTCCCTAGCACGCATTGACACACCCTAGCATTTGGCACATCCTAGCATGTCGCCTTGGCACTCTAGCATTCCTTGGCACTAACTTACATACCTTTAAACTCCCTCCTTAGCACACCTATAACTCATTGATACTCCCTGTCACACACTCTTATTCATTCATTTCCATACATTTGACACTAGTGCTCCCTTGTTTTTCCTTGGCACTCCCAAACACTCCGCCCTGGCATGCATTGGCACACCTTGGCACCTGGCACATATTGGCACGTTTCCCTGGCCTCTAGCATGCCTTAACACTGCCTAGCATGCCTTGACGTCACTCCCTTCTTAGCACACCTGAAACTCACTGACACTTCCTGTCACAAACTCTTATTCATTCATTTTTAAATATAGTTTTATCTATTCTGTTATGCTGAAATGTCTAGTGGAATATCCATGATAGTTTACGAATCACCCCAACATATATCCTTTATGCAAGTCATATGATGATATTTCTTCACACTTATTTATCTCTAATTGTCCCAACACAGTGCAGGTCATCACCACCACCCTTGCAAAATTGAACATGATAGGCTTGTGGTCCTATCTAAGCTTGGAAGAAAAATTCAAAACTTAGTTACACAACATGATGGAAGATTATTATTATTAAGGTTTCCCATGCTTTCTAATCAATAATATCTAGTGGGATTGGAACAACAACACATTTTTTTCACGATAAATATCCATGATAGTTTACGAATCACCTCAGCATATATCCTTTATGCAAGTCATATGATGATATTTCTTCACACTTATTTATATCTTGTCCTGACACAGTGCAGGTCATCACCACCACCCTTGCAAAATTGAACATGATAGGCCTGTGGTCCTATCTAAGCTTGGAAGAAAATTTAAAAAATTAGTTACACAACATCATGGAAGATTATTAAAAGGGTTTCCCATGCATTCTAATCAACAATATCTGGTGGGATTGGAATAGCAACAGATTTGTTCACAAGAAATATCCATGATAGTTTACGAATCACCCCAACATCTATCCTTTATGCAAGTCATATGATGATATTTCTTCACACTTATTTATCTCTTGTCCCAACACAATGCAGGTCATCACCACCACCCTTGAAAAATTGAACATGATAGGCTCATGGTCCTATCTAAGCTTGGAAGAAAATTTCAAAACTTAGTTACACAACATCATGGAAGATTATTAAAAAGGTTTCCCATTCTAATCAACAATATCTAGTGGGATTGGAACAACAACACATTTTGTTCACGAAAAATATCCATGATAGTTTACGAATCAACCCAACATCTATCCTTTAGGCAAGTCATTTGATGATATTTCTTCACACTTATTTATCTCCTCTCCCAACATAGTGCAGGTCATGATCACCACCACTCTTGCAAAATTGAACATGATAGGCTCGTGGTCCTATCTAAAACTTGTAAGAAAATTTCAAAACTTAGTTACTCAATATCATGGAAGATTATTATAAAGGTTTCCCATGCATTATAATCAGCCATGTCTGGTGGGATTGGAACAACAACACATTTTTTTCACGAGAAATTCTAACAAAGATCACAATTGAATTGATAAAAAATAGTGTTTAGAAGACAAGATTCATCCTAAACCACAAAAATAATGGATTCTGGTAATTTCTCCACTCCCTCTTGGATGCCCTTGTGACTTATTTGATGGTGTTGCACAAGTTATCCCACCTAGCTGCAAAGTGGGCGTGGTACTCTTCCTCTCCCAGTCTTATAGCGAGAAAGTAAGGTATACCCAAAGTTAAGGCTCCAACAACTGAGTTGATTCCATTGCTCTCTGTACACTTCTGGAAATTACATCCATCAAAAGAGTCAAATCCCGATAGATCATGGGGGATTAAAAAATCATGATCAATTGGGTCAATATTTCATGATAGAAAACATCTACCTACATCCCATCCTACAGGATATCATAGATCCCCCCAACTATTTGGACTAGCTATCTTTCACACACATTCTCCAGGAGCTAAACACCACAACACACAAGCTTTCAAAATAATCTCTCAAACTTCCCATCGATACATTTGTGATACTAGATTCCATCGATAGTATGGAGTATAACCAAATGATTATTCATGTCTAAGCTCGAAAAACAACCCAATGTAGATTGATGCATGCACATTCCAATCATGACAATCAATTTCTACATCTTCTCAAAAGAGAAAACAAGTAAATTTTTTCTTTGTTCACTTTACAACATAAACACCAATTTCACCCACAATGTTAAGATAAGTTGAATGATATGACCGAAAAGGTGGGAGGAGTATTTTTTGGTGTATTGAACAAGACTAGGGGACACACATGTAGCATGGATTGGTAGAAGTGGGATGTCCAAGCATGATTTAATAAGATCTATAATCCACACATTAGAGAATGAGAAGGGGGATTAAGACCTAATTTCATAGGGGCTAGGGGGCCTGGAGGGAAGGTAACAAGAGGAATTGAAAGAGGAAACCCTGATAGTGGTGATAAGGGGATTAGGGGCCCCATTATCACAACGAATAAGCCATTAACCCATAACCACTAAATTCCCTATCCCTTAACCCCGAAGCCATAATCTCTTAACCCTACACTCATAACTCATAAGCCATCAACCCCTTGATGCATTAAACCTTAAGCCATTAACTCCTAACGTAGAATCTATGAACCCCCTAGGCACTAACCCCTTATTCTCTTAACTCATTACCCTTAAACCTTAATCCATAACCCCTAAACACCTTAAAACCCAACCCCGTAACCCCTAACACCTAAATCCCTTAATTATTAAGCCCTTAACCCCTAAATCCCTTTCCCCCCAAGCCCTTGGCCCTTAACTCTTAACCCTTGAAGCCCTTCACCACTTAGTATCCATGGCAAAAAACAACACATCAAACCAACAAAATAACCTCTTAGGAGAATCCTTCACCTCTAACTAAGAATATTGGTACCATTTGATTTTTAGAGAACTAGGTGTTGGTCTCGAGGGTGTGTGTTTGTGGTTAATGCCCTTATTAACATGTATACCAAATGTAGAACAACTGGATAATTTTAAAAACCTCAATAAGAATTGCTCACAATATCTACACTTCATGTTGACATGGAGCTTGTAGTGCTCTCCCACATAAGGAGTTGGCAATGAATAGATCACTCACAATGACGCAACCTCTTCAACCCTAATGCACAAGGAGCTAACCCTTGATACAAATATTTTGTTTGTTGAAAAAACACAATTGTGTCAATGTAGAATACTATACACAAGAGAAAATAAAATGATATTATCCACATCAATGCTTGAAATAGCCTCACATTTTCCATGAGTGGTGAGCCAAGGGGTGAATGTAGGGCACTATTAAAGTTACATCATGTTTAATTTTCTTTTACATCACGAGATTGTTCTCCATTAGGGTTGATGCATCATCACAAGGGAGCATAACACCTTTTTGTGGGGGAGCGATTAAAGTTGTAACATGATCAAGTGACATACACCTCCAATGTAAATGACATCATTATATGTCTGTGTCAAGTTGTTAAAGAGGTTATTTATAAACAATAAATTTAGTACTTGAACTTCATCTTTTCATGGCCTTGACACTAAGATGGATTTGTACTAGGAACACTTCATGCAAATAAGAGGGGACCTTATTTTTAAACCCTCATACACACTAGAGCACTAGATGTTGCCCTTCATATCCCCCTTGGTGGTTTCAAAGTGGGTTTACATTAGTGTCTAGTTGAAACTAATGACATCAAGATATTCCTCTTCTCAATAACATATTCTAGCTTTGCCATATACACAACATTGAGTTAGAGGATCACCTCATATGTAGATGCTCCATTTATTATGGATTCAAGGGATGTTCTATTCTCTTTTATCAAGATTTAGATGGTCGTTATCTACTTTCTTTCAATACATGTCTAACTATTTTTATGAGGGAGGTCCTTGGATTTAGATCTTTATATAAGACCTTATGTGGCCTTCCCCTTTTGAACTTTTCCAAGGGGGTCACCTCCTTGAATGTTGCCTTGCCTACTTAGGGCCAAAATTGACAAGCCAATATTCAAACTTCTTCAACTATCAAATTGGTGGGGCCTCATACCTCTTATTGAACCCCTTAATGAGACATTATTTCTCCAAAGAGATTGTTGAGGATTTCCCATTGCAAATCACAGGTTGGATGTCATAGGACCTGTTACCCCACTTTCTATATGAGTTTTTAGAGGATAATTTTAAATTTTGATTGACATATCAACCCTTGTGATTCTCGTGACATTAATAATTTTCCAATTAAGATATACGAATGACTGTATAATTGGTTTGACGACACCTTACCTTGGCCATCTAGGACACTAGGTGCAGGGAGATGTTGCTTTAGCGATCACTTAACTTGATATATATGATCCATGTATATATCTCTAATATGTTTTATTTTTATTGTGGTCACTTAAAAACTCTATTCTAACTCTTAAATGTTTTAGCCATAATTCCTATGCTAAATTATTCCATAGTATTTTATAATTTTACTCATAAAAATGTCACCTTAATAATTTAAATATATAATAGTGATTTAAGTAATTACTACACATCCTATTTTATTATACCCTTAGTCAAATTTTAATTGCATAATTTCATAGCATATTCATTCATTTTAATTACGATGTCCCGCCCTATGATTCCCGCCAGTAGGAAATCAATTATTTAATTCATAAAACTATGTAAACTTCTCTGTTTCAATTTTATCACCGTGCTTTCATGTCGGGTTTTTGATCTATCAGTTGTGCAAGTTCATTGAACGAGCTTCAAGCTCTTTTTCTGCACAAGCTTAACCCAACTCGACCCTGACATCAAATGACAAGAAAAAGAATGTATGATGAATCACTTGGCAAGCAGATTACATGGTCATGATATGGTGGCCCGCTGTTGATGACGCTCTAAGAATCACCACGATTTTTTGAAGGGGGCTCGCAATTCCTTCTATGGGGGATTTTTTATTCTTCCATGGATCTGGTTCCTCAATTGCTTTTACTTTTGGCCTCTCCTCAGACATCGCTCTTGTTACCTTAAAGTTTGACCAGATATGTACACACTTTCTCTAAATCCTCCTGAATGAAAAAGTAATTCGATTTTTTAGGGTATATGAAATTGCAATGATTTCTGTTTGCTACTCTTCGAAAATGAATCTTAATGAATGTCGTATAAACTCAAGTTTTCGATCTTTACTATTTATTGAGGCACCTCTGCTGATAGCGGTAGAACTGTTCCAAAGTGCCATGCACTTTTTCTCCAAGCAGTTCTTCAATATTGAAAGCTTCAAATGTGTTGTAGTTTCTTTTGCCGTAGAATCCCTATCACTTCTTCTTAGACTGACATGGTATCGTGAATATTGCACGATGGAAAGGAGACCATAGAAGTGCCATAGAGGAGCTAATATAACCAAGCATCTCTGCTGTGCAGACTTGTATTTCAGATATTTCAAACTTCCAAGTTCGTTACCTTTGAGAGACGCAGGACTTCTGTGACTGACATGAATCCAGTTGAACCTCTGCTCTGAACGAAGATTAATTCTGTTAAACAAAATGAAAACATCTCCACAGTTTGATGCCAGAAGCTATCTTGCTTACGAATGTAACCCAAAAAAGTCTATACTCAGTGTGTACCCACTGTAACTAAAAGAAACTTTAACAGGTTGGCTAAGAAGTGTATGAGATGATGTGGATTGAGCAAATCAAGGGTCTCATACAGAGGCATATATTCTGTATAGATGCATTTTTATGCTATTATCCACAATAATGATGAGCCTTGATGATTCATTGTCCTATGACTCCTTTGCTAGCCTCCTTTTGTATGGAGAATATTGTCAACATACAATCTATGGCCATGAATTTTCCACCACTTAGATTGGAAGCAAGCCTTATCATCAGAACTTCCAAAAACTTTGACAGAATGCCATGACTAATTTGAACAACAATGCATATCTCAATTCTTCTTTCAAGGCTGACTGAACGTATGTATATTAATAATGGTCTGCCTGAAAATATGATGTCATGCCAATTGAAAACTATATTGAAGAGGGATAGGAGGACACACTTACTGCAGAGTATATGATTACTCAGAGTCATAACAGGAGTAAATATAGATCAGCTTACATGCCTGAGATGATGCTTATAATATCCCTAACCTATACCCTAATTGCCATAACTTGGATATATATATGGTGCAGCCATACTTTTCACGTGTTGAGAACTTGAGATTGCAAAGGGAGAACCATACAAGATGTTCACATAGACTATGGGGTTGTTTCAATTGAGAGTAAACTAGTAGGAACCAAGATATAAGAGATTGAGCAATGCCTTCTTCAGAGGAACCGAGCTAACTGAGTGATACCATATATGATACTGCACTAGGACAGAGATTTCCCTGTCATAGTGATAATTCTTAGAGGATGAGATCCATTCAAGGATCACAGAGAAACACGGCTTGTTGATGATATGATTTTTCCAAACAATTACTTTAACCCTTCAAGCAGGGAACCATAGTGGCAAGACCTTATCACAGAAGATTTCTATCTTTAAAACAAAGTATTCTTAAAGGCACACTAAAAGAGTCAAACTAAAGAGAATACTGAACTGCTGATACAAACAATGATCATAGTGATCATGCCCAGAAGACCTAGGATTTGGTATCCATGTGTTATGCCTAGGACTGTGACTTTATGGTCGAGAAACTCTGATTCAAATATAATGAAGATACAGTCTGAATGGGACTAATAAATAATCCTTGGAAAATATATTACTAGAACATACCTTGATGAATTTCAACTTTCGCTCATGATATTTGAGTTGCTCTTGGATTGGAGCCCATGTCCACTGATTAGGGCCAGTCTATCTCTACCTTAAATCCCAATATTTCTTCTATTTTATTGGCCTTTCTAATGGAGATATTCCATGCATATATTCTACATTTGGCATCACTTGTTTTCCCTCCAGATGCTTCTTGGAATCTGTGCAAGTAAGACTTGAATCTTCTAGTTATGACCAAAGAGGCCCCACCTAGAAGAGTTGTATCATCAGCAAATTTCTCGTGATTTATGCTTTTGATTCCTTCTTTGAATCTGTTTCCTGGGATGTGATGAGAGATCCTTGCTGCTTCAAGGTTGCGACTAAGAGCCTCTCCGACCAATATATATAAAAAGGGCGAGATCGGGCAACCTTGTCGGAGACCTCTTGAAGCTTGGAAGAACCCATCCCCCCTACCATTAATCAAAGGAGAGATCCAGGGCCTGGCAATGCATTTCTCTATCCATCCGATGAAGGTCTCTTTAAATCCCATCTTCATTATGTCGAGGAGGAATTTATGCCGAACCCTGTCAAATGCATTGGCCATATCCAGTTTAATGACCATTCCTTGCTCCTCACATCTCCAACTTGAGTCAACGGCTTCCTGGATTAAGATTGTATTGTGTCATAGATTTGTCTTCCCGAGACGAAGCTGCCTTGATTAGGAGAGATGAGGAGAGGCAGGAGGACTTTCAGTCTAAGGGCTAGGATTTTGGCAGTAATTTTATAAGAGAAGTTACAGAGGAAAATTGGCCTAAATCTCGAGAAAGAGGATGGATTTTGTTCTTTTGGTATCAGGGCTAAAAAGGATGAATTTATTCCACCGCCGATGTATGAGATCTTTAGGGAATACCCGATTATTCGGCATAAATCTCTTTTTATTAGATGCCAATAGGTTTAATAAAACCTACCAGTGAAGCCATCAAGCCTAGGGGCCTTATCTAGAGAAAAGGAAAAGACTGCGTTTTGAATTTCTTTAGGATCAGGCAGAGCAGCAAGGATTTCATTGGCTTCAGTAGTCACCAAAGAAGGCATCAAGTCCAAGAAGAAGGCTTCACTAATGGGGGCCGACGGTTGGTCATCATGTTACAGGGCAGAGAAGTGATCTATTGCATCGGCCTTAATCTCATGAAAATAATCGAGAGTTTGAGATCCATGCTGAATTTGGGTAATGCCATTTTTGATCTCTTGAAATTTTGCTTGCTTGTGAAATTATTTTGTATTCCTGTCTCCAGAGCTGAGACAGCTATTGCGAGATTTGAGCCGCCACATATCTTTCTCTTGTCTCAGGCTTGCGTGGTATGTTTGGAACATTTTTATTTCTTCTTGGAAGTCCACCTTCTCCACTTCATTGTTTTCTATTTGAGCCTGCTTTTTTGCAAGATTGTCTTCTGCTGTTTTGACATTTAGGGACAGATTTTCATTATATGTTTTGAGCCATTCTTTGATGTCAGCTTTTAACCTTTAACTTTCCTTTCCCATATGGTTATAGGGCTGCCATTTACCCACTGAGCCCAGGATGCAGCAATCATTTCAGAAAATCCAACTGATTCGATCCATAAAGGGGAGAATTTGAATTGGATTGGCACATAGTTTACTGGAGGAGAAACAAGAAGTGTGATCGGTCAGTGGTCTGATCCACACCATGGCCGGATCTCTGAAGTTATAGTGAAGGACATTGATAGCAGAATTTCTGAAGCTAAAAACCTGTCTAACCTTGCTGCTATGTGCCCCGGTCCCACCCTCTTATTGTTCCATGTGTATTTAAATTTGCTCAGCTTCACATCGAAGAGATTTGACTGCATTAGCAGGTCTTCTAAGTCTTTCTGGTGAATTTCTCTTACCACTGTCCCTCTTCTCTTTTTGTCCTGTTTTAGAACTGTATTGAAATCTCCCCCTAGAATGCAATTTGTGCCATACTCTGTGTGCTTGAGGTCTTGTAGGGACTTCCAGCAATCTTGCTTTTCAGCTTAAGTGTTTGGCATGTATATATTTATGATTGTAATGGTGTAATTTAGTTTTTTGACAATTTTTTTTAATAATAATAATAAAATTATTAGAAAGCCTTACCTCATGGGTTTCATGAGCAAGTGATTTTATTTTTAGTTGGCTCTCACTTGAGAGCATTAGGATTGGTCATTTAGAGTCAAAAGAATTAGTGTCATGTATGAAGTAGCCCTTCTTGTTCATTTGTCAAATGTATATATGATTAGAAAGTTCTCCAAAAGAAAAGTGCTAGCTCTCTTCCTCATGTTTTTATGCTTTTTATATCTAATTCATCATTCTACATACTTTTGTTGACATATATGCATCAAAATATATAAAAATTCGCTACCAACCTGGGAGCTTTTGAAAATGTCGCTCCCCGCTCCCGATTTTGCTCCCACTTCCTGCTCCCGCTTCCCACTCCCGCTCCTGCTTCCAAGCAACCTTGGTATGCACAAAATCATGAATATGTTGTTCAATGTTCTAGATCAATGAAAAATGCAGACATATGTTAGAACTGTTTGAATATGGTTGTAAATTAAGTAGCCTAGGAAGTTGATCATGTTTGGAACATTTTCCGACTATATTCTCTTATTACGCTGTAAAGCGGTTTTATTTGAAAACAACTTTCCTAATTGCCAAATGTCCCATTATACATCATTGATTTAGATGTTAGATGATTGAAACATTCTTAACCTTTAGATTAAACACAGTTATCAGTTTTAACCAGATGAAAATTTGATACAGTCTAATCAATCCTAGCAACCAAGGGCACCCAGAATTTCATTCCTGTCTTGCGCTCTAGAAGTTGGGCCACATAAAAATAGAAGAAGCCCATTTAAGGAGCTTCCTGGAGCCATTCTCAAGTTCGGCGGGGTGTACGAGCGGGGTGCACCTTCCCATGCTTGCAAAGATCCGACGTAAGAGTGCCACTCAGTCGATTTCTTGCAATATCTAGCGTTTGCAGGGTGGAAAATTTCCCCAAATTCGAAGGTAAGCTACCATTCAAGTTATTCGTAAAGATTACAAGAAGTAGCCCATAGATTCTGAAACTTTGCTAGCTTCCCCAGCTCCGGAGGAATCACACCAGGGGCAAAGGGATTGTATGCCAACAATAATTTCTGCAGATTGCTGAGATTTCCAAAAAATGTTGGGATTGTCGTGTTTAGCAGATTACAACACGGGTTCAGTACTTGAAGCCTTCGCAATTTCTGAATTCCTGCAGGAATCGAACCAGAGAAATTGTTACTCGATATACCCAAGTAATCCAGCTTTGCGAGCTCTGAAATATAGTCCGAAAGGTTCCCCACAAAAATATTTTGCAACAAATTTAAGCGCTGAAGCTGCCTGCACATGGAAAGGTTGCGAGGTAATGTTGAACCAATATTGTTATCCCCCAACGATAGATTTCTCAGCTGTGGAAGATTGCAAGTGAAAATAGGAAAAATAATGTAACTGATTACGATTCACAAACACCTCCTTTCATCAGAGAGTACAATCTATACGTCGGGATCTTTCTCCCAAATGTTTGGATAAATGCTATCGAATGAAAATGTCACTCTGTTTAAAATGTTTGTTGTTTTAGCTTTAAATTTTAGGACAAACTTTTATGATTCCTCCTCCTCTTCCATGAATTAACCCTGAACATATATTGCTTGGTTTTCACTGAAGTATCAACCATTACTCTCATCTAGCGTGACACAATTGCATTCATATTTTCATAAGGTATGTTATAATTTTCATTGAATTTTAGCCCATTTTCATGAAATTTCATCTCATTTCTCCACGTGAGTACTGGTTTTATATCAATTGTAAGCATTCTGTATAAGTCTGTGAGAAATCCCGAATTAATTCTGCTCTCAGAGCTAGCTAGCTGACTCAATACTCCTGATTAAAATCTTTTAGATTCACTTTTGTTCAATAATTTTGCTGAGTTTGATTGAGTTTACTTCCCTGTATTTTTACTAAGCTATGATATTGCAGAGTTTTGTTGAGTCTCCACTTTGGATTTACCAAGTCATTGTCGAGTCCAGGTCATGTGACTTTTCCCTAGGCACACAAAATTAGAAAAAAATAGACGTGTACAAATTAAAAAATTAGGATATTTTCCAACGAGATGGTGGTTTAATGTCGGGGTTGTGGCATTTCAAGCTGCTCGCTAGAATCTCCTTGAGGTATGTGCATAGCATCACCCTTTGTGGGTCAGTTAGTCTGTCAAAGCAAGACCGTCTGTGATTTTTTTCATAATGTGAAATGTGAATATGCATTAGTTTTAGACACTACAATCAAGATTAAAAAACTCAGAGCCTGAACTCCAAATGATATAATATATTATATATAATGCCAAGTTGCAAATGAAAAAATTGACTAGTCCATGTTGATTGTAAATTTATAAGATCCAAATGGGCTAGAGTCTTTTGCCTATCAGAAAATAATTCAATAATCGAAATCAGCATCCAAGTCCTTGTCCTCTGCCTCATTTGATGCACTAGGCACGTAGTCAGTATACAACCTCCAACAGAAAACCCTCGGTGGAGGCCTCTTCATCTTGTTCAATGTCTATGGCTATTGCACAGGACATGGAATTGCAGTCAGGGAACTTGAATGGAGGGATTTGAGGCTTATTGCTGGCCGTGAAACCAGTTCTAATTATATTTATTGCCCCTGCCATCCGCCTGCTACCAAGAAACCCAAGAGGAATCAGAGTTTGGTCTCTGAGGGCAGCAAGAGCCCTTTCGAAATTGAGAAACAAAGGGCTAAATCTGAAATCCAATTTTCTGGGCTTTATCTTTTAGCTGATGTTGCAGAATGGTTGCAGAAGTACAATCCATGCATGATGAAAACAAGGATTTGGACCAGAATTTATTATTGGGTTTTATGTAGCTTATGATATCATAAAGTACCACGATAAGCAATGGAAAAATAACCACACAACTTGCATGGACAATTCCTACTTATATTAGAGAGCTTCCATCTGCATAATGATCCATTGCGAAGGAAAGCATTGAATATTTGATCATGTGAGAAAACATAAATACAAAATTCTACATTACGTTTTCATGAAATTGATAGAGATTTTGAGATAAACCAACCTCTCTGTTTTTTGTTAGGAAGATACTCCAATTATTCAGTAATATAAAATTTTAAATTCTGTCAACAATGATGGTCCTCATGATCATGCTAATGTGATGGTTTGTTAATTGATGTAATTAGGGGAATATTTGGAATTTATGGCCTAAGAACCTTCAATATTCCAAGGCTATGGTTATAGCTCAGGTTGAGGCGGCTAATTTGGAAATTAAGGGTTTGCGGCTAGAAATTGACACTTTGAAGATGTCTGAACCAAATTCGTTGGATACGCATACTCTTTTGGAGATGCTCAGATCTGAGCTTAAAGAAGCCAGAGCATCCGAATCAAAGGTTGCCATGATAGCTCGTGAAGCGAACCTTAATTTAGAGGAAGCCAGAACGAAGACTGAAAGAGCAAAAGCCGAGGAGAATAAAGCACTGGAGTCCCTGAGATAAGTAACTGCAGAGCTTGAAGAAACAAATGCAGATCTGGAAAAGGCAAAATCTGATTTGGGTTCTCTTACAGAAACTATACACTCCCTGAATGCTGAGCTTGAAAGAACTAGATCGGACTTGGTTGAAGCAAAGAAGAGAGAGGAAGAGATGATTTCAAAAGAAGCTGAAGGAGTAGAGAAGAATAAGAAGGCAGTGGAAAACCTGGAACTCCATCTTCTGCAAACTACTGCAGAAGCAGGGCGAGCTAAAATGGAACTAGAGACCGCTTATGAAGAGGTGCAGAGCGCAAGACTTGAAACTGAGAAATTGAGGGCTGCTTTGGAAGCCACAGAAGGAAAATTTAATTCAATGCTGAGTGAGGCTAGGTTAAAGGCAGAAAATGTCAAAGAAGCTATTGAAAAGTATAAGCTAGAAGCAGAGGAAATTATGACTCGGTCTACTGAAAGAGAGGGTAAATCGATGGCATCTCTGAGAGAAGTTGAAGCCAAGGCCAATGCCACAAAAGAAGAATTAGAAAAGAGAAAGATGGAAGTGGCAGATCTCAAGGCCTCTCTAATGGATCAAGAGAATGAACTGCAGAATATCAAGGAAGAAAATGAAAATCTGAAATGTAGAGAGCTTGCCATTGCAGAAAAAATGGAGCAAATGGAGAAATCACTTGCCGCTGCCCCAAATTCTGACTTTTCACTTTCATTGGAAGGTAACAATTCAGTAAATAAAAAACTTGAGGAGGCAGAAGCTAGTGTACAGGAAAAAATAACAGAGGCCCTTGCAAAAGTTGAGGCTGCTAATGTCAGGGAGGAGGAGGCTATAGAGAAGCTAAAAGTTGCCATTCTCGAGATGGAAAACAGTAGCCAGAGAGAAAACAGATCATTAGAGCAGCTTTAGGCCGCACAGGCTGCTAACTTGGCTATGGAAGCCGAAATGAAGAGATTTAGGGTACAGACTGAGCAATGGAAAAAGACATCAGATGCAGTAGCAACGGTTCTGGCAGCTACCCATAATGGTGAACTAAATGGCAAACTAGTGGAAAGATCAGCCTCTTTGGACACGCACTTACTATCAGATTCTGATGTTCTCAACATGAAACTGAATTACTTTGAAATTTAAATTTATGCCTTATGCCTCTTTGAATGGTTGGTGATTAAACTAAATTTCAGATTTTCTTAAAAGAAAATTTAACAGAATGTCAGATTAATAGATGCCTCATTTAAGGCATTTTTCCATATGGTGGTTATGTGACTCTGCAAAACTATAATCCAAGTCAGTCCATTTTAGGACAAATGAAGTAATGTAACAATGGACACAATGGACACAGTGGCAGGAAGGTCAGTCTATTCGTGTTCCAGCAACTCTTTAGAAAACAGAGTTTGTGGTTTTTATCAATTGTTGAACTCTTGTAAATCTCAAATTTGAAAAAGGAAGAAACATGATCCTTGCTCCTAGAATGATTTTTTGAAAAACTTACGAATCATCTACTGTTTTCTATACAAATTTAACTCCCAAGCATAGTCTTGCAAATCTAATACTAGTATTTCCTATATTACTGCTTTATAGCGTTTCCTTTGCAACATATGGTGCAATTGCTAGTTAACTTCATAGTTCAGTCATGGAAATTGATATAGTAATATGTTCAGTACAATGGTATGACCTAAGCAAATGTCACTGAAATATTTTGTCTTTTCAGGTCTGCTGATGATGCCAATGTATTTCTTGTAAATGACATTCAAGATCCGCTTCAGATAATTACCTTCTGAGGCTATACCTTAAAGCTCCTTTTGTGTCTATAGTTTTAATCCCTAGTTTGTCTTGAGATTTATTTTTGCTAAAAGGAAATTCCATGTCATAAGTTGAATTTTGCAATGTCTGGATTGCTGTTTAGCTGCAGAGAAGTCTAACATCTTTGGAACTACCTGGAGCACTTCCAGTTGCAAACATCAGATCTCCTCTTCATATAGAAGGACTGGCTCCTTCTATTCAGAACACAACGGATACTTCCAATCAAAACTACCAAGATAAAATTTATGGTGGTTTGAAACATGGTGGGGTTCAAAATGAGCGCTTGAGGGATCCTGCTCATGAGATTTTGATTCATGGTTTGGAAAAATTCTCCATGGTGACAAAATTTTCTTGTGAGACTACTGCCCATATCTTTGGTGAAAATCATTTATTGAGTAGCGTAGACGGTCCAGAAGAGAATTATTTACATACAGATAATGGCGAGCATGGTAGTGGTCAAGCTATAAAACCAGAAAAAAGAAATGGACAACTCAGTAGAAAGTCAACCAACTGTTTCTCTGGATGTCAGTACATTATTTCCTGAAATATTACTCAATGTGTAATGATTCTAATGAGTTTGTTCCACTATTTCATTAATCCAAGGGGAAACCAATTATTGAAATATTTTGGATTGAGTATGTAGTTTTTTTTTTCCTTTTGAAATTTTTTGAATTTCAATAGAAAGAGGTAATGGTACATTTTGTAATAGTCATAGTTGACTTTGGACTGAAATATCTAGGATGCTCTTTTCCCCAGGAAAGACTATAAAAGAGTCTACTGATAGACTGGGCATTTACCCATTATTATCATAGAAAATTTCCTTTTGAACATTACTTCAAGAACTATATTGATATATAAACTTTTATGGAGTTACCAACATGCAATATACAAAATAGAACATGATTAGATGTCAATCTGCCTGTGGGTAAGAGAGAAGACCCCATCTCCTTTTTGTCAGTTCATCAGCTCTGGAGTTGCTCTGCCTGAAAACAAGTGTGAAGGAACATATTTTGGCAGGCTGCCATAACTATGTTTGATCTCGTGTAGCATCTGTGAGGGGGAAACAACAATATCTTGGAATATAACTTTGTTCATGGCAATCCATATTGACCAAAGAACTACTGTAGGATGGGTTGGGCGTTCACTCACCTCTCTATCATCTACCCACTTGCAATGCATCCTCAACATTTTCACTTGTCCAATTCCCTTTTTCCTTTTTTTCAAACTCACAACATCCCAGACTGTTTTGGAAAAATGTCATTTAAGGAACAAGTGGTTTACAGTTTCTCCCCGTTATTTGCACAACAAACATATGCTAGATTATAATTTATCCATCATATTTGTATACAGAGTTCAACCCTTTGAACCTCAACTAGTTTCATGCCACAATGACTTATAAAAAATGAAATAGCATCTCTACACCAAATCTGTCTATATCAGGAGAATTTTCCAAAACAATTTAGCTATTTGCAAGAACTGTAGGATAACAATCATCGACCAATGAATTGATACATAGTAGAAATAATTGATGTACATTTTAAACCCTAGTGCCATTCTTAGACACATTCCTTTCTTGACAAATTCCTTTTTTTGACAAACTGAATATTATGATTTATAATCTTGAAACTTCCTTTGTGCTAGTTGGCTTGGTTGTATTATTCCATTATTAGTCCCTGGAATTTTGTCCTATTCCATTACCTCTTATCATCTAAGCAGGACTTGAATAGGATTATTGTAGATGACATTTATAGATAGAGTACATTACTTCTCCTCCAGTGGGCCTTAGAAGTTATATGCTTTTCCAAGAAATAATATTTGCTTCCAATCGTCAGTAGTATCTCTATTAGCATCAATATTTTCAATCAATGTGTTCCTGGATCGAACCAATCAGCTGTAGGTACTACGATATCAGAACTCTTCAAAATATTGCTATAGGATATTGCCCTATATTGGTCAACTTTTATTCTTGATCACAAGCTTCTTTGGTGTTTCTTTCAAACTTCAAGTAGTATAGTATCCATTAAGATATAACTTCTCCTTCCTTTTGTTTTTCATTTAATCGGCTTATTTTTTCCTCCTTAATCTTCATGCTTTTCCATGTTCTTCCAATTCTTCCAATTGCTAATCAAGCTTAGATAGATCTTGTCTTGACTTGCAGGCTTTGTTAGAACTTAGAAGACTATGCAAGAAAAAAAATAGGCAAAGTATAAAGATAATAGTAACAGCTGTAATCAATGAGATGTAAAATGCTTATCTTTTGAAGAAGGGTTAGCTCCCTCTTAATCTTGGACCTGTTCGCCAACCTAGTTCTTACATTAGCATGGTGTCATTATTAAAAAGAGTTAGATCTACTTTTTACAACAGAAATGATTAGATAGGGTTTTGTTCCTAGGGTTCATCTTAGTCCAAACTAGTGAGTTAGCTGCAAAGTCCTAGAGTCTTTATTGAGAATCCTTCTATACATGAGATTTTCATTCCTTGATCATAAATAAATTAGCAAAGAAAGACTTCAAATGTTATAATAACAATGATTTCTAAAATATATCTACACAAACCCTTATTACTATCTTTCAAGAGATTATTATCTTAGCATTACTACTATTGACATTGAGCATAGTTTACATGTACCTCTTTTAACTTCCCCTGTTCTCCATTATTTCCTTTGAGTATGGTACTACTATATTGTAAGTTGTAACTTCTTGGGGCTGCTTCAAAATATATGCTTACGCTAAATTCAAACTTCTCTGTCCATGCAGTTCTGCAACTTGGTCTTCACATTGATCTCACTAATTGGTCCTTCAAGCTCGGCTATAAGCCATAGATATATCTTTGAACTGCTTTCAGTGTCCTTTATCTTTCAATATCAAATAGGTAGGCTTCAAGAATTTAATTCGTCTTTCTTTTATGTATGAGAAGGGTGCTATTTTCACAAACTTGTGTCACGGATCCCCTATACCCTCACAGTCCTTATGAAGAGATATAATGCTGCTACATATTCTAGTGTCACAGAGATGGGCCTTATATCATCATGATAAATTATGTCACGAAGTAGCATCCCTCAGGTTTTTGCACAGGATGCCACTAAACTCTGATTCTTGATGATTCAAAAAGTTTTGTATGTCTTTGTATGGTTCAGATCACAAATATACATGTTCTACTTGTCATAGAGATGCTCAGACTTTTCACAAATGTAAATTATGTCATTAAGTGTAGCTTCAGACTTGGAATTGATCAGAATCTTGGCTTTTATTCACAGTGATGATTTTGGTTCCTTCTATAGACTATGTACTTTAGTCTTTTGGTCCTGTAGCATAGAGTAGATCACATACTTTTGATTCATTTTGCACAAAGGTATAGAGATGCTCAGTCCTTTATGTCACAGATAAGACTTGTTTTGCATGTCTCTAAGTTCATCATTTGTACATTTAAATGCCTCAGAAATGATCCACATGGTTTTGGTTTCTTTTAACTTCAGATCACAATTCACTTCTATCCTTTGTCTCACAGTGCCACAGATTTGCATGGATTACGAAGATGATGGTATTTTTAGATGTCAAAGATAGATAGTCTCCCAAATGAGTCGAGCTGCCTTATATAGTGTTAGATAGAATTTGTATCGTATCATGTTGGTGTCATCATTGATGCCTTGAATCTTCAAATATTTGTTGCTATAGTAAGCTCCAGATACCTCATAGAAGTGTCACAGAACCTTTTTGTATTGATCGAAGAACAGTACCTCAGATGTTCGTGTTTTCCCAAACAAACTTGCTTCAATCATTATGGAAATTTTGGACTTGTTCATACTCTCAGACTAGCCTTTGAACTCAGCAGTAATAGATGTCAGCTACAGTATTTTGGGTACTCAAACTATACAAATATCATGAATACACTTGGTATTTTTGATTAAGAAAGGAGCGCACAGTCATGCTCAGATTGCCACTACTATTATCATTGAGCATAGTTTACATGTACCTCTTTTAACTTCCCCTGTTCTCCATTATTGCCTTCGAGTATGGTACTACTACATTGTAAGTTGTAATTTCTTGGGGCTGCTTCAAAAGATATGCTTACACTAAATTCGAACTTCTCTGTCCATACAGTTCTGCAACTTGGTCTTCACATTGATCTCACTAATTGGTCCTTCAAGCTTAGCTATAAGCCACAAAGATGTCTTTGAGCTGCTTTCAGTGTCCTTTATATTTCAATATCAAATTGGTCGGCTTCAAGAATTGAATTTGTCTTTCTTTTATGTATGAGAAGGGTTCTATTTTCACAAACTTGTGTCACGGATTCCCTATACCCTCACAGTCCTTATGAAGAGATATAATGCTGCTACATATTCTAGTGTCACAGAGATGGGCCTTATATCATCATAATAAATTCTGTCATGAAGTAGCATCCCCTCAGGTTTTTGCACAGGATGCCACTAAACTCTGATTCTTGACGATTCAAAAAGTTTTGTATGTCTTTGTATAGTTTAGATCACAAATATACATGTTCTACTTTTCATAGAGATGCTCAGACTTTTCGCAAATGTAAATTATGTCATTAAGTGTAGCTTCAGACTTGGAATTGATCAGAATCTTGGCTTTTATTCATATTGATGATTTTGGTCTCTTCTATAGACTATGTACCTTAGTCTTTTGGTCCTGTAGCATAGAGTAGATCAAAAAATTTTGATTCATTTTGCACAAAGGTATAGAGATGCTCAGTCCTTTATGTCACAAATAAGACTTGGTTTGCATGTCTTTAAGTTCATCATTTGTAAATTTAAATGCCTCAGAGACGATCCACATGGTTTTGGTTTCTCTTAACTTCAGATCACAATACACTTCTATCCTTCGTCTCACAGTGCCACAAATTTGCATTGATTACGAAGATGATAGTATTTTTAGATGTCAAAGATGGATAGTTTCCCAAATGAGTTGAGCTGCCTTATATAGTGTTAGATAGACCTTGTATCATTTCATGTTGGTGTTATCATTGATGCCTTGAATCTTCAAATATTTGTTGCTATAGTAAGCTTCAGATACCTCATAGAAGTGTCACAGAACCTTTTTGTATTGATCGAAGAACAGTACCTCAGATGTTTGTTTTTTCCCAAACAAACTTGCTTCAATCATTATGGCAATTTTGGACTTGTTCATACTCTTAGACTAGCCTTTGAACTCAGCGGTAATAGATGTCAGCTACAGTATTTTGGTTACTCAAACTATACAATTATCATGAATACACTTGGTCTTTTTTGATTCAGAAAGGAGCAAATAGTCATGCTCAGATTGCCACTGAAAGTATTGTCACAGTAGGTTGTCTTCTTTTAACAGATTTCATATAAGCCATTTGCTTTTTCTTTGAGTACTTTGTAGATTATAAAGATAATGACTTGTATGCTTATCATAGGAGAAGGTGCCTCTGAAATTCACATTATTACAGGAAACTTACTTCATAAATCAACATAGAGACTCAAATATGTGTACCTATGCGAAATATTTTGTCGACAACAGAGATATGAATTTCATCCTTGATTTACAGAGATAATGCGATAGAGTCTTTGCAGAGATATGAATTTCATCCTTGATTTACAGAGATAATGCCATAGAGTCTTTGCATGTATTATAGGTCTCTTTTTCTAGCCCTTAAATATTTCAGTCCTTCCTTTATTGGTGAGCTCGATTCACAGGAATATTGATGTCTTTCTTCAACATGAATCAGAGAGGTACTGTGCCTCTTTCAATTCGTATTTTAAGGAAAGGATGTCACAGAATTTGTATGATACTTTGCTTAAGGTGCCACAGGGATAAGAAAATAAGCCAACAAACTGTTATCTTCAATCTTCCTTTCCTTCAACCTAGCTCTGATACCATGTTGAGAAATCAAGATGCTTGTAGATTAGGGTAGATTTATCTTAACTTGATAATTAATTGTGAATGTTTGTTGGCTTCTTGTTACTTATGTTATCTTCTTCCGAGATCCTCGAATGTACTATTTCACTGTGTATACATATTACTATTTTCAAACAAAGAATGAGCTAAAGGCTGTGTTAGTCTTTTAAAAGAGCAAAAAGTCATGTGCCTGATGGCTGGACCGTAGAATTCTATCCAGGGTTTTATCAATATCTGGAGGATCTACTTAGAGTGATATAGGAATCAAGAAGTTCTGGAAGAGTTCTAGGTGCCTTAGGCTCAACATTCACTGCACTTATCCAAAGAAGAATGATCCTGCTTCCTTTGAAAATTTTAGACCTATATCGCTATTGAAGGTTATTGCAAATATACTAGAAATATACATTATCAAAGGTCATCTCAAAAGAACAATTTGGTTTCCTATTTAATAGAAAGATACATGATGCAGCAGGGACTACACAGGAAGGTCTTCATTCAGTAAAAACTAGCAAAAAACCAGCAGTGGTCATGAAAATAGACCTTGGAAAAGCATATGACAAAGGAAACTGGCTTTACATCAGACGAGTTCTTCTGCAGATAGGAATGAGATTGCAAACTGTGAACTGGATCTTGCATTGCATAGAATCACCCTCCTTTGTGGTATTTATAAGGGATTCTTCTAGGCTTCAACGGGTCTCAGGCATGGCTACCCTTTTTCCCCTTTTCTATTTCTATTGAAACATAGGGTTTAAGCAACCTGATTGCAAAAGCAAAGAGGGAAGGCTTGATCAAAAGAATAAGCATTGCAGGTAATATTTAGATAACTCATTATTTGTGGATGATATCCTACTCTTTGGAAGACGGTCTCTCAGGGAATTGATTATTATAAAATCATTTTGGATGCTTACTGCAAAGCAACAGGGATAGAGATCAATACGAATAAATATTGTTTACTGTTTAATGGATAAGGTAAGAACCTGGAAACACAGAACAACCAGTTATTTCCATGATCTACGAACCCATAGATGGAGGAGTAAAATACCTGGGTTTCGAATTAGAGACAACTGACTGTAAATATAGAGATTGGTTCTGCTCAGTAAAGAAAATTGAAGCCAGGTTCTCATACTAACGCCATAGGTTGTTATCTTAGGGAGGCAGGCTAGTATTGGTTAAGTTCAGTTTGGAATGTATACCAGTTTACTAGTTCTCAATTGCTTATATTCCAAAAAAGTTTAATGGATAAGATTAGAAAAAGGTGCTTTGGTTTGTTTCTTTAAACTGGAAAATTGCAGTTGAAGGTATTCCACTTGTAAAATGGTAAGAGATAGTTAAACCAAATCAGGCAAGTGGTTGGAGCCTGAAGAACATTTACGTCTTCAATCAGGCCCTAGCAGCAAAATTTTTATGGAGAATTATTTTCAATGAGGGTAATGTGGGGAAAAGTAATGACAGCAGAATATCTAAAGGACAGGGCTCCAGAAGATCAGATCAGACAAGAGAGAACAAAAAAAAAGGAGTCAAATGCAGAAAAAAATGGTCAGACTGTTTCCTATTTTAGGTGATTGCACTGCTTGGAAAATTGGACCAGGAAATAAGATGAGAATAGGTGTTGGTCCATGGATAGGATGTAGTGGAAACTATAGACTGTCAGACAATCTTCTTGAAAATCTGGACATGAAGGAATCGCAAGGTTAGCTGATGCTTCAATTCAAGGGGATCAGGGGTCTGGTTTCAATTTGGGAAATTAGCTGAGGTCGTGGAGTTTCGAAGTGAACAGGCTGCAGAGTGGACTCAGTAAATCAATACTCTTAAGCACAATGATATTTTTCTCAAGGATCAGGATGATTAGCCAAAGTGGTGAAGAAATAAAGCTACAACTGTGCTCACTGCTAAGCTTGGATATGATGCGAAAATAGAGGAAGAAATATGTTGAGAGAGAATCTGGTGGTGGAGACTGGTCTGGAAGTTAAAAAGTCTTTGTAAAACTAGGATCTTTCTGTGGCTAGATCTGGCCAACAAGATCCTAACCTGTGACAATGGTGAAAACAGGAACTGGATACTGCCTGGCTGGTGCATTCTTTGTAAGGAATTTTGACCTTATTTTGTGCTTCGATTGTAAATACTTCACTGTACATGTCTCTGACTTCTGTTGACCATTTCTGTGAGACCCTATGTGATACCATCAAAATGAAATGGGATACTTCTCATCAAGCTGTGATGGCACCGAACCAGTGAGACCTTTCTCACTGTGGTAGCACGAAACAGTGATAGATTTTTCACTGTGGTAGTTCCAAATTGTAGTGTCATACTTATCATGTGATTGATTATACCGAGACTGTAGTTGACCTGTGATTATAACACTGAAGATCTTCACTGTAATATGGATTATACTGATATCTTTTTGTCACACCGAGCCTTAACTGTAAATACACCTTTATAACTCATTCTCCTCATTGTTGTGGTATCAAAATAATCTTATAAGAGTAGTACTGAATTGAGGCAGAGGTAATTTCAACATTGTGATGTCATTGAGACTGAGATGTTACCGAGATCCTTCTTTTCAGTGACAGAGATTGACCTTTCTTGTGAACTTGCACCTAGCTTAATTATTGGACTGTCTTACTATGATTTGAGCCCTTTTGACATAGGTCTTTTTAGAATGTTTCGAGTCCTTTCAAACTGCCTTTGATCATAACCATAGCTCTGAAACCATGTTGAGAATTTGTAGAGCTTGTGTGTAATACAAAATTCTCTTCTTAATAACTACTTGTGAGCTTGCTTATGTGTTGTTCTTTAACTTAGTTACTCCATCATCAAGTTAGTTATCAAAGTACTTAGTCAAAATGTTGAAACAGAATTATTTACACTTGTAACTGAATATCTTATAATGTAGTTAGGAAGGTAAATCTCTGATTTACCTTCCTCACTTACAACTCCTTTAAGATCAGCATGTCTTATTACAATGTTGTCTTGACATTGGAAAATTCCTTCAATAGATATATCTGCACTGTATATTTTTGCATCTATCCGCAGTCCAGCTCCTGTAGCTTCCACAGATTATATTCCTGCACCTTTCAATTTACATCAGACTTCCATTTTAGATCCGCATGCCTCAGATCCACATCTGGTTACCCTTCTTTCCATGCTGTTTGCTTCAGACTTTACCTTGATATATCCACACTGACTCAGACCCAAAATCCGCAAATCTGTTCTTCTGCTGTATACTTTACCGTAATACTTGCTCCTTTTTCCACGCTGTATTAGCCTGAGTGTAATCCGCAAAACTTGTTCCTTTTTCACATTATATAACCTCAGTATCATTCGCAGATATGTTCTCTTAACCGCAGCATATGTAGGGTATATATAGTAGTTCTAGCCAAGTAATTAAGTCGACCTTATAGCCATTAAGTAGGCCGACTTCATAGGAATATCTTCAATGTTTGTAAGCCATTCTTCTGCAACGTCCTGAAGGGTATTCTTCAAGCCTTTTACATGAATCTTAATTACACTAATGTACCTAATAGACATCAAGAAGAAGTCTATAGACCTATACTAAGAATCTTGCTCATGAAACCCATGAAGCAAGTAAACCAAAAATTCATTTTATTATTATTGACTTCATCATTACATAAGTAGATAATTACATAGTCATAATGAAGACCTACCTAGTTACACTCTTCAACACTTGTGAGTGAAAGTTGTAAATGAATATGCGTGGAGTTATAAAGGATTTTATGATGAGAGGGACATAATTTTTAGCCTTTCGGGTTACTTTGAAAATGTTTACACCACGTTTAGGCCTTGTGGGTGCTTCATGAGATGTGGGGTGCATAGTGAATGGTTGGCCCATGCTCTTCCATGATGGACTTGGACATTGGAGGTGGTTTACCATTTGCTGCTAGACCTTGTTTGGATGTTTGAAAGACATTCTTCCTCGAAGTTTTGGATTAATATGGAGCTTGGTGACTTCATGTTGTTGATGCATGAAGGGAGTTTGTGTGCGTGGAGTAGAGTTGGGTATTTCACCATGACAAAAACATCCTGAAATCAGCATGAGCACACAAAATCCCTTGACATGTGAACTCTTGGGTTGAGGGAGTGGATATGTAGGTGTAGGAGTCCTTAAGGTGACACATTACCTTGGATATGCATTGTCCTTAAGGAGACACATGATCTAGGAGATGCATTTTAGCTTAGGAGATGCATTTTAGATGGTTTGATACTCTCATACAACCTTTATCAAGTTACATGCACCCTCATTAGAAAAAACAAGAGAATTTTGCTTGCCATGACTATCTTTCTTTGTCATTTTTGACTTAAGAAAGTCTTTTAGCTAAGAAACTAGTTTCATATGGCATAACTTGTCATATAAATTAAAAAGAAGTTATATTCAAAATGTTAACTTGTAAACTACTTAGCTGGTTTTAGGCTTTCCATTTAAAATCTACTTCAGTTTGAAATTTGAACGAGTTGTTCCATATACTTGAATATTAAGAGATTTTGGTGTAAGGATTAAAAATTAGCTCGTAAGGCCTCTCAGTTATTCATTTATTTTATCTGAATATAACATTTACTATTAAATTAGAACCACTCAACACAAATACGTCATAGATCAAGATCATACTTTGTAGAGTGTCGTAGAATAAAAATAGGAGCAAGGACACTGAATTCTTTTAGTTTTCATGGTTCTTATTCCTTTGGTGTATCTTTGCACCTTTAGGGGCAATTGCTATGGTTTCGTTCTTTGGTATTTTGCAATTTTAGGGTTTTAGGCAATGTTGTTTAAGGTCTAATTTTGTTGCGCGGCTCATCGGAGAGCACCTGCTTTACGTTGTGAGGTTGTGGTTCGATCTCATCGCTCTATTCAGGGAATGATGAAGACGCTTTTTGGTGATGAGTGCTCTTTACTCATCAACAATGAGTTTATATATTTTTTGATCACTAAAATATAAACAGGACGTCAATGACCACCATATATATAATGCATCAATAGCATTTACCATTAAAGGTCCGTCACCACAAATCGCTGTTGTTGATAATAGTGAAAATGGTGTGAGGTCGTTGTTTGCCGTCATTATAGCATATTCGTGACACCTTGATGTCACTAATGAGTTTATGGTGATGGTCAATGAACGTTGCCATATATATGCACCAATAGTGATGGCCATGAAAGTTCCATCACAAAAAATCATTTTTGTTCATATGAAATGGTGACGGTCACTATCCGTCATTATAATCAATATTTGTGACGGATCTTGAATGTCACCACAACACATATTGCTGTACGCTAATTTTGCTAATGTCATTTTTTGGAAGTATTTTATAGCCACGTCCGTCACTATTGTTTATGGGAACAAGACATCATCCGCTACTATAAATCATTATTGGTGATTTTAATTTGGAATGTCACCTCAACACCTACATGGCGACGCCACCTTTGTGACGCTAATTTTTGGTGACGGAGGCTATTGTCCTGTCAATGCTCATATGAATGAGGTGATTACCATTATTCGGCTATTATAAATCATTATTGGTGACGACCTTGAACGCGTAATACCTACATGCCAAGTACGCCAATTGCTGGTGACGTTTGCGCTTTTGCACGAAGGCTCTTTTGACCTCACCAATGAGCTTGTGGTGACCATTTTTCGCCCCTCACTCCAATGTGCTGCTTGTAGTGAAACTACATACTTGAATTAGACAATAAAGGTAATAAATCCGATGATGACAACATTGATAGCAAAAGTGAAACTGAAAGCATTTCAGAAAGTGAAAGGCCAACTGAAACCTTGGTACATGGATTCATAGCTTCACAACGAATTCATGATTTACAAGACAAGCTTATTGAAATAGCACCAGCTGAGGGACAACGACCACTTGGGATATTCAAAGACAAACATGTAGAAGAAATGAGTTTCCCAACACTATTCTTTGGAAATCCACGTGACGATGATATACTACAAAGATTTCGTTACCAAGAAATAGTAAAATGGGAACTAATGCATTGCAATGGTCACTTTTCCTATCACATCACAAATTTGTTCTTCAAGACAATGCGAATACTCATTGAAAAGGTCATGTCATGCATCTCAGTACGAATAAGAAAAGGAAAATTACAAGGAAGAAAGTTGTTAGCAAAATATGTTAAGTACAAGCCCAACTTAGAAAAGTTACTAAAAAGTCATATTGGATACATATATTTCAAACACATAAGAATTTCTCCTGGTTACCATCAACAAATGCAGAAACATATATTTGCAATGATATGACAATTAGGTCCTCCAACTTTCTTTCTTACATTTACAAGTGCAGAGCATCTTTGGAAACCACTAGTATAAACTCTTACTAAATTACATAGCAATATAAATAAAGAGAAATACATTGAAACAATTGAGGAATGCAACATTGATTATCTTGTCAGGAAGGACCCAGTAACATGAACACGTTACTATAGACATAAGACAAATGCATTGAAGCAATTGATCTATCAAGATAGCACATTCTTTGGAAAAATATTAGATTACTACTTTGTAACTGAGTTCCAAAATAGAGGTAGTGCACATGAACATGCTCTTATATGGATAGAAAATGCTCCAGTATATGGAATTAATACTAACTTAGAAATTGAAAACTTCTTGGATAACTATATAACTTCTAGCACAAATCACCTTGATCCAGAACTCACAAAGATACATGAACGTCATCATACCAAAAGCTGTAAAAAATGAAAAGCATCCCAGTGTAGATAAAAATTTCCAATGCTACCAATGAAAAGAACAAGGATTCTTGAACCAGTTACTTCGGTACATGGCTCGATAAATGAAAAAGTTTTGTCCTTGCAAAGCACCTTAGAGCAAAAACACTATGAAAAATCAACTAGTCATGAAGATTTCTTAGATGAATTCCAGTTAATATAAACTAATTACATCGAATTAATACAAAGTACATTAACACAACCAATGGTATTCTTGCAACGAAAACCATCAGAAATATGGAATAATAACTTTTCATACAATATGCCATACTTATGGAATGCAAATACATATGCCCAATATGTTCTAAATGCATATGCTACAGCTTCATATTGCACTTCATATATGACCAAAGTTGATAGATCTATGACAAATGCATTCAAAAGGATACGAAAAGAACATGAAAAGAGAAAAATTGATGCTATTCAAATGATACGGTCTCTAGGCAATGCTTTGCTTAACCTTCAACAAATTTCAGCTCAACAAGCAGTCCACATAGCTCTATCACTACCATTGAATCATAGTTCAAGAGAATGCAACTTTATAAACACAACACCAATAGATGAACGCACATTTATACTTAAACCAACTACTCTTCTAAAACAAATTCCTGACAAATCTGAAGATGTTATGTGCAGTTCTATAATTGATTACTATATCAATAGGCCTAATGCTACTAAGCATATATGTTTAGCCGAATTTTTATCAAAGTATAGGGAAGATGGAAAACCAATATCAAAAATAAAAAAATAAAAAGTGATTCGATTCATTAAATAAAAAAAACACATTGACTATGAAAACTATTACAGAGAAAAACTTTTGCTATATTTTCCATTCGAAAACAATGAAAATGAACTAAAGCAAGACTGCTCTACATGGAAAAGTGCATACATGTTGCATAAGAACACAATAAAGAACAATGAAACTAAGTTCACATATAACATGAACAAGAAATGGGGTGATTTGGAAGAAGCAATTCAAAAAATTGATAGCAGCATTGCAACTTCTAATCATACAATAAAAAAACCTGGAATATATGATGATGTTACTGAGAAGTATGACTTGGCTAAAGATTTGCAATTTCCCCAATGCAATGAGAAAAAAAGACATCTTAAAATTGGTTTTAAATTTACAGAACATCCATTTATGCTTAGCAATGAAGAATACTACACTATTAGGAGAATGCTAAATAAAAAACAACAAGCAGTACTCAAAGACATTGCAATGAAAAAATGAAAGAACATAGACAAACCATTCTACTTATTTTTGACTGGAGGAGTTGGTACTGGAAAAACATTCACAGAAAAGCAATATTTCAAATGCTCATGCGCATCTACAATGAAGATTACAATACAGATCCTTTGAAACCAAAAGGTTTGATATTAGCATACACAGGTAAAGCTGCATATAATGCAGGTGGAGTTACAATTCATTCTGCATTGCTAATTCCTTTCAACAAATCTAGTTTTATTCCACTTAGCAATGATGTATTAGACAACTTAACACAACTGTAAGAAGAATTAAGGGTTGTTCTCATTGATGAAGTATCTCTAATTGGAAGTTGTTTTCTATATCAAATTGATGATCGACTAAGAAACATTAAGCACAATCAAACAAAATACTTTGGAAAACATTGATATCATATTTTGTGGCAACTTGTACCAAGCACAACCTATACAAGATTCACTAATATTTGAACAACCTACAATAAGAAAGCAACCAATAACATATGACTTTTGGAAAGAACATGTAAAGTACTATGAATTGCACATTGCAATGCGTCAAACAAATGAAAAATTCATTAGCATTTTGAATAGGATGTGTTTAAATAATCAAACAAAAGATGATTTGAATTACCTAAATAGACATTGTATTCGAAATGCTCCTAATGATCCTACTTTCCCCTATCTATTTTTTAGGAATAAAGATGTAGCATTACATAACAAGAAAATGTTGTCTATTGTTCCTGGTGATGAAATCGTAATTAATGCAATTGATTACGAAGAAGAAAACCATGGACACATACCATATCATGCACAAATAGCAACATTTCCTTCACAAATTGTCCTAAAACTTAACATGCTAGTTGAAATATACGCAGGAAACTATGACTTACAAGATGGTCTAGTCAACGATGCAAATGGTATCATTAAAGCATATGTAAAATTAGACAACTTTGATGTAATATGGATCAAATTCTATGATGAACGTGTTGGCCGTCAACAAGCACATAAATTTTCTTTTCTATATAGCAAAGAAATTTCTAGTGATTGGACTCCCATACTACGCACAACAAAGCCAATTTCTATATTAGCAAAAACAGGCAACTTGAAAATAAGAAAACAATTCCCAATCCAACTAGCATGTGCGCGTACAATACACAGATCACAAGGCTTGACACTAGAAAATCTTGCATTTTATCCTTTAGGAATACAACGCCATGGATTAGTATATACAACTCTTTCTCGTGTGAGAAACATAGAATCATTGTATTTTCTTAGTCCACTTAAGAAACAAAACTTCTGAATTCAACAAATTTTTTTTGTTGAAATGGAACGTTTACACAAAAATGAAAAGTGGCAACTAGACTACAACTATTCATTATTAGAAACAAAAGCATACATTTCAATTCTTTCTCTAAACACTCGCAGTTTACAAATACATATTGATGATTTGTTAAATGACTATGATCTAATGCAATCTGACATCCTATGTTTACAAGAAACACATTTGAATAATTCAATGCTTCTATAAATACTTGAAACATTCAATTGCATATCAAATCATAGTAAACATGGTTTTCTAATTTGTATTAAAAAGCATATAAAGATCTTGAACCATATTCATTTTGAAGAAAAAAACATTGAAGCTACACTAGCAAATCTGCTTCTTCATGACATCGATATCATAGTTGTGAATGTCTATGTTGCACCATATGCAACATTGAACAATACATTGGATCTTCTTTCAAAAGCATTATGAAAAATACATTCAAATCAAACAATAGTGATTGTTGGCGATTTCAACATCAATATGCTTGAAAGTAACAACAAAACAAACAAACTAAGATCGTATATGCACAATTACAACCTTCATTTTCTTTTAGAGACAAATAACAATAAAAAATTATCAATCATTGATCACATATGGTCAAACATAACTTGTAGCTATAAGACTTTCAGATTAGATACATATTGGAGTGACCATGATACTATTTGTCTCATCATTGAAGACAAAAATGCAACACAAATACAGTGCAAATGAAAGTAGCCTAATGCTTTTTTCTAGTCAATAGTATCATAGTCTCTTAAGTACTATGACTTTGACTTCTAATTGTGTGTCTTGCAGATTACTATAGCTTTCTACAATGAGTCAAATAGGCAAAGACAAGTCACAAAAAGAAATAAACACATCTAGGTTTGCTTACTACACTAAACTTACTTACCCTTCAATGCACATGTATAGATATATCTCTATGTTTAACTGTTTATTTCTTTCTACAAAACTATTGCAAGACCTATTCTTATATTACTAGTTCTGACTTCTATAGCACTGTTCTTCATATAGAATTATACTATGCATCAATAATTTATTTCTCAAGCATCACAAAATTCATTTTAATTCTTGAATTTTTCTTCCAACCCATTGTAATATTTTCATGTACAAATGAGACACGTTCCATTCCAAATTGCAAATTATATATAACCACTTTGGAGTTATCTAACAATAAACACCACATAATACTGAATCTTATTCTCTACAGTATTTTAGCACTAAAACACAATTTTTTTCCCTTTTCATCATCTAAATAATGTACCATGCTTAAACTTGACAATAATCACCAATTGCTAATTTACATCAGAACTGTTACATGCATAATTCTATGAATCCCAGTCTTCTTTTTCTTTTTTTCTTGTCAACCTTTAATTCCTTTTCCTCACTCTTCTCTAGAAACTTGTCAAGCTTCCTGTTCACTTTACATTTGAACCCTTTTTTACTATGATCTCCTCCAATTTCCCATCTTGCTTCTTGTCAACCTCTAAATTGCCATAAAGATAATATCAAATACAAATTAAATTTCTTCCAAAATTATAACTCCATTTCAGTTACATCAAACTAAATTATTTCATAATCCATATGCATCTTAATCCACATTGTGCAATTTGAACAAAATGTGTCCAATCTCATCATTATTTTTCTTAATTACCCTATCATATTTGAAATTTTATCTATACATTTTTTTTTTTTGGTTTCTTTTGTCCTATGGTGTTTCTATGTTATTTTTCATTGAGTAGTACAACAAACTCAAATGACATATATCTTGATCAACATATTTATTATGTAAACTGCCAACTACCCATAATAAGTAACAACATTGGAAAGTGAGCTTGATCAAGAAACACATCCAGACTTGCTTATTACGCCCAACTTACTTAGTCTTTGATGCATATGTAAATGTTTCAATGCCAATCAGCAATGCCTGAACTCTCATACGTCTGTACTAGATGTGTTTACACGTTTCTATAGTACTGAAATTGAGTCATTTTTTCTATCAGCCAAAATTTTTTTTAATATTTGCAACTAAGCTCAGTATATATCTCTATTGCACCAATATATTTTTCTGAATTTAATATTGTATAGTTTATAAGTATTCCATTATCCAAGTTTTTAAATGCAATTAATATTTCTCTCAATAACTAATATTCAGTTTCCAGCACAATATACAATAACCTTATACTTTTATTTTTATTCTTAGTTATTAAAATTTACCAAACACTTCATGGTTGCATTCAAGCGCATGATTCAGTGACATTGCATCTTTTTCATCTCGCAGTTCTGTACAACAACCTACAATAGACAAAGAACAACAAATATCAAGTCCAACTGAATCAGACAAGTAAGTAAAATTGAAACAAATTCTTATACGTACCATTCAGATAGCATTCATATCTATCACCAATATATTTTACTTCTAATTGTTTCTTTTGCCACATCAACATCATCAATACACAGATCCAAAGAAAAATATTTAGCTCCAGTTATCATTGAAGAACTAAACATTCGCAAAACTGGAAGAATGTTCAATGGAGATGTTATGGTTATATATAGCACATATCTTGATAAAGTCCACAAAGCACGACAAATACTACGTGCAGATTTGACAGATGCCGAAGGAATCATGACAATCACATTTTCCATACCAACTGAGCTTATTGAACAACATAGCCAAAAAATATCACAAGGAAAAGCAATATCTATTACAAATTTTAAAGTTCTCCCCAAAAAAAATTATGACCGTGGTGATTGTGATTGGATTCTGCTGCTAACTGAACTAAGCACCGTACAAAACATACCAACAATTTGCAAAGAATAAAAATTCACTCCAGATACAACAATAAAACACCTTACAACAAATACAGAAACATATCCAATTGGAATGATTGCAGCAGTTGTCACAGCTGCACGGAAAGTTGGTTTCCAATATACATTGAAAATTAAAGATGGAAATTTCGATGACAATAAAGAAATGGTAACATAAATTAATTTTCAATGTTTTTATATTGCTAGTTCCATCCTACATTTCAATTCAGTTTCAAAAAAAAATAAAAAAATTCTGTGTTATTTTGCAGTTGCAATTATTTGAAACATTTGCACCGCTCTATGATGAAATTGAGCAAGAATTGCAAAAATTCCATCTTCCAATTATGTTATTCAAAAACATAACAAACAGGAAAGAACTGAAGGACATAACACTTCGAACAACGCAAGCTACATTCATCAAAAAATTGAATGCAGAAGCAGCAGAAGAACTCAGAAAATTGAACCCTCCAACATTCTCTGTAAGTACAAATGAAACAATAACTCTACTACTCAATATGAAATTGTTTCCCCATCTGTTTCTATTTTGACGTATAATACTTGTCCTCCTCTATGAACAGATAAAAGGAACATTAAAAATTTCAAGCATTTACTCTACGCCATTTGAACCATTTTGTGTTGAATGCAATTCACCAATACGAGCCTCTACAATGATAGAGGAGAATACAGTTGATTGCCTAAAGTGCAATAAAAATTTGTCCTTTTCCTATTCACAGTGTCTTAATTGCATAATCAAGTCCAACAACACCAATTTGCAATGTTTCATCCGAAGAAAATTCCTCTTGAAATAGTTACTTCCCAACCTAGCGCATATGTCTTTTCAAGACTATGTTAAAAGAAAACAAGCAACAATGTATATGCTACACGATTTCAAAATCAATGGTACATTTAAAATCAACGAAGACAACGAGATCCAATCTGTTGACAGCAACGGAAGCCCTACCAAGGCTAGGTATACTTATAATTACTCTTCATCTTTCAACAAAAAATCAGATATAAGCAATTTAAATTATGCTATCTAAAATAGCAAGATTTGTACTAATTTTTCCCTTTTCTTTGCAGAACTAGCACTTCTTCAAACATTGGCTACACACAATCACATAGTAATCCAGAAATCAATGCAAAGTTCTTCTCAATTTTTGTACAAGATTTTACTGCTCAAATCTGCCTTTCTCAAAGTACAATATGTCTGCAACATTTTGCCAGAACAAGAATGTTTTCATAGAACAATTACAAACAAAAATCACTAGCTATACTTATAGTGTTTCTTCTACCTATTCACAAATACTTTCAGACTTAATATATGTATATTTAAGAAATATAGCTTTTCCATTTGACGTTTACAAATGTTTTTAGATTTCATACATATATGTTCAATGAATAGAACCCGTGTTTAAAATCTGACATTATATATATAAATGTTATAAATCTATTTAAAAATTTCCTGAAAAAAATATTTGTGCAGAGATGATCCCTGGGCTACTTCCAATCTTCTGTCTTCTTGTTTATTGGTTTTGAAAAAACCGTAATTGACATCTGGAACATTAATTCATCTCTGTAAAAGAGGGAGAGGCACTAAGATTATTTGTCCATACGATGTGCACTACAAATAGCCGCCTCTGCAAATGAAGCAACGACATTCATTTTTTATATATTGTTATGTATCAAGTTTGAACAACATCTCTCAATTTGGGAAATATTGTTATGGTAACAGAAATAGTAAATCGCCATTTCTAAGTTTATGCTTCCTTAGCTTATAAGTTCATATTTGTTTTTTTGCAGATTCTTATATTCAGTGTTAATAGTAATGCACCAACTAAAATTTGTAGCGCCTATTACAAATGCGTTTTGTATATATTTAAAACAATACAACAAACCAAATGTTGTAAAACCTTTTGTCGCGTCATAAAAACATTAAAACATTTCATTTGCACATATATCGACGGAATTGAAAAGAGATTAAATTCGCTTCATAAACTGCATCGGGTCCGAAACATAATATTACAAATCAGCTAATACAAAAAGTTCCGATGCCAATTGAAATGCGAACCCACGATCAACTATTAACTGCACCATATAACATAGATCGGGTCCGAACTTATAGCATAACAAATGGTTCAAATAAAAAACTCGGATGCCGATTGTTAATCGTACCCGAGTTCAACTTTTAGCTGCGGCCTATAATATGCATCAGGTCTTGTTCCTTTCACTGTTCAATTGGGCCACAAAGAAAATGTTCCCGATACGTTTCAACTTGCGATATAATATGATAATGCCACGTGGTCTTGTCGACCCGCGGACCTTGGCTTAAGTAGAGGCCCATTCTTATATGAAATAGCATGCGATGTGATTTTCACCAACATTAATTATTTTTTAATTAATATTTTTGTTCAATATTGAAATATATATATTTTTTATTAACATTTTTGAATTATTCAATAGAGTCATTATTTAATTTATTTAATATAAATAATATAATATTATGGCACATAGACTAGAAAGAACTTCTCATCACAATAAAGAAATACGATAATATTCAAAATTCTAGATATTTTGTAAGAGTAAAAGTGTGTACTCTTATAAATCATTAACTAATTACGCTAGATAATATGTTATTTTACATAATGCACGAAGAAATCTAACAGCTAAAAAAACTGAATCTGGCTGCTCTATTCATCATCTGACTCCACTGGGGCCAGATCTTTAACACTGGAACCTGGCATGTCAACTTGTTGGATGGCCTTAATGTCCTTCTCCATTCTGCCAAGGCAAGCATACTGATGCAGTTGATGCAAGTTTATTTCCAGGATGCTTTTGTTAATCTTTGCCAGGATGGAGACTGCCTTCGGATCCCCTCCTACTTCCCGAACTGAAGTAATGGCCTTAACCATCAGGCATTTTTACTAACCAGTAGGTTTTTATTGAGTGATGAAACAATGACATTCTCCCTCGGGTATGCCCAGGGTCGATAATCACATGCTATAGTTCTTTCGCTACCATATCATCCTCTTCTTCAATTTTGGTTCTAATTTCCGTCTCCTATCCGTTAATTAGAGATTTTATAAAACAGGCTGTTTCCTCTAAGTATACCTGAAATAAGGGCTCCATGAGCTCTCTACTATATTTCTTGCCTCTCTTGGTTGGCGAGCTTGACATTTTTTCCTTGCCTTTGTCCATATTGACCTTTCTGCCCCTGTTTTTCTTCACCATATTTGGATGTTCGACTAAGAGGAAGACGATAACCACTGAAGCAACAACATGATAGAAAATACCGAAACAGTTAATGAACAAAACATACAATTGAAAACGGTTGAGGAAGGTAGTTGAGGGATAGCGATCATGAGCACCATGGTGCTTCAGTAGACTATAAGCATTCCTCCCACCCCCTTTTCCTTCTTACCTAAATTGCTACCTACCCCAGTCCAAAGCAGAGGCCAATTAATAGGAAAATGTAACCAGCGGGCATAGCAAAACAAACAATTGTCCTCTTCCTGTCACAATCCTTGCCATTTGGCACCCTGATCGGGGAAACTAATTCCAATATTTAAAAAGTAAATATAAACATATTTATTTTTTGCAAATATTTTTACAATTTGTGAAATATTTTTATTGTTATTTAAATAAAACTATATTGATTTAAAAATCCAAATCACATTAAATTTATTTAAATTTAAATTATAATATATTTATTATTTTCAAATTTATTTTTATTTATTTAAAATAGTCTTGTTATTTATTTATTTATTTAAAATAATCTTATTTATATAGTTGTAGTTTTTGTTGGTATATTGGATCACCTAATGTTATAAAGTGTTTGAATACACTAATTACATCAAGAAAATATGAATGAAATTTAGGGTGATGGCCAGCTTTCATAAATACCTAAATATAATTAAAAATATATAGTATTTATAAAACAAAAAAATAAAAAATTATAAAAATTATAATATTTTAATATTTTTATTTTATTTACATTTATAAAATGTTTGTTGTCTTAAGAAGCAATTTATATTTTGTAAGGAGAGATGTGTAGGCATAAATATTTGTAAAATTTAACATTTAACATTTATATGTGGTAGTCTTGCTTTGGCACGTACTAATAAATTGAGATGTGAATTGGATAAGTAAATTGCTTACCTAGGGAGAAGAACTTGCATAAATTTAGGTGATTTCTCCGACCTTAAAAAGCATTAAAATAGGCCTGAAACCCACTCTTATCTACGATAGGTTTAGTCCCTTTTAAGGCCAGCCCCTTAACCACTTCCCCACATGACCCTAGCACTAAGACAAATGGCCAGCCCGTAAGGCGCTTATCGCATCGGAGGATTGGAGCGGAATGCCTTTTTCCTTTGTAAACGAAACCCCTGATGTGATAGTGATTTTGTTATGTTCAACCCCTGCCGTGATCTGAGCCGTCGATCTCCCTAGGTCCGATGGCCCAGCGCTAATTGTAGTGCGCCCGTCACCCCTATCCATCCACTCCTCTGATTGCGTGCAAGCCGTCGATCTGTCTCCAGATTGGACGACGGTCGTTCAATCGCATCTACGCTCCAATCGCAGTTGGAACTTCTTGCTGTGCCGCCCCTCTGTCCCTCCCAATTGCAACCCTCCGATTAGATCGCAGCCACCCATTTCCCCTGATCTAACGACCCTTAGTTAATCGCCTTCCTCCAGTGCCGGGTGCCGCTATGTCAGCCCATTCCATCACATTATCACTCATTACCTTTGTAATCCGCCTGCTTTGAACTTTAATATTCCATATTAAAGTTTATTTCATTTCTCCGCCTAAGTGCATATTGACATTCCCGCTATAGCCACGGTTCCCGCTTCTACGTCACCACCCCACCACTCCTCCACAGCATTCTTCCGCCACCACCCTGGATTTTATAATTGGTTTGTTTTATTGTGCAGGGTACACAGAGTGATGAATTCACTCTATTTTCCATAGTCGCAGTCACTGCTCCTGTTAATTGAATATTTGAGACCTAATCCCGTCATCAAAGGAAAAGACGCAGTTTCAAGATAAAGAGAAAATGAATCAAGCAATATCTGCTCTCAGCATCAGCAGTACATTTTCTTAGAAAAATACGCCGTCAGCAGAAGTTTTCACGCCTCCCCGAGTCCCCAAAGGCCACTCCACTGACAGAAAGCTTCCAAAGACTGTCAGGGCGATAATAATGTAGGTATCGAAACCGAGAAGACCTTCAGTCACCTTACTTGCTTCAAAAGACAGAAAAGATTGCCTTACAGTCAGAAAGGACTCCAAAGAAATATCTTAGCTCCCTATCGACCTGATAGAGACCTCAAACCAAACCACCAAGTACAACGCATTGCTATTAAGCAGACTGGGCATAAGCACCATCCCCCACTTTGTCTTAATGAATAGATTTAATGTGTATCACCTACTCCTGCTATCCATTTTTCCTATAAAGAACCCAAGAGAAAATTTTGTAAAGCATTGGATTGTGTTATTGCGGGTAGCAGAGTATTTTGCAAAGTAGTAGGTTGGAAAGAGAAAGTTGAGACTGTAATCAACTATTTCAGCTCGGTATATGTAACTGGTTTTGCATCAATTAATCAAGCAATTTCACAGGATCCTGGTCTATTACTACGGGTGATGTTATTCTTATCTCATTGTTATTTACATTTTTCATGCTATTCATTTGTCTTCTAGTATGCATCAGAAATATAGCATAAGATTTACCCTCACATTGTACCCTATGTTTCTACTCTCCCTACCTTCAATGTTTTCCCCTGACTGTGAATCTAAGAGTAAATTCATGTGATTTAACCAGCGTAGTAGATGTTATTTCCTGCTAGCTGATGTCTGAACTCGAAGCTTGCTGCTTGGATGTTTCTTGTTGGTGTCAAAGCAGGGAAGGTTAAAGGTCCTTCTCCGATCTATAGACTCTAGTTTTGTGTCAAATCTTGCCTCTGTTTTTCCGTTCGAGCATGCTAAAGCAGACCTAGAGTTAAATGACCTCTGGTCCGATCTATAAGCTGCCCCCTAGTGACTTCATTGAAAGCTGCCTTTTAATATTTCCAAGCAGGTATAGAGTTAAATGACCTCTGACCTGATCTATAGGCAGAAATTGGGTTTCTTTCCTTCTTTCACCCTTACCCTTATTGTCCCATTCCACCATCTATCTAAAAGATCATTTAGTATAGATGACTTGCCCTTTGAAAACCTCAGCTAGTTGTTTGCATGTAATTACCTTTCATGACTCCATGGCTCAGTGAATGGTAAAGACCACTTAGCCTACATTGGATTTTAATTGTTGATGGTGGACAACAGCCTACTCCAAACAGTCAAATTCATCCACCTCGCGACTCCACATTCCATAACTCCTAGAAGACCAAATGACTCCACTGGTAGAAGACTGTCAACTGGTTGAGAAGATGCAGTGACCTTCTTTGAAAAAACATGGATCCAAACATGGATAGAGATACAAAGCTAGATACTTTGTGTGATCAATTAAATGATTACTTAGAACAACCCATGCATTTTCCAAACCAAGAGAAAATTCCAGACCCAGATAATGAGAAGGACATGTATGATGCTCAAGAATCTGTGGAAGATGAGGAAGAAGGTAATCGGGAGGTGCCTGATGGTTCACTCCTGTCTTGCACTATGCTGACTAAAAAATATCGTAGCCTGATAGCGAAAGCTAACAGGGAGTGCTGCATTGAGGGAACAACTAACCACATGGAAAATGCAGAGTCTGAGACAGAAGAAGAACCAACACGCATGGAGGCTCCTCCTCTAGCTGATTATTCTTCTCAGATTCCACTAGAAGAGTGGCACCCTGATCATTAGGAATGGACTGAATCAGAAAGAGATCAGGAAACCTTGGAAATTTCTCAGAATTTCCCTGCAAGCACAACTGGTGATCCCACAGAAGAGGCTCAAGAAGATATCCAACCTCCAGGTCAGTTAGTACAAGAAATAGAGGACTGTTGTTCTTCTGTCTATGCTAATGAGCTGAAATATATGATGCTCAAGTATCTGTGGAAGATGAGGAGGAAGGTAATCGAGAGGTGCCTGATGGCTCACCCCTGTCTTGCACTATGCTGACTAAAAAAGATCACAGCCTGATAGCAAAAGCTAATAGGGAGTGCTGCATTGAGGGAACAAGTGACCACATGGAAGATGCAGAGTCTGAAGTAGAAGAACAACCAACACGCATGGACGATCCTCCTCTAGCTAATTATTCTTCTTAGATTCCACTAGAAGAGTGGCACCTTGATCATCAGGAATGGATTGAATCAGAAAGAGATCAGGAAACCTCATAAATTCCTCAGAATTTCCCTGCAAGCACAAGTGGTGATCCCACAGAATAGGCTCCAGAAGATACCCAGCCTCCAGGCTAGTTAGTATAAGAAACAGAGGACTGCTGTTCTTCTGTCTATGCAAGAAGACAAAACTCTCCATTGACAGAAGAAGAGATGGACCGAATATTAAACATGCAGTCCACCTCTGAAATCCTCCACAGATCAGACACCCTTGCTTATTCATTTGTGCAATTTGATGATAGCCAACCTATCTATGATACTGATGAACAAAGTTATGAAAGCCTGGTGATAGATGAAGATTCATTAAGTCTTCACTATGTTACTGCTTTGATCATCGGTCATAGTCTCATCGGGCTCGGCACATCAGAGCATACTACATCAAATCTCTGAGAGGACACAACTGCAATATACGATGAGTCCTCCAGTTCAGAAGACGAAGGAGACACACTCTCTCGAGAGATTCTTCCCCTTGATCCAATGCAAGAAGGAGAAATCCTGGTCGAAGCCTGCCTGTCAAATATTCATAACTAGCTATCTTATCATGATCCTTATGTTCATTTACTGCAAACATTTGAAGAAGGATCAAAGGTCTTGTTGAGCAGCATGTTGTAAACAAAAAGAAGACTTTTCGAAGCTGCTGTTCAAAAACAGAAAGAGTGGGAGCAGCCCTGCTTAACCAACCTCCAGTCATGGGATCACTTGGTGTACTGGTTGCATTGGAAGACAATGTTTGTAAGCTAGAATTATTAATATTCTAGTTAGGATAGGGTAGGTAGAAAAAGATCAATAAAGCTCAGTCTGTGAGCATTTAGTCATGTGTTTTGAATTTCTGCAAAGTTTTCAGTCCATGAGTAGTTTTGTCTTTATGCCACAGTCCGCAGCCCACCACCCTAGATTTTATAATTGGTTTTTTTTATTGTGGAGGGTAGACAGAGTGATGAATTCACTCTATTTTCCATAATCGCAGTCACTGCAATCCAAAACACAGAGAAGGCCATTACAGCAGTAGCTCAGTCAAACAACAGAGACAGATTAAGAGGATTAAGGCCTGTTAATCGAATATTTGAGACCTAATCCCGTGATCAAAGGAAAAGACGCAGTTTGAAGATAAAGAGAAAATGAATCAAGCCATATCTTATCTCATAGCGCATTGCTATTAAGAAAAGTGAGCATAAGCACCATCCCCCACTCTGTCTTAATGAATCGATTTAATGTGTATCACCTACTCCTGCTATCCATTTTTTCTATAAAGAACCCCAGAGAACATTGTTTTGGGAGAGTGTAGCAAAGTAGTTTGTAAAGTAGTAGGTTGCCAAGAGAAATTTGAGACTGTAATCAGCTATTTGAGACTGGTTTTGCATCAATTGATCAAGGAATTTCACAGGATCCTGGTCTATTACTACGGGTGATGTTACTCTTATCTCATTGTTATTTAAATTTTTCATGCTATTCATTGGTCTTCTGGTATGCATCAGAAATATAGCATAGGATTTACCCTCGCATGGTACCCTATGTTTATGCTCTCCCTACCTTCAATGTTTTCCGCTGACTATTCTTTGTGTTTATTGGAGAGATCTGTCTCTGGATCCAGGAGCGCTATATCCTAGGGCCGCAAAGTGGTTATGATCTTGTCTCATCTTTTGGTCTTGCCAATCTGGCCAAAACATGGAAACCCCAACATATTTTTTCTTAAAAATTCAATTAAAAATAAAAAAGTTATAAAATAAATTCCACCTTTTATTTTAGTACTAAAAATATTATTAGTACTAAGTTAGAAATAAAAATATTATTAGTACTAATTTATAAAAAACAATCATTGATACGCAACAGGTAGTAGTTACTCTGTCATACTCATATTAATCCCAAAAATAAGCTAAGCATATGTAGCAGATCTAATCTACAAAACAAATGCATATGCTCATGGGTTGTCCTAGTAATTATCAATTGGTTACCATCATCAACACAAAAGTTATTTTATTATAATTTAGATAGATTTAAACTACTACTATATAGCATATAAATTTTTAATTTTTATTTTGATTTAATAATATTTAAACTAAATTAAGCAACAACTTTATTACAAAGAAAATACTAATAGATATATCTGATTACCTAGATGCAACATATGCACTTAGAACATATTCAGCATCTGTATTTTCATTCCATAGGTGTGGCATATTGTATGCAAAGCTATTATTTCATATTTTTGATGGTTTTCATTGCAAGAATACCATTGGTTGTATTAATGTACTTTGTATTAATTCGATGTAAGCAGTTTCTGTTAACTGGAATTCATCTAAGAAATCTTCATGGCTAGTTAATTTGTCATAGTGTTTTTTCTCTAAGGTGCTTTGCAAGGACGAAACTTTTTCATTTATTGAACCATGTACCAAAGTAATTGGTTCAAGAATCCTTGTTCTTTTCATTGGTACCGTTGGAAATTTGTATCTACACTGTGTATCTTTGCAAGTTCTAGATCAAGGTGATTTGTGCTAGAAGTTATATAGTTATCCAAGAAGTTTTCAATTTCTAAGTTAATATTAATTCCATACTCTAGAGCATTTTCTATCCATATAGGAGCATGTTCATGTGCACTATCTCTATTTTGGAACTCAGTTACAAAGTAATGATCTAACATTTTGCCAAAAAATCTGCTATGTTGACAGATCAATTGCTTCAATGCATTTGTCTTATGTCTATAGTAACGTGTACATGTTACTGGGTCCTTTCTGACAAGATAATCAATGTTGCATTCCTCAATTGTTTCAATGTGTTTCTCTTTATTTCTATTGCTATGTAATTTAATAAGAATTTGTAGTAGTGGTGTCCAAAGATGCTTTGCACTTGTAAATGTAACAAAGAAAGTTGGAGGACCTAATTGTCGTATCATTGCAAATATACGTTCCTGCATTTGTTGATGGTAATCAGGAGAAATTCTTATGTGTTTGAAATCTATGTATCCAATGTCACTTTTTAGTAACTTTTCTAAGTTGGGCTTGTACTTAACATATTTTGCGAACAACTTTCTTCCTTGTAATTTTCATTTTCTTATTCATACTGAGATGCATGACATGACCTTTTCAATGAGTATTTGCATTGTCTTGAAGAAAAAATTTGTGATGTGATAGCAAAAGTGACCACTGCAATGCATTAGTTCCCACTTTACTATTTCTTGGTAACGAAATATTTGTAGTATATCATCGTCACATGGATCTCCAAAGAATAGTGATATCACTATTAGTATCTATGCAATTTTTTCTTGCTAGATGGTAGTTTTAAATGTCTATGATTTCAACCATTTTTTTCCATGTATTTATTCTTCAGATTCATATGGTGATTTGTTTACTAAGTACTATGTATCTTAGATTTTTTTCCTCAAAGATGAGAAGAGCTTCTATAAGATTTTTTTGTTTATTGAATATATCTCTATGACAATGTTTACTAGCACAAAATACTAATTTTACTATTATATTGTGACTTTGATTTCAAAACAATAAAATAAGAGAAGCAAATTTGCAAGTAACTAGTTCCTATTTTGCATCTCTCTGTATTTCAAAAGTATCACTGCAAAACAAAGAAGATGCAATGTTTATTATTGTCTCTGAAAACATGAATCTCACATACAAACTATGTATTCTAGAAATAATTCACTTATTAATGCCAAAAAAAAGCTAAGCGTATGTAGTAGATCTAATCTATACATCAAATGTATATGCTCATGGGTTGGTTACCATTATCAACACAAAAGTCGTTTTACTATAATTTAGATAGATTTAAACTACTACTATATAGCACATAATTTTTTTTTTTTTTTTTATAATTTAGCTATATTTAAACTAAACTAAGCGAAAAATTTATTACAAAGAAAATCCTCATAGACATCCTTTAATTCAAATGGCAACATTTAGCAAATCCTCATAGACATGCTTAAACTCAAATTGCAACAATTATTTCTAATTTAATTTAACTATACTTTACTACAAAACAAATCTTCATAAACATCCTCAAACTCAAATTGTAACATCTCTATAATTACATTAAGCAACATGTAATAGCCGTAATAGCCGTAATAGACATTTTCCAACATCACATTCCAACATTACTATATTTAAACTAAGCGGCAGGTAGTCGCTACTTGTAGCCTTGTTTAATGATAAAGAGATAAAGAAATGTATATATTTTTTAATAAGATAAGACTACCACATGGTATACAAAACACATCTATTCAATATATTGGAAGCATTTGTTCTTTTTTCATAAAAGTTCATTATTAAAAATGACTTGTTATTTCCTAATATATATGTTCTCGAAAGCATATGTTCTTTCTTCATAAAAGTTCACTATTAAAAATGGCTTGCTATTTCCTAATATATATTTTTTCGAAAATGTTATTTTTATTTAGTTCTTTCTTCGTAAAAGTTCATTATTAAAAATGGCTTGTTATTTGCTAATATATATTTTTTCGAAAATGTTATTTTTATTTAATAATATTTTTTTCTCATTATTAATAACTATATAAATAATAATACCATATTATTTTTATTTATATAAATATACTTATTATATTAACATTATTTTGTATATTAATTTGCTAATATATTAATAATTATTTTTAAACTATGATATAATTGACATATAACATCATAACAATATTTAGTTATTGTAAATAATATGTAAACATTATTATTAATAATATGTATCTATCTCTACCATTAACATTATGTTATTGTCAATCATTATTATATATTTATTAATATAATTTTCAATATATAAAAATTGGAGTATCTTAATAATATTAACCATAGACTATATATTAAGTTAAAATATGTTATACTATTATATATATATATATATATATATTATTTAATAATATATATAGTCCATGGGGTCTTGGATAGATGATGATCAGGTGTTCTATTAAGGCACTCCTTAATGTGAAGTCACCGGTTCAATTCTCCGCCCTGATCAGGGTGATATATTGGACATGATAAAGATGTAGTCTTGCCAATTTACAATAAATAAATAAATAATAATAATAATAATAATAATAATAATAATAATAATAATAATAATATATTATAAAATATAAACCTGGGGTTTATTAATTCTTTATGTTTTAAATATTGATCCCAAGATATTAATAACCCCAAGAATTAATATTTTAAACCCAAAGGATTAATATATCGTAGGGATTATATTATAAACCCAAGGAATTATTAATATTATAAATCAAAGCGACTAATAAACCCAATGATTTAATATTATAAACTCAATGAATTAGTAAACCCAGTGGATAAATATTATAATCCTAAAGGATAAACAAACCCAAGGAATCAATGTTAAAAACACATGGGATTAATAAACCCTAACAATTAACATTTTAAACCCAAGGGATTAAGATACCCTAGAAATTAATATTTTAAACTCAAGGGATTAATAATCCCATGCAATTATTGTCATTATAAATATAAGGGATTGAATTATAAACCCAAGGAATTATTAATATTATAAACTCAATGGATTAATAAACCCTATAAATTCATGATGATGATGACCATTCGCTAAGACCAATGCGGTGTATCAGACCTCAAGAGAGGAAAAAGAATCTAAGTTTGATTCTTCAAAATCTTGTCTATGGTCAAAGAGAAGGGCAATACGTGTTCCAAGATCGTTATAGGTGGGATGGCTTAATAGGTCAAGAAGATTGGAAGTGTGGCAGATGGTAGAGAATTGAGAGAGAATGTGAGTAAGATTCGGGCAGTCTAAAAGGAATTTCTTTTCATCTTCCACCTGATTAGAATTGGAAATATGACATATTCTATCATTCCAAGGGGTCTTGGGAAAAGACCACCGCCCATTCTCACTCCGAAGCTCATGGGAATTAGTTCTTATCGTAGCAATGTTCATTTTTTTCTTATTTCTGGACAACAAAGAGAGATAATTTTGATTATCAAGGGTGGGGTTGATCACTTCCTTATATTATCTTAGCTTCCTTTTACCCTCTAGCTCTTGATCCTCCCACAACTTGTCCTTAACTTGGAGGTAATAGTATTTTTGATATTATCTTTGCTTCCCATACTAAGGTCCTCCTTAATTACCCAATGGTTGAGCTAGGACTGGGCATCCTTATCCCACTCGCGCTTGAGGTGAAGGTGAGGGTTTTGAATACAATTAGAGGAAATTTTAGGGAGCCTTTTTTATTCCATGTTGTCAAGCTTCTTCTTATAGATCAAATATCTAAACATAGCCATACTTTAAATGGGGGACAAACCAGATTTGATCAAGAGGATAGGGTAGGGAGTATTTCCCTTGATCTTAAGGTTGTAGGTTATGAATTTCTTTTGAATCATCTCAATCATCCTCCATGAATCTTTGGATATACTGCAACCCCAAACTTCACATCCATATAATACAAAAGAGGTGACAAGGGTCTCAAAGAGGAACCTCTTTTTAGATGATGTGAGAAGTCAATGCCCAAATACTTATAAGAAAATACCCGCTCTAAGCACTCGTTATTATACATGAAACTACCATGGGTGATCTTTTGGATTTAATGATCATGACTTTAGTCTTGTCAGTATTAACTGTCATACCCATCTTGGAGAAGTAGTCATGAAGAATCTGAAGTTGTTTGTGAAGGTCATCATGGATTTTGCAAGAAGAACGATATCATCGACATAGAGGAGAAGAGTAATGAGAACACCAGCAAGCTCAGTGCCCTTGTACCCCGCAAATTCTAGACACTCCTCTAGCTTATCGATGTATATGCCAAAAAGGGTAGGGGATAGGGGACACCCTTTCTTAACTCCAATATTACATTTAATGTCTTTAGACCACCCCTAGTTGGTCTTAAGCTTGGCAGTGAAGGTCTCATAGAGACGGATCACAAAAATCCTCAGCTCAGGAGGGACCATGATCTCTTCAAGTCTCTCCCAAAGTTTATCTCGAGGAACAATGTCGAAAGATTTTCTAAAGTCCATAAAGAAACAGAAGAGATCGACTTTACTATTGTGGAATTCCTCCGCAATGATACTAAGAGTGACCAGATGATCAATAGGCGAGTGATGTCTCCTAATATAAACCCAACAATATTAGTAAATGTGATTGAAAAACTTGATAATATTTAAATGTATAAATCTAATACTAAGCATAAAATTAATATGTATATTAATAAATATATAATTATAATTAAAATTCTAATAATAATATTAAAAAATAACTATTTTAATAAAAATATTATTATTACTGTTATTATTATTTATTAATTTATATTAATAATGAATTAATTAATTAACAAAAGCCAATTAATTATTATTATTATTTATTAAAAAAATATGAATATTAATTTTTTTATAATTTATGGTTAATAATAATAACAACAATTGGCCCTATCCCTTTTAGATTCAGCCCATTATGGGTCAAGGATCCAGAATTTCTGAATAAGGTTAAGGATTGTTGGAAGATGTCGGTCAAGGAATATTCTTTCTTTGTTTGGGAGGAAAAGCTCAGAAGATTTTGAAAGCATGGGCCAAATCCCTCCCTAATCCAACAAAGGAGAGAAAATTGGCCTAAGACTGTTTCGAACTCCATCATTCACAAACATAAGAAGTAGAAATTACAAGAGAGGTTCTAGACAGGGAGGCAAAACTCCAACACAAATTTCACAAGGCTTGCCTCTCGGAGGAAGAATACTGGAGACAAAAATATCGCAGCCTTTGGCTTAAAGCGGGAGACAAAAATTCCTCCTTTTTCCACAAACAAGCCCAAGCGAGAAGATGTTTTAACTCCATTGTAGAAATCAAGGAAGAGGCCACTACCCACACGGATTTTAAGAACATCAAAAGGGAAGCTTTCTCTCATTTTAAAAAACTTTATAGTGAATAAGGAGTGATAGACCCAATCTCCAAATTCCTTGATGTTGTTCCTTCAAATATCACCCTTAGGATGAATCAGCAGCTGGAAGCAAAGGTCACCAAAAAATAAATTAAGGATGCTCTCTTTGCCATGGAGCCCGACAAAACCCCTAGCCCAGATGGTTTTACTGAAAGATTCCTTCAATCATGTTGGAAAATTGTGGAAAAGGACCTGCACAAAATGATATTGAAATCCCAAGCTTGTCAGAAAATTGGGGGCAACACTAATTCTGCCTTTCTTGCCCTCATTCCTAAGGAAAAGGGTGCTAATGCCTTCAATAGATTTCACCCCATTTCTCTTTGTAACATAGGTTCAAATTGATTACCAAAGTGATTGCCAATATATTAAAAGGAATCCTCCCATCTATTATTTCGGAGAAACAAGGTGGCTTGGTTCAAGGGAGGCATATTGTGGATAAATTCATTTTAGTACAAGAAGCGATCCACTCAAGTTTGCAACGTAAAGAGAAGGGTATGGTGGTCAAAATTGATTTGGAAAATTCCTTTGAACGTGTTAGACACAAATTTCTTTTGGAAGTTATGCACAAGTTTGGGTTTGGGTCAGATTTCATTAAATGGATTCGGGCATGTATTTCTGAGCCATGAATTTCCCCCTTGGTGAATGGGAGAACAGAAGACTTCTTCAAAGCTTCGAGAGAGCTTCAATAGGGGTGTTCCATTTCCCTGCTCCTTTTTGTCATCCAAGCCTCTTTCCTAAGCTTTTATTTGGATAAGAAGCAGTTAGATCAAGAGATTTTGGGTCTTAACATTGCAAGAGGAGTAAAAAATTTAAACCATGCTTTGTTTGCTGATGATTCACTGTTGCTGGGTGCAACCTCAGTTCTTTCGGCCTCAAGGTTCAAGGATGTGTTGGATGATTATTGTGATGCAACTGGAAGCATTCTAAATAAAGGGAAATGCCATATCTATTGCTGGAATACCTATGCCAACGTCCTTAGTGCCATTTACAGATGTTTGGAATTTGCTGCCTCATCCAATTGGTCTTTGTTCAAATATTTGGGCTTTCGTATCTTTCAAAGACACGCCTACAACAGACATTGGCTTCCTCTGCTGGATAAATTCAAGACCAAAATTCAGGCTTGGGGATTTTCTTGGCTCAACCTTGCAGGTAAGTCAGTCCTCATTAAAGCTGTTCTTAGTAGCCTTCCCATTTTTCAATTTTCTGTTATTTTGGCTCCTTCTTGCATTCTCAGAAAAATGGATGCTTTAATCCACAAATTATTTTGGAAAGGAGGAAAAAAAAATGAGAGGAGAATTCCTTTAGTGAGCTGGGACAAAGTATTCAAACCCATGATGGAAGGAGGCTTGAATTTCAAAGACCTCTGCATTCAAAATGTGTCCATGGGAGCAAAAATTATCTAGAAACTCATAGCTCCTAATCCCGAATGGGCGCAAAGAGCACTATGGAAGAAATAATTCTCTCACAAAAGGAAACACTATCTAGATAGCCCCATCACTAATGGTGGATTGCACTTTCTCAAGCTCTGTTCCAAAGCTATCCCGTTGATCAACGCTCACGCATTTTGGATCCCGGGCGATGGAAAAAAAATTAAGCTTTGGGATGATTATATCATGAACAATCCCCCTCTTACTGAAACCGATTCTCTCCAAGCACTGCGGATCGGGATGACCAACGCTGGTTTTAACGCTGTGGGACATATCGTGTTGGGAGGACAGTAATTGGCATCGTTAGAACCTGCCAGACATACCATCAGAGCTGATGAGTGATCATGCTGTCTTCCTTTATCTCCTGAATGGTAAGACTATGATCCTTGCTTGGAGACAGGATAAACATGGCTAGGGAAAAAAATTTGGCACCTATTTAGTTTCAAAGGGCTATAAAAAATTGCAGGAGAAGCCTCACGTTCCTCGAAATCCCGCGGTATGGAAGGGGCTTTGGAGCCACAAGTCCATTCCAAAAGTTGATATTTTCTGTTGGCTATTGTGCCATAAAAGAATTATGACAGAGGACAGATTGATGAAGAGAGGATTTCATGGGCCTTCAAGATGCCGAATGTGTTGCGAAAATGAAGAGAACACTCATCATCTAATGTTGGAATGCAAATTCACAGCATAGATCTGGCAGAAATTTATGAGTCCTTGGAAAAACAATTTTAATTTTCCCATTTCCATCTTTGATTTGTTATCAAATTGGCTGCATAATTATCCAGGAGCATTCCTGAAAAATGAAAGTTTCAAGGTTGCCTGACTCTCTTTTCCAAAGATCATTTGTTGGCAAATCTGGCTTGAGAGGAATATGAGAGTCTTCAGAGAAAAAGTGCAGAATGTAAAAATTATCATGGTTAAGATCAAATTTCAACTAAAATAAAGTCTGGGTGATCAGTTGGTGGAAACAAATCTAAGTCATCAGGACTTGGAATGGGGCATCAAGTTGGATCTCCAGTTTTCTGAAGTTGTAAGGCAAAGCAAACCAATTAAAGAATTGAAAATTAGAGGGAATGAGAAATAATTTATAGAATGGTCATCCAAGCAATCCAAACACACCTTATTTTTTGACGGGGAAGCTAAAGGTAATCCTGGGAAAGCTGGGGTAGGAGGTGTTATTAAGAATAAAGAATGCAGAATTGTGCTCAATTTTTCCCGAGGACTGGGTAACAACACTAGTATACAAGAAGAAGCGTTGGCTCTACTCCAAGGCCTAAATCAATTCAAGGACCTTGGGATCAAAGAGGTAAATGTAATCGGTGATTCTCAGACCATCATAAAAATCATAGTGGATAATTCTTCCCCTTTTGATTTCAGATTTGATAGAGTGGTGACAAGAATCAGAACTCTGGTGAAATATTTCCAGAGTGTGAACTTCTTCCATGTGTTGAGGGAGAACAACAAGGACGCAGACTCGGAAGCCAATAAAGCATCTCTTCTTGCCGCCAACGCTCTTTTGAGAGATAGGGACGAAGAATGGGATCCTATCCCGTAAAATTGCTGATCTCATTTTTTATTTCATTTTACTGAATCAGTTTGTTTTTATCCATAAGATAGGGAAAATTACGGAGATTGAGTCGATAGCAACATGTAAGAATCATTAGCTTCTAAATAATTGGGCCATCGTACTCCTGGCTGGAGAGGAAATCTGGGCTTTTCCCTCAATATTTGTAACCTAAATTATGGCATTCTCGCTATGGCTTTAATATAAACCAATATCCGTTCTTATAAAAAAAATAATAACAACAATGATAATTTAATAATTATTAATTAATTAATTATCAAATAATAATAACAATTAATTAAATAATAACAACAATTATTATTATTATTATTACTTTTTTTTCTAAATATGTCTACTCCTATTATTAATACATATGACAGAAATACATTTGTCATCCTTCGGAATTGTTGCAGTAGCCAATTCTAGTGGGAAATAACAAGTTCAAGATTTCAAAATAGGCACTGCCCTAGAAGGGGAAACCAACCCATGAAATCAATTCATGAAGCAGAAAAAATGCTGCCCTTATAGGGAAACCAACTTTAAACATACTTATGCAGTGCATAAAAGCCATCAGGAGAACTAAACCATAACAAGACCAAAACATAGAGAAACGACAAGTGGAAACTCGGAGGTTAATTTGTCGATTTCTTGTCATCCTACAATGGCGGTTGATTTGACACTTCCTCAATGCAGAGCCTGTATTCGGAGACGTCGTCCTCGAGCTTGGAAGGTTGGGCATCCAACGACAAAGAGTAGGTTGAGCGGCCACTTGTTTCAGAGCTCTTACCACCATCATCGGAGTTGCAACTACCATCACTGTTCGAGGTGTCCTCAACCAATTTAACCAGAAAAGCCACCATTTTGCGAGGAAGATTGAGGGAGGCAGGGGAGAATGTGGATTTACACATACATTTCTTGGAGCGAGATCCAGAGCCAGAGGGTTCAGCTGAGGCTTTAGGAAGACACATGGACAGGTGAGCGGAGAGGCTAGGGGGTCCAAGACCTCAGGTGCCACTAGGTTTAAAGATAGGTCTATAATTATACCGACCATGGTGTGAATGGGAGGACGAAAGTGGAGGCTGCGTCCACCACCTCTACGGCAATGCATGTGGTGGTGACGGGCCATGGCTGAAGCGGAGCTACAAGAATGCGAAGGAGGCGAAGAAGGAGGTCTGACAGCATGACAGAGAGTTGTTCGGCCTGAGGAATGATGTAGGGTCTTGTCAGGAGCACGAAATGACGCAGGAGGAGGCAGAGTCGAAACTCATAATGACAAAGATGCCAAAGGAGAATGCCGAGGATGCAGCTTCATGGTCCATATATGGCCGCGGGAGGAGTGAAAGCGCAAAAGGAGAAATAATTGCATAGAGGACATCATTAATGCAGACCAAGTGTTGAGAGGACGCAACATACAATTCAAGGGTGGTGGATTAAGTATTACCCATGCCCTAGACTTTATTAACTATGCAAGGGCCATGTTCCTCCTTGTGGCAAGGACGATTGCCCGACGTTGGTTTGACCAGGTGGGTGCAGGCCAGCTCATGCATTAACACCAGCATCCGAGGTAATTAATTTATTTTTAATTATAACTAATTAAATAATAAAAAATAGTTAATTTATTATTATTACTATATATATATATATATTTAAATTTATGTTAATTATTTTTAATCAATTAAACCTAAGGAATTTGCATTACATCGAATGATTAATATTATAAACTCTATGAATAATAATACATTGTAGAAATATGAATTAGATTAATAAACCCAAGAGATTGATATTATAAACTCATCGGAATAATAAACCTAAGGGATCAATACTAAAAACCCAAGGGATTATAAACCCAAGGGAATAATATTACACTGAAGAGATTAACATTATAAACCTGAGGTATACAAACCCCAAGATAAATATTATAAATCATAGAATTGTCATTGTTGACCATGGTTGATTTTCATATTGAGACAATTTTTGTGACAATGCGACGTTGCACCATGGTTGACCATGATGACCATGATTGATTTTTATATGCATAATTTTTTTTTTTTCACAACGCAACATTGGACTATGGTTAATTTTCATATTGAGAAAATATTTGTGACAATGCAACATTGGACCATGGTTGACCATGATTATAAACCAAGGTGATTTATATTAGACCCAATAATTAATATTATAAACCCTATGAATATTATTAAACACTAGGAATAAGAACCCTTAGATTAATAGTAAAAACCCAAGGGATTAATACTAAAAATCCAAGTGATTATAAACCCAAATGAATAATATTAAACAAAAGGGATACATATTATAAACCCAATATATATAAACCCTAAGATAAATATTATAAACCTTAAAATAAACATGATTGACCATAGTTTAACATGGTTTATTTTAATATTGAGACAGTCTTTGTCACAATGCGACGTTGGACCATGGTTGACCATGGTTGATTTTTATATTGAAAAAATCTTTGTCACACTGCGACATTAGACCATGGTTAACCATGGTTGGCAATGTTTGATTTTCATATTGAGACAATATTTGTCACAATGTCAAATTGGAACATAGTTTACCATGGTTTACCATGATTATAAACCAAAGGGATTTATATTAAACCATAGGATTAATATTATAAACCCTATGAATAATATTTTGTGTTGAGAAAATAATTGTCAGAATGTGACGTTGGACTGTGGTTGACCATCATTGATTTTAATATTGAGACAATCTTTGTCACAATGCAACGTTTCACCATGGTTGACCATGATTGAATTTCTTATGGAGACAATATTTGTCACAATGCAACATTGGACCATGGTTGATTTTCATATTGAGAAAATATTTGTCACAATGTGATGTTGGACCATGGTTGACTATGATTATAAACCAAGGGGATTTATATTAGACCCAAGGATTAATATTATAAATCATATTAATAATATTAAACCCTAGGTATACGAACCCTCAGATTAATAAATCCAAGGGATTCTTATTATAAAATTAAGGGAAAACCAAACATATTAATACAAAAAAATCAAGGGATTATAAACCCAAGGGAATAATATTAAACGAAGGGATAAATATTATAAACCTAAGGTATATAAAGTCTAAGATAAATATTATAAACCCAAGGGATTAATACTAAAAACACAAGGGATTATAAACCCAATGGAATAATATTACACCGAAGGGATTAATATTATAAACACATGGGATTGATAATATAAACTCATAGGATTGATATTATAAACCAAGGGATTGATATTATAAACCCATGGGAATAATAAACCCAAGGGATTAATACGAAAAACTCATGGGATTGATATTATAAACTCAAGGGAATAGTATTACACCGAAGGGATTAATATTATAAACTCAAGGGATTGATATTATAAAACCCAAGGGATTGATATTATAAACCCATAGGAATAACAAAACCAAGATATTAATAGTAAAAAACTAAGGGATAATAAACCCAAGGGAATAATATTACACCGAAGGGATTAATATTACAAAGCCAAGGTTTATAATCCCCAAGATAAATATTGTAAACCGTAGAATTAGCATGGTTGAATATGGTTGAGTTTCATACTAAGACAATCTTTGTAAAAATGTGACGTTGCACCATGATTGATTTTCATATTGAGACAATATTTGTAACAATGTGATGTTGCACTATGGTTGATAATTGTTGACCATGATTGATTTTCATATGCAAAAAATATTTGTCACAATGCAACGTTGGACCATGGTTGATTTTCACATTGAAAAAACATTTATCACAATGTGACATTGGACCATGATTGACCATGATTATAAACCAAGGGTATTTATATTAGACCCAAGGATTAATATTATAAATCCTATGAATAATATTAAACACTAGGAATACGAACCCTTATATTATTGAAACCAAGGGACTCATTTTATAAGCCCAAGGGAATAATAACCCAATTGGATTAATACTGATAAATATTTTAAACCCAAGGAAATAATATTACACCAAAGGGATTAATATTTTAAACCCAAGGTATTGATATTATAAACCCATGGGATTCATATTATAAATCCATGGGAATAATAAACCCAAGGGATTAATACTAAAAACACAAGGGACTATAAAGGGAATAATATTACACCGAAGGGATTAATATTATAAACACCTGGGATTGATAATATAAACTCATAGGATTGATATTATAAACCAAGAGATTGATATTATAAACCCATGGGAATAATAAACCCAAGGGATTAATACAAAAAACTCATGAGATTATAAAATCAAGGGAATAGTATTACACTGAAGGGATTAATATTATAAACTCAAGGGATTGATATTATAAACCCCAAGGGATTGATATTATAAACCCATGGGAATAATAAACCCAAGATATTAATACTAAAAACCTAAGGGATTATAAACCCAAGGGAATAATATTACATTGAAGGGATTAATATTACAAAACCAAGGTATATATGCCTCAAGATAAATATTGTAAACCGTAGAATTAGCATGGTTGACTATGGTTGAGTTTCATACTGAGACAATATTTGTAACAATGCGACGTTGCACCATGGTTGATTTTCATATTGAGGAAATATTTGTAACAATGTGATGTTGCACCATGGTTGATAATTTTTGACCATGATTGATTTTCATATGCATGAAATCTTTGTCACAATGCAATGTTGGACCATGGTTGATTTTTATATTGAAAAAGCCTTTATCACAATGTGACATTGGACCATAATTGACCATGATTATAAACCAAAGGTATTTATATTAGACCCAAGGATTAATATTATAAACCTTATGAATAATATTAAACACTAGGAATAAGAACAATAACTCAATTGGATTAATACTTGAAACCCAAGGGAATAATATTAAACCGAAGGGATAAATATTATAAACCCAAGGTATATAAACCTTAAGATAAATATTATAAACCCTAAAATAAACATGGTTGACCATGGTTTACCATGATTTATTTTCATATTGAGACAATTTTTTTCATAATGCGAAGTTGGACTATGGTTGACCATGGTTGATTTTTATATTGAAACAATCTTTGTCACAATGCGACATTGGACTGTGGTTGACCTTGGTTCAAAATGCTTGATTTTCATATTTGAGGCAATCTTTGTCACAATGTGACATTGGAACATGGTTGAACATAGTTGAACATCATTATAAACCCAGGGGATTTATATTAAACCATAGGATTAATATTATAAACCCTATGAATAATATTTTGTGTTGAGACAATATTTGTTAGAATGCAATGTTGGACCATGGTTAACCATGTTTTATTTTCATATTGAGTCAATATTTTTCACAGTGTGACATTGCACCATGGTTGACCACGATTGATTTTATTATAGAAACAATATTTTTCACAATGTGACGTTGGATCATGGTTTATTTTCATATTGATAAAATATTTGTCACAATGTGATGTTGGACCATAGTTGACCATGATTATAAACAAAAGGGATTTATATTATACCCAAATATTAATATATAATCTTTATGAATAATATTAAACCCTAGGAATAAGAACCCTTAGATAATAAACCCAAGGGATTCATATTATAAACTCAGGGAAATAATAAACCAAACCAATTAATACTAAAAACGTAGGGGATTATAAACTTAAGGGAATAATATTACACCGAAGGGATAAATATTATAAACCTAAGGTATATAAACCCTAAAATAAATATTATCAACTCTAAAATAAACATGGTTGAACATGGTTTACAATGATTGATTTTCAAATTGAGGCAATCTTTATCACAATGCAATGTTGGACCATGGTTGAGCATGGTTTATTTTTATATAGAAAAAATCTTGGTCAGAATATGATGTTGGACCATGGTTGACCATGGTTGACAATATTGATTTACATATTAAGACAATATTTGTCACAATGTAACATTGGGACATGGTTGACCATGATTATAAACTCAAGGGATTTAAATTAAACTGTAGGATTAATATTATAAACCCTGTGAATAATATTTCATGTTGAGACAATCTTTGTCAGAATGTGATGTTGGACCATGGTTGACCATGGTTGATTTTTATATTGAGACAATATTTGTGATAGTGCGACATTTCACCATGGTTTACCATGATATATTTTATTATGGAGACAATATTTATCACAATGCAACGTTGGACCATGGTTTATTTTCATATTGAGTAAATATTTGTGACAATGTGACTTTGGATCATGGTTGACCATGATTTTAAACCAACGAGATTTATATTAGACCCGGGGATTAATATTAGAAGCCTTATGAATAACATTAAACCGTAGGAATACAAAACCTTAGTTTAATAGACCCAAGGGATTCATATTATAAACCTAAGGGATTCATATTGTAAACCCAAGGGAATAATAAACCAAAGAGATTAATACTAAAAACCCAAGGGATTATAAACCTAAGGGAATAATATTAAATTGAAGGTATAAAAATTATAAAACATGGTTTACAATGATTGATTTTCATATTGATAATATTTGTCATAATGCGACATTGGACTATGGTTAAGCATGGTTTACCATGATTTATTTTTATATTGAAACAATCTTCGTCACAATGTGATTTTGGAACATGGTTGACCATGATTGACAATTATTGATTTATATATTAAGACAATTATTTTCACAATGTTACATTGGGACATGGTTGACCATGATTATAAACCCAATGGATTTAAATTAAATTATAGGATTAATATTATAAACCCAATGAATAATATTTCGTGTTGAGACAATCTTTGTTAGAATGAAATGTTGGACCATATTTGACCATGGTTGATTTTGATATTGAAAATATTTATCAGAATGCAACATTTCACCATGGTTGATCATGATATATTTTCTTATGTAGACAATCTTTGTCACAATGCGACATTAGACCATGGTTGATTTTCAAATTGAGAAAATATTTGTGACAATGTGACAGTGGACCATGGTTGACCATGATTTTAAACAAAGGGGATTTATAATAGACCTAATGATTAATAATATAAATCCCATGAATAATATTATACCATAGGAATAAGAACCCTTATATTAATAAACCAAAGGGATTGATATTATAGGCCCAAGGGAGTAATATTCCAAAAGGATTAATAAGAAAAACCGAAGAGAATATTATTAAAGTCAAGGGATAAATATTATAAACCCAAGGTATATAAACCCCAAGATAAATATTATAAACCATAAAATAACCATGGTTGACCATCGTTTACCTTGGTTGATTTTCATATTGAGATAATTTTCGTTGCAACACAACATTGGACCATGGAAGACCATGGTCAATATTTTTCACAATGTGACATTGGACCATGGTTGGCCATCGTTTACCATGATTATAAACCCAATGGATTTATATTAAATCCTAGGATTAATAATATAAACCATATGAATAATATTATACCTAGGAATACAAACCTTTATATAATAAACACAAGGGATTGATACTATAAACCCAAAGTAATAATCAACCCAAGGGATTAATTCTAAAAACCCTAGGTATTAAAAATCCAAGGCAATAATATTAAACCCAATGGATTAATATTATAAGCCCAAGGTATATAGACTCTAAGGGATTAAAATTACAAGCCCAAGGGATCAATATTACAATCCCAAGGGATGCTTAATTTTATAAATGCAATGGATTAAAATGAAGGGATGACTGATCCCGAGGGATTAATTAACCAAAGGGATTATTAAACCTAAGATATTTTTTTTTGTAAAGTTCTAGCTATTCTATTATTGTACAAAAAATATATTATAGGCTAGGTGACCAGAGAATTCAGGGGAGCCAATGAAGGTCAACCCTTGACACAATCAAAAGAGTTTGTTTGGATTTGGTGGGCTGTCCAACAGAGGGAAACCAACCCACCAGTCGCAACATGTTCAAAAGCATAACTAAAAACCAGAAAAATAGATATAGAGTCTCGTTTAATAGAAAAAAGAAAAGACAAACTTCAAATTATGCCAAATTTACAGACAGACACCAAAGAGTATAAAAAAATAGGTAGGCAATTCCTCCAGAATCCTATAGGCATAGGGGCTGGAGTGAGTACACTCAGATTCCTTGGGTTCAGCCACGTAACTGGCCACCCGCTGTGCATGCAGACTATCAAGACTTTCTTTGTGATCCATTTTTCCGCCGGAGGGAGTGTCACCACTCTCGAGCATCACTGCCACCCTTTCATCTGTCGCACCCTTTCCATTATTGCCATTTCCTTCCACAACCGGCCTACTCGCAGAGGAGGTGGAGGCATCTACATCTCTCCAATATTTCTGGAACCTATTTACATGCGCTCTTGGCCCCAACCTAGTTCTCCTGGGCTTCGTTCTCACAAGCTCCATAGGACTCAGATGTTTGAGGGCAGCGAAAGGTAGGGGGTGGAAAGTATCCGCCATATGCTGCCCTCCAACCTGGAAATAGAGCTCATGGTCATAGAAGTTGAGGTCCATGGCCTCACGATATTTTTCCAATGCATGGTTACCTTGGATAATTTGGTTTTTTAGCCTGTCCGCCAAGAGTTTACGTTGAACTAGTGAGGTGGAAAAATTTCTTCATGAGTCAGTAGCACCTTGCCAAGGTACTTTAGGATTTCACAGCACTGACCAGGGCTTCCAACTCCAGTGCACCAACTTGGCAGTGAATGTGCATATGGATTTCAGGCGCATAGCTAGAAGCTTCCCGCTTTTCAGAGACCTTGTCAACATCATCAGGGACTTGCACACCCAAAATTCCCCCATGCATACATCTCATTTTCCGCGTCGGCATGAGGGTTGGCAGGATGTAGGAAAGAGACCAGAGCATCCTCCTCTTCAAGTCCTCACTGCAGGAGACCCTTCTATGGAAGCTCACCAGGATGCTCAACACAATGGGATGAAAATACTTAATGAAGATGACTTGAAGGGTAAGCCTCGTGAGGAGGGAAGCTTCTCATGCATGCATCCTTTGGTGGTTGACCTCATCTCTGTGCTCTGTGTGATGCCCATCTTGCATATTAATAACTCTCAACATTCCCATCAACCCGTCGGCGATTTTCCAACCCGAGACAATACTCCTCACACGCTTCTGCATTAATACATGGGGGGTGGGGGGGAGAAAATTAAGCTGGTGGTGCGCTTATGGGGGCCATCTGTCTCCTCACATTCACTCCATCGTGCCTTCTAACACCCGCGTCCGGGGAAAACTATGATATTATTAAACCAAAGGGATTAATATTATAAATGTAAGGGATAAATAAACCCAAGGGATTAATGAACTGAAGGTATTAATATTATAAATCCAAGGGATTAATAAAATTAAGGTATTAATATTATGAAACCAAGGGATTTATATTAAAAACATAATGGATTAATATAATAAATCCTTGGAATTAATATTATAAACCAAAGAGATTAATGAACTCATGGGATTAATAATATTATAACAAGGGATTATATTTTAAATCCAAATTACTAACAAACCCAAAGGATTAATATTAAACACTAATATTAGTATTAGAAACCCTTGCATCGATATTACAAACCATAAGATTAAGAAACCAAATATTATAAACCCCAATATTAAAACCCACATTTCAAACCCTAATACTAAATACAATCTTATGAACCTAATATTATAAACCCCAATATTATAAACCTAACAATAAACCATAATATTATAAATGCAATAGTAAACATAATATTTTAAACCCAATATTAGAAACCAATTTTGTAATGTCACGTTGCGAAATTGGATAAATTGCAATGTAATGCAAGGCTACGATTAACTATGTTTTACCATGATGGCCTAGGTTAACCATATTTGAGGATATTAACATTGGTTGGCCATTTCGAGCATCGATTGATCATGGTTTTTAATGTTTATTATGGTAACTATGGTTGACCACATTAGACATTGTTACGTTTGATAAATTGGCACATTGTGGCACCATTGCGATGTTCAAAAAAATTCTGTGAAAATGCACAATGTAACATTGCAACCATGTTTGTCATAATGAGGAAATGGTGTGTCACATTGAGATGTTTGACTAATTTTATGATGGTTGAAAATATTTTTCTACGATATATTATGGTTGTTTATAATGATAATGGGAAGATATGGTTGACCATTTTTCACTATGGTTAACAATTGTTTGACTATGGTTGAACATAGTTGACTATTGTTGTCCATGTTCAATCTAGAAAGATTGACTATGTTTGACTATGTCATCACAGTGACTATTATTATAAACCCGATGAATAATATTATGCCTAGGAATACAAACCCTTATATTAATAAACCAAAGGGATTGATACTATAAACCCAAGGTAATAATCAACCGAAGGGATTAATTCTAAAAAACAAAGCTATTATAAATCCAAGGGGTTATAAATATAAAGCCTAATGGATTAATATTATAAACCCAAGGTATATAAATCCTAAGGGATTAAAATTATAAACCTAAGGGATTAATAATACAATCCCAAGGGATGAATAATGTTATAAATCCAAGGGATTAATAAAACGAAGGGATGAATGAACCCCAGGGATTAATAAACCAAAGGGATTATTAAAAATAAGAGATTATTAAACCAAAGGGATTAATATTATAAATCTTAGGGATAAATAAATCCAAGGGATTAATAAACTGAAGGAATTAATATTATAAATCAAAGGGATTAATAAACTTAAGGGATTAATATTATGAACCCAAGGGATTACTATTAAAAACCTAATGGATTAATATTATAAACCCTTGGAATTAATATTATAAACCAAAGGGATTAATGAACTTAGGGGATTATTAATATTATAACCCAATGGATTATATTTTAAATCCAAATGATTAACAACCCCAAGGGATTAATATTAAACACTAAGATTAATATTATGAACCCTTGCATTAATATTACAAACCATAATATTAAAAAACCAACTATTATAAACCCCAATATTAAAAACCAACATTTCAAACCCTAATACTAAATACAATATTATGAACCTAATATTATAAACCCCAATATTATAAAAATAATAATAAACCTTAATATTATAAATGCAATAGTAAACAGAATATTTTAAACCCAATATTAGAAACCCTAATATTATAAACAGATATTGTACTGTCACATTGTGACATTGAATAAATTGAAATGTAATGCAAGGCTACGATTGATTATGTTTTACCATGATGACCTAGGTTGACCATATTTGATGATATTAACATTGGTTGACCATGTCAAGCATCTGTTGATCATGGTTTTTAGATGCTTATTATGGTAACTATGGTTGACCACATTAGTAAATGTGGTTAACTAATTTTTTGATGACACAGTGCAACGTTTGATAAATTGACACATTGTGGCACCATTGCAATGTTCAATTTTTTTTTTGTCACAATGCGTAATGTAACATTGCAACCATGTTTGTCATAATAAGGAAATGATGCGTCACATTGATATTTTTGACTAATTTGATGATGGTTGACAATAGTTTTCTATGATAGATTATGGTTGTCTATAATGATAATGAGAAGATATGGTTGACCATTTTTTCACTATGGTTAAATTTTTTTTGACTATGGTTGAACATAGTTGATTATCATTGTCCATGTTCAACCTAGAAATATTGACTATGCTTGACTATGTCATCACGTTGACTATTAGTAAATATGTTAAACATAGGGTTGACCAACTTCAATCATGATAAATTATTGAAACATTGCCCATTAAATTTCATATATATATATACTATAATTATTTTAATTATAAATTGAAATATATTTAATATTAAAATTATCATATTAACCTATGATATATTATTAATATATTAATAATTATATATGGTTAATTAATCATTATTATTAAGGTTTTAATTAACATATTTACTCATTTATATTGGTTAAACTATTTAAAATTATAATTATATGTAAATAAAATGATGATGATGATGAAAATTCCCTAAGACCAATGCAGCCTATCGGACGTCAAGAAAGGAAAAATAATCTAAGTTTGATTATTAAAAATATTGTTCCTATCATCAAAGATAAGGGAAAGAAGCGCTCCAAGATCGCTATAGGTGGGTTGGATTAATAGGTCAAGAAGATTGGAAGTGTGGCAGATGCTAGGGAATTTGAGAGCGAATGTGAGCAAGAGCTGTGAAATCTAAAAGAAAAATAATTTTCATCTTCCACCTACTTAGTATAGGAAATCTAACAGATTCTATCATTCTAGGGTGTCTTGAGAATAGACCACCGTCTGGTCTGACTCTGAAGCTCATGAGAATTAGTTATTATCCTAGTGATGTTCATTTTTTTCTTAGTGCTGGTCAACACAGAGAGATAATTTTGATTATCAAGGGTGGGGTTGATCACCTCATTATAGTATCTTAGCTTCCTTTTACCTTCCATCTCCTCCTATTCCCACATCTTGTCCTTAAAATTTGAGGTAATATTATTTTTGAAACTATTTTTTCTTCCCATATTGAGCTCCTCCTTAATTCCCCAATGGTTGAGCCAAGACTGGGCATCCTTGTGCCACCTGAGTTTGAGATGAAGGTGGTGGTTTTGACTAAAGTTAGAAGAAATTTAGGTAGATTCTTGGATTCCATGTTGTAAAGCTTCTTCTTACACATGAAATATCTAAAGATAGGCGTACTTTAAATGGGGGACAAACCAAATTTGATCAAGAGGATAGGAGAGGGAGTATTTCCCTTGATTTTAAGGTTGTAGGTTATGAATTTATTTTGAATCATCTCAATATTCCTCCATGAGTCTTTGGATATAATGCAACCCCAAACTTCACATCCATATAAGACAACAAGGGTGACGAGAGTCTCAAAGAGGAACCTATTTTTACTCCAAATGTAAAGGTTGACCAGCTTACAATTTCTTTCAAGCTCATAATAAAATTTCCGAATGCCAATAATCCTTTTCTCAATGCTATAATTCCAATTGAGTTGATGAGGGAAGTCAATGACTAAGTATTTATAAGAAGAAATATGCTCTAAGTAGTGGGTTTTATACACGAAACTACCCTTGGTGATATTTTTGGATTTAATAATCATGAATTTAGTCTTGTCAGTATTAACTGTCATACCCATCTTGGAAAAGTAGGCCTGAAGAGTCTAAAGCTGCTTCTGAAGGTAATCATGGATTTTTTCAAGAAACACGGTATCATCGGCATAGAGGAGAAGAGTAATGAGGACACCAGCAAGCTCAGTGCCCTTGCAACCCACAATTTGTAGACACTCTTCTAACTTATTGATGTATATGCCAAAAAGGGTAGGGGATAGGGGACACCCTTTCTTGACACAGAATTTGAATTTAATGTCTTTATACCACCCCTCGATAGTCTTAAGCTTGGAAGTGATGGTCTTGTAGGGACTGATCACAAAAATTCTTAGCTTAGGAGGACTATGATCTCTTTAAGTCTCTCCCAAATTTTATCACGAGGAACAATGTCGAAATATTTTCTTAGTCCAAAAAACAATAGTAGAGATCGAATTTATTATTGTGACATTCCTCTGTAATGATTATGAGAGTGACAAGATGGTCAATAGTCAAGTGATGTCTCCTAAAACTAGTTTTTCCTTTAGCTCTTTTTCCCTGGATTTCAAGCCAAAGGCTAAGATTCTTTTAAAAAATGAGCCCATAAATATTTTGATCATAATGGTCCTGTAGTTATATGAAATTATTTTGTCCTAATTTTAAAAGGTAGGCACAGTAAGGCTTTGCGCCCAAAGCTGAGGGAAGCCATGCATTACAGCCAAATTGAGAAGCTTGTGGATATGAGGAATGAGGATATATCTTCCCATTTTAAGGATATAAGCTTGGTATCCTTCAATATCTTTAGCTTTCCCATTAGCAAGATTATTAATACTGGACATAATATCATCCATAGAGAATACATCCTCCTTGATTGGAGTGATTAAGGTGGTGCCCATAGTGTCTGAAGAGTCATACAACTTCTTAAGATAGTTGTCATAGCGCTCTAAGGGGATAGAGTGGGTATCTTTGGCTTGGTATCCTTCAATATCTTTAGATTTCCCATTAGCAAGCTTATTAATACCAAAATCAATGTCATCCAGAGAGAATACATCCTCCTTAATTGGAGTGATTAAGGTGGTGCCCATAGTGTCTGAATAGTCATACAACTTCTTAAGATAGTTGTCCCAGTGCTCTAAGGGGATAGAATGAGTATCTTTGGCTTTATGAGTAATCACATTCCACCGAAATTTTCTTTGTGCGACTTTAGAAAGGTGGAGAAGATAGTCCTTTATTTTATTAATATATGACATTTTCTTCCTCTTGATGATATTTTTGTATATATTGATGTTTCAAATCTTAATGATTTCATTAGGAGTGTCTCTGATCGCTTTCTTGGAAATTTTACACTCTTTATCATATCATGGATTCGATTTTCTATTAGTCTGCTTAAATGAGGTCTCATTAGATAACTTGCTAATGGTATTGGAAAGGATAGTAGTGAAATGGTAATAGATTTGATCAATGCTATTATTATAAGTCATGGAGCCTAAATACCTCTCTAAATCCTCGACGAAGAGGTCAAATTTACCTTTATCAAATCAAATGTGTCTTTTTCTTTCATTGGTCTCTTGCATGTGGGTGGTATGCATAGAAACATTGACGGATAGAGGTAGAGGTATATGGTCAAAGTCATGATCGAATCCATTAAGTAGCTCAAAGTTTATAATACGGTTGAGGAAGAGGTAGTAGAAATCACATAATCCACGACATTGCTACCCAACCCATGGAAAAATGTCATTTTACCGAAGAGGGGAACTTGTTAATACCATTACAAATGATTAGGTCCTCGGAATTGCAAAGATTGAGTAGCGCGGTGCCGAATAATTTCTCAATAATGTCCTCAGATTTTCTCTTGAATTTATTAGCTAAGTTACTATCTTCATCAAGCCACAAGGGATTAGGGTTAGAGTTGTTACTTAACATAATGGCTTGGTTAGTAGAAGTTCCAACATTAAATTCTCCTCGCAAAAGGATATTACCTTCATTCCTTAGGTTGAAGATTTATTTTCTAAAGTATTGAAAGGACAATTCTTATCCAAGTTGTTCTTTGTGTAGGATGTGGAGTTTATAGGAGCGAAATAGCAGATAGCAAGAAAGATCCTATTGGTAGTAGAATCATATATTTTGATCCAAATGTATTGATTGAAGGGGTAGATTTTATGAAGTCATATGTGAGAGGAAACAATAGTCCTTATATAGAAGGCTATACCACCAAAACCCCTTTGAGAGGATTTCTTATTCCAAGTAAGCCAAAGAGTGAAACCATCAAGGTGAGGGACCCTAGATTCATCATGATCTCAAGTTTCAACTAAGATAATAAGGTCAGTATCACTCAGGATCCAACTTAACATAGGACCTTTACACCATGGAAAGCCACGACAGTTCCAAAAGAGGATCCAGAGTGATACAAGTCCCTATTTATCACTCGTGCTTGAGACATTATACATAATAATAGCTTTCCTATTCCTAAAGATTACCCCTTTCCCTGCCTTTCTTGCTTCCTTGATCTTTTGGAATTCTTTCCTAAGTTCAACTTGGTGTTCTGAAATGAGATCTTCATTTATAAAGATTCCTACTCCTTTTAGGCTTGGGGATTTCTTGAGTATATCCAATTTATGTTCATTGCAACTCACCTTGACACAAACGAGTCTATGTTTATGCTCAGGAATCTTTCCGACCCTTATTGCTTCCGTGAGATAAGTTGTTTCAATTGGAGATTTCAATTTCAATTGTTATTTAACTATTTCTAATGTGTTTTCATTGTGTTTTTCTTCTATACCCGCAATTATAATATTTAAGTCTCCTTTTTGACACTCATGATCGAGTATAATTAGTTTATTAATTTCCTCTTTGATGGGTTTAATGTCTAAGTTATTTTCTATGTTAATTAGAGTTGAGTTATTATGTAGTTGTACTTTTATATTTTTAATCTCGCTTTTCAAGGTGTCGTTTTCGTCAACCATTGATTGTTTACTATGTTATATTTCTTGAATTTTACCTTTCATTTATTGGAGTTCAAGTTTGAGTGTGATTATTTTGTTTTCTAATGATTTGTGGTTGTTGTCAAGCATGGTAGTTAGTTCTAGTTTATAATGGTTTTCTATGTCTTCTTTTCATCTTTCTAAAGATTCAATGGACTCATAAAGACTCTCTAAGGTAATTTTACTTGGTTTGCCTTTGCTAGGGGGGACCTAGAAATATTCGGGGATGTATTCATATTGTAATAAAACAAAACTTAACTTAACAAGAGGAGGATAAGTGGGAACGAGTGCACTGGTAAGGAGGAGGATAAGTGGGAACGAGTGCACTGGTAAGGTAGAGCCAATGCAAGGCTGCATCCTTAGCAGATAAAGATAATCCCGCAGAGAACCATAAATAAAGAATTCAATCTCAGAGTTTAGACCTGCAGAGAGGAACCAAAATGTTTGTTCCCCTAGCAATGGAGCAGACATGCTATGGCTAACGTTAACCGACATCCATTGACCAACAACAACGAAGAAAAATAGGCGACATCACAGAATGCAATTCTTCCGTCCTAATGATTCCAGATCGTGACATTCACACATTCGGAAAAGACCATAAAGAGGTCTATAATCTCGCTGTCAAAGAAACAAGGGGATTTCACCCTCTGCGTTACTTAGAATAGAAATCCGCCGCCACAGTCAACTCCACTAGACTCTGTTTGCCTAAGCTGTAGATCATGAGCAACTTGCTCCCACAGTCCTGCCTTAGAAATGGATCCACTATCATCGTGATAATCTGCTGCCAAGATAATGCCTTAGAATTCATGCGCTGCCACAATTGACCCCTCAGAAAATATCCATTCCTCATATTAAATCAATCCCTAACGTTGAACAGTTACAGGAAGATTTGGTAAAAACCGCAACAACCTTGTCACATAAATAATTCATTTGAATTAAAGTTAATATTACAAACTTAATATTAGAAACCCATTATTTTAAAGCTATATTGTAAATCTTATATGTTAAACCAATTTAAGTGAGAGTGCATATTAGTTCAAAGGGTTCAAAACGGATTGGATTAAAATTATAGTTCACTCAACCATAACCAAGAAAATTTAAGTGAGAGTGCAGATTAGTTCAAAGGGTTCAAAACGGATTGGATTAAAATTATAGTTGAGATGAAATCTCTATTATTTCTAATTGATAATGGCTAGTTAGAAATTTTCTCTAACTTGATTAAATTTGAAATTTATTAAACTAAATATTTTTTAATTTTCATAATTAAATCTAAAGAGGTATATTTAAAGAGGCTCATCCATTGTGTCCAACTTGCATAGCCAAACAAAAAGATTATTATCTTTTGTAATTTTTTTTTTTTTAATTTCCAAACAACTAGAGTGTATTAAACTCAGTGTATATAATATATTAAACTCAGTATATATAATATATTATATTAGAGTAATAAGTAAAAAAATCAAAATTTTATTACTTATGAATTCTTGAAAATGCCATGAATAATGAATTAGAATGCACTGGGCTTTTTTTCGACATCTCATATTTAAAAAGGAAATATAACTTATATTTAGAGAATTGATGAACAAGGCTGGCATTTAAAATTTTCATAGAAAAGACTATATTTTGAAATGACAGAGCATATTCTTCGAAATTGGGCATTGATCGTTTCCCTGAATGTAAGTTTCAAATGATTAACGCCTGGTAAAGCTCGTTAAATATAAACATAGTTTTAGAATTCAATATAAAATGAAGGAAAATCTGCACCCTCTTCTTTTTTCTGCTGAAAAGTCCTTCGAAAGAAGAAAAACTTAAAATATTTAAAATATGAGGAAAACCTACACGCTTTCGAATTTTATATTATATTTTAAAACAAAAATGTGCCATAACATTTCAATAATTCCAACTTAAATGAACCAAAATTTACATTATTTAGTTTTTCATCCTAAACTCAATTTTCAACATTATTTTAGAAATTTTACGGTTGAAATGAGAAATGCAATTCTTTTCATTCACTGACTAAGTTTTCAAACAAAAATATCGGATAAAATTTGAAAATCTAAATTGAAACTAACATGGACAAAGGCAGTTGCAAGTAAATATTAACAGAGAAGCCTGGGCAAGAACATGGGTAGCCACAGATCGAAAAAAACACTGTATTCTCATGCCGATCAAGATTTCAATTCTTGCAAATGGAAGTACAAATAACTTCGTCGTGCAAATAAGGTCAAGGTAGTCGAAAGATAAGATTAAAAAAACAACAGTAATTTCTTGGTGCAGTCAGAATATGTACCCTCAGCGCTCTGTTTCAACTAATTGGGTGTTTCAACTTCTGTAATTATTTGGGATTATAACTTGAAGCAAATTTAGTGTAGTTATTTGGGATTATGAACAAGAGTATCATGTACTAAAACTATAGATACACTATCCATACATGCTAGTATATTTGCAGAAAATTAATTATAAACCCTAGTTTAAAATAACATGGAGTTTTTTTTTAGAAAAATGCAATAAAATTAAATATTTAATAGACTGCTCAACAAAACACTGTAGAAAATCTGACTTATTTTGCATATGAAGATGAAATGCTTCAGCTCGATAATGGAGTCATCAACCCATCCTAACAAAGAGCGAATTTAGTGAAAGGTAGGCTCCTAAAATCACATTCCTTTTTCTGATCAAGTTCCTTCGTGCCAGGTCTTCCGGGGCCACGATGATGGTAATCTGCAAACCTGCTCAACCTTAGGACAGAATGAAAGGAAATGAATCGAAATCAACGTCACCATGGAATGGCATGGAACGAATTGAAATGATAATGAATAAGATCAATATTTGGGAGATTTGAATTTTTGAAATGCACATATTTCAAAATGTAACACACACTCCCAAAACGTAACACGCATGAATGTACCTTTCAACAATTTTATTTTCAATTCTATTTTTGTCAGAATGAAAGGAAATGAATCGAAATCAACCTCACCATGGAATGGCATCGAACTAATTGCAATTATAATGAATAAGATGAATATTTGGGAGATTTGAATTTTTGAAATGCACATATTTCGAAATGTAACACACACTCAGAAAATGTAACAAATTTGAATGTACCTTTCAACACTTTTATTTTCAATTCTATTTTTTCAAGAGTGGTCATACCAGCAGAATGGCATGCATAGGAAACCACTTAGTAAATGGAGGAGATAAAACGCTTGATGCCTCCTTTTGAGTACGTTTCCTTTCCAATTGGTTGAACATGAATACCGTTGAGAATATGAACGATATAAGTTTCAAAATCAGTCCATGTTGCAATGTATGTTTTATATTTTTATTTTAAATTTATTTTTCACTAATTAAGATATATGTTTAGCAATTAGAGACACAATAATTTTTTAATTATATTTTATAAAAAAATAATTTTTGTATATTTTAAATTTATTTTTCACTAATTAAGATATATGTTTAGCAATTAGAGACACAATAATTTTTTAATTATATTTTATAAAAAAATAATTTTTGTATAGTTTAAATATATGATTTAGATATATAAGAAAATTATTATTTTCAATTTGATTGGTTGGTTGATGGAGTGATCAAGACTAGAATATACTAACATCTTTCAATTTAAACTATATATAAGAAAAAATTAATTAACAAAAGTGACAAATTTCAATAAAAAAACACTTATTAACATAATAACTATCTTTTCTCACCTTTTTTAATCCATTAAAATTATATTGACTCACTATTAATGAAATTATAAAATCCATTAACCTGAAACAATAAATATGTGATTGAAAATTTTACAATAAATATGTGATTGGAAATTTTAATAGTTCACAAACATAACTGTCACAAACATCTTTCCTAAATTAGTATAACTTTAGTTGGGTTTTAGTAACATATTAATTACATCAATGCAAGTTGAGTCTGTTGAGATTCAACAAGATGATGATCCTTGAGAAAATTAAGCACCTACACTAGGATGGAACCTCAGGCTATTTTTAGGTGGAAGTCTATTTTTAGAATGCATGAGCAAATTCTATTTATAGATGGTGAGCAAATTCTGTTTATAGATGATGTTCTACTTTTAGATGTATGTGTGAAGTCTATTCATAGATCGCATGTCTATTTATAGAATGCATGTAGATTATTATTTTCCCTTAATAATAGTTGGACTATAAACATTAATCTATTCTCAATGAGCCCTTGGAAATAGTTAACTGAAGTGTCAAATCAGGTAGCTAAGTGAATTTAGAGTTGAGTGGTTGGTTGGTGGGACATGCAAGTGGACTTAGTTGTGACTGAGTGATTCGAAGTTGTAACAGAGTTGGATGTGTAGTTATGTGAGTTGTAAAGTAGTTTAACTTAATTAAGTGAGTTAAACTTAGTTGTGCTATTTGTAACTGAACATACACTAGTGAGAGATCAGTGAATTAATTATTTAATTAATTCAAAATCAGTGGTCTCACATGCAACTGAAGATTTACTACTGTTAACTACATGCATGTCAGATCCAATGGAGACCCAGTTGAGAGATAGGTGAAAGGGATAGTTTGACTATCAGTTGTGACATTAGTGGGTGCACTCATGAAACCACACACACATTGGATGTACCCATGAGGATTGCGCAGTCAAGGCAAGCAAGATCTCATTCTTTTAGGAATTGTAATCAGCAGGGATTGCAAAATGGAGGAAGGCTGTCACAAGGCAGTGAATTGGCACATGTATTTTCCAATTTTTGTATGACAGTGTGAGACGATTGTATATAGTACTGAGAGCTCTTGGATTAGAGTTTTGTCTGAGAGTGTTTCATGATCCATAATATATACATAATATATGATAGTGGGGTTCTTAGCTTTATGATTTCCCGGTAAAAACATCTGTGTTATTTGTGATTGATATTTCTTCATGTGTTTGGAATTGGTGATCGTGTTTTAAATTTCTGCAAGAATTTTTGTAGAAGCGATTATGTATTTAACAGTGGCATATAATTGTTAGATTAGGAGAATCCAGGCAATACATAATTTGTATTAAAATTTCTACATGGTATCGGAGCATATAAGATTGCAATTTTGAAGCAGTAGCTGAGTTTGTTGATGGAAACAATTCGAATTTGCTGCAAGAATTTCTTGGTGCAAAAGTTGAGTAAACATCGAAATGGCTTTCAATGGCTTGCGGCTAGAGTATGCACTCGAGGGAAGCTCGAAGTACATTTCTTGGAAGGACATGATGGAGGCAGTTCTTGAAGATAATGGCTTGAAGGAATTTATCAACAGTGATGTTCCTAAGCCCACTTTGATGGATGCTGCATTACTTGATGCTTGGAAAAAAAATTAGCGAAGGCGAGAAGGATTCTTTTGGAAGGTGTATGAGACCACATTGTCTCAAGACTTCATGGGAAAGCCACACCATATTCTATTTGGAAGGCTTTGATGGATATTTTCCAAAGTAGCAGCGACCATAGGAAATTGGCGATGAAAGATAAACTCAGAAATATCAAGATGGAGAAGGGCGACAACATTCCAAAGTATCTCAAAAATTTTGTCCAATGTCGGGATGAACTGTGGAGTGTGGGAATCACTGTTGCTGATGATGATTTGGTGAGCTTGGCTCTCTTAGGACTTCCTAAGAGTTGGCACAACTATGAATACTCTATCAACGAATGAGAAAAACTCCCGGATTGGGAATGACTATGGTCGAATCGAGTGTAGGAGGAGTTCAGGCGGAACACCAGAGAGGGTTCTTCATGAAAGCATGATGATGAAGAGGATTGTGCTTTGGCTGCGAAGGCAAGGAAATGGAAGGGGAAGAAATTCCATTCAAAATATGAGTCTAAAGGAAAGAAGTTGGATTTGTCCAAGGTGAAGTGTTTTCATTGTCACAAACATGGGCATCTCGCCACTAACTACCCACATAAGAAGAAAAACAAGAAGGCTGCTACAGCTATAGCTGGTGAGGCCCTTGCCTCACAATTTGAACTTGATTTCTCCTTGATCGCATGCATGGTGTCAAGTGCATTGGGATCGGTGTGGTATCTTGATAGTGGTGCTTCCTTCCACATGACGGGACATAAGGAGCTTTTCAGTGACTTGGAGGAGAAAGATCTCCAAATTCATATGGACATGGGTGATGATGGATGATACAATGCAACCGACATTGGTACCATTACCTTTGAGAGGGATTCAGGTAAACCGTTTCAGTTGAAAGATGTTATGCGTGTTCCAGGTCTGAAGAAAAACTTGGTCTCAATAGAGATGCTGGAGGATAGAGGCTATGACGTTGTTTCCAGCAATGAAAAATATTTCTTGCGAAATAAAACAATGGGTCAAGCCAAGAGGATAGGGATTCGAGCTAGAGGTAGATGTCTATGCTGCCATGATGGGCAAGGAAAAAAAAGTGGTGAGCCGGGATGAGGCTGAATTATGGCACATGTGATTGGGTCATCTTCATCACGGAGCCTTGAAAGTCATGCAGCAAATATCTACTGGACTTCTAATAGGAACAATTGCTCAGTTAGATTAGTGTAAGGGTTGCACCATGAGGAAGTATGTAAAGTCCACCTTTCATGAAAAGGAGAACCGTGCTTTGGTGATCCTAGAGAGAGTTCTCACAGACGTGTGTGGACCATTCTCAGTTTCTTCAACAACAAAACACGGGTATTACGTTAATTTTATTGATGAATTTTATCGTAAATGCTGGATCTTATTCATGTAGAAGAAGGATCAAACATTCTCAAAGTTTTGTGAGTTTAAGGCATTGGTGGAGAAAGACTCGGGGAAGCAAGTGAAGGCTCTAAGGAGGGATAATGGTGGAGAATACATCTCTAACAAATTCAAATACTTTTGCAGCAAAGAAGGAATTTGAAGAGAACTCATAATGCCTCATAACCCACATAAAAATGGGGTCACGGAGAGAAAGAACAGAACGATCATGGGTATAGCACAAGCGATGTTGCATGATCAGGGCCTACAAATGAATTTGTGGGCGGAAGCATGCAACACTATGGTTTATGTGCAAAACTATTGCCCTCATAGAGTACTTGGCATGAGTACACATGAAGAAGCTTTCATTGGTAAGAAACCAGATGTTTCTCACTTTAAGATGTTTGGCTCATCTGTTTATGTGCATGTGACCAAGAACGCCAGGAAGAAGCTGGAGCCGACTGCTGAAGTTGGGATATTTGTGGGGTACACAGAAACACCCCATAATTATCGTGTGGATTTTCCTAATAGAAATATGACTGTTATGTGATGGGATATAAAATTTGATGAGGGAAAAGCCATGCGGTTGTCACTTGAGAGGGAGCTAGACTTGCATGCGGAGGAGTAACTGTTGGTTCCCAAATATGAGTCTCTAGATGTGGATCAACCATAGGAGTAGGTTCATGGAGTGGAGGAGTCCACTCACGCAGAGCCAAACATTAGAACTGGAAGAAGGCATACCAAAAAAGCTGATAGGCTGAGGCTTGATGCTACGCAGAATGTAGGATCCCCTACTTCACAGCGCAGACAAAGACAGTCTCCTGACCGATTTACTGGATACATGGCTCTCATGAGAAAATGTATCATGACTAAGCCATCTTCCTTTCAAGAAGTAGTGCCGGAGCCCACATCGGTAGATGCAATGGTGGAGGAGTATGACTCCATTGTCAGAAACAGTGCCGGGGAAATTTTTCCATGGCGGTTGATAAATCAATGGTAGGTTTGAGATAGATCTACAAGGTAAATAAAGCTGCTAATGGGAGTGTTGAGAAATACAAGGCCAAATTTGTGGCCCAGGGATTTTCATAGATCAAGGGGATTGATTTCTGAAGAAACCTTTGCACCTGTCGCACGTTATTCTTCCATAAGGACCATCCTTGGTTTCTCAGCACAGATGGGTTGGAACATTCATCAGATGGATGTGAAGACTACGTTTCTCAATGGGATCATAGAGGAAGAGGTGTAAATAGAGCAGCCTGAGGGATTTGAGATCTTCAACAACGAGTCGCATGTGTGCAGACTCAAAAGAGCGTTGTATGGGCTAAAGCAAGCACCCTGTGCTTGGTACACTCAGATAGACAACTATTTCATAGGACTTGGCTTCACCAAGAGTGAGGCGGATGAAAACCTATACTAAATTATGGTGGAGGGTAAGCTTTTAATCATTGTTCTTTATGTTGATGATTTAATACTGACTGGTGATGAGCAACTGATACACTCATGCAAGGAGGACCTTCCAAAGGAGTTCGTGATGAAGGACATGGGCCTCCTTCATTATTTCCTTGGATTGGAAATATGGTAGTGAGATGGTGAGATTTTTTTGTCTCAAGGCAAGTATGCAAGTGAGACACTGGGTAAGTTTCACATGGAGGGTTGAAAACCCATGGATACTCCTCTTCCAGGAAACTGGAGGAAAGAGGATTCTACATCTGGAGAGGTAGTGGATTCTATTGTCTATCAACAATTAGTGGGTTCACTAATGTATTTAATGAATACAAGACTGAACATATGCTATGCGGTGAACAAGCTTAGTCAAGCGATGGTTAAGCCTACCAAGCTCTTTTGGAAGGCAGGCAAGCATGTCTTGAGTTACCTGAGGGGCACATATTAGTATGGATTGTGGTACAGACAGACGGATGAGGTGAAGTTGCATGGCTTCACGGATGCAGATTGGGCAGGAAGCCCAATGGACATAAAGAGCACATCAGGGGGGGATCTTCAGTATCAAATCTACAGTTTTTTCTTTGTACAACAAGAAAAAATGATTCGTGGCACTCAGTTCAGCGGAAGAAGAATACATGGGAACAAGTCAAGCTGCATGTGAGGCTATCTAGATGAGAAAGATCTTGGTTGGTTTGTTTGGTTCTCATTTAGATTCGACAGTGATTCATTGTGATAATCAGAGTTGCATTACAATCTCGTTTAATCCTATGTTTCATGATTGATCTAAGCATATAGATATTCAGCATCATCATATTGGAGATTGTGGGTAGCAGGAGATCATGTTGTTTCAGTACATTCCTACGAAAGATCAGGATGCAGATATTCTGACGAAGGCACTCACTAGGAGCAAATTTGAATACCATAGAGATAAGATCAGGGTGAAGGATAATCCCTTTCTTGCTAAGAGGGAGTGTTGAGATTCAACAAGATGATGATCCTAGTGAAAATTAAGCACCTACACTAGGATGGAGCCTCGGGCTATGTTTAGGTGGAAGTCTATTTTTAGAATGCATGAGAAAATTCTATTTATAAATGATGTCTATACATAGATGGTGAGAAAATTCTATTTATAGATGATGTTATAATTTTAGATGTATGTGAAAAGTCTATTTATAGGTCACATTTCTATTTATAGAATGCATGTCAACTATTATTATCCCTTAATAATAGTTGGATAATAAAGATTAATCTATTCTCAATGAGTACCTGGAAATAGTTAACTGAAGTGTCAAATCAGTTAGCTAAGTGAATTTCGAGTTGAGTGATTGGTTGGTGGGACATGCAAGTGGACTTAGTTGTCACTAAGTGATTCAAAGTTGTAACAAAGTTGAATGTGTAGTTATGTGAGTTGTAAAGTAGTTTAACTCAGTTAAGTTAGTTAAGCTCAATCGTGCTAGTTGTAACTGAACATACACTAGTGAGAGATCAGTGAATTAATTATTTAATTAATTCAAAAATAGTGGTCTTACATGCAACTGAAGATTTACTATTGTTAACTACATGCATGTCAGATCCAGTGGAGACCCAGTTGAGAGATAGGTGAAAGGGACAATTTGACTATCAATTGTGACATTAGTGGGTGTACTCATGCAACCACACACACATTGGACGTGCCCATGAGTATTGCACAGTAAAGGAAAGCATGATCTCATTCTTTCAGGGATTGTAATCAGCAGGGATTACGCAGTGGAGGAAGGCTATCAGGAGGCAGTAAATTGGCGCATGTATTTGCCAATTTTTGTATGACAGTGTGAGACGATTGTATATAGTACTGAGAGATCTTGGATTAGAGTTTTGTATGAGATTGTTTCAAGATCCATGATATATACATAATATATGATAGTGGGCTTTTTAGCTTTATGCTTTCCTGGTTAAAACGTCAGTGATATGTGTGATTGATCTTTCTTCATGTGTTTGCAATTGGCGATCATGTTTTAAATTTCTGCAATAATTTTTGTAGAAGCGATTGTGTATTTAACAGTGGCATATAATTTTTAGATCAGGAGAATCCAGGCAATACATAGTTTTTATTAAAATTTCTACAAAATCTTTGGATTATGATTGATAAGATATAACCTTAACGAAATTAAAATATATTTAGTTTTATGTAATGGTTTACTTTTTGTATAGTTTATTATTATGTGTTATATAATTTTTTTAATTTTTTTTAATAGTTAAACATGTTTATGTTTCATAATAATTATTTTAAATTATTATTAAGAAATGTTGAAAATTAGAGTTGGTTCCAAACGCATCCACCAAATCTATTTTGATGTGATTTTAACTGAAAGATTTTAATCACGAAAATATGTTTTATTTAGTTTAAAATAAAATATTTTTGAAAAGTAATTTTATTATGAAAAATAATTTATTTTTGAAAGGTTATTATATTTTTTAATTCACTTTAGTAAAATATGCAAAGTCTCATATTTAGCCTTTAATTTTAAATGTATCTCATGAATACATGAATTATACTAGAGTAAACTCAAAGATAAAATAGGTTTTGGGTCTTAGTTTAAGGTGTAATGGCATGTTAAGATAGAGGTTTTCAATTAATAGTTGAATAAGTTAAGTGAGAAAAATAGGGAGAGTAGGGATTTATGTAAAGAAATTTTCAAAATACTAAGTTCTAGATAAGTTTCTTTACAATTTTTTTTAATCATATCAATATATCATATAATCATTTGTGCACTCCATAGTGTCTATATAATTTGTATGAACAAAGTGCACAATTTTTAGCATAGTATATATGTATAAGCAAAACAATCCATGCAATTATCTATATAGTCTATACAACCATACATCACAACAAACTTTCTCAACAAGTTGTTCCTCTTAGTTTAGGGTGAATTTTTAACCATGTAGTAGCTTGGCTATTGTATATTGTGGACATTTCATAGTAATTTTTTCATTGTAATGAAAACATGATTTTAAGGAAGAAATTTATATGTATGTGTGAAATTCTTTTGAAGCTTCTATAAATTAATTTCCTTCCATTTTCAATAGATGCTAGGTCTAAGTGATTTACTTGTTTAATTGGTATAGTAAGGAATTCAGTCTCCTAGGGATGGAAATTTTACATGGTATTAGAGCTAACTTCTATGGTTGAGATTTTTAAGGACATGTAGTTGTAAATAAAATGCTATAAAGAAGGACTAATAATTAAAGAGTTTTAAATTTTTATTCCCATAATTGGGAGTTTCTATAGTATATCTCATATATTGGCATTAATTATCCTTAGTTTTGATGAAAAATTAGATGATTCCTTGAGTTTATTTTCATGGAATGTGAGGGTTAAATACACATTGGAATAGAATTATCTATAATATATTCTTAGAGACATTATGACTACATGTATATATACATAGTATTTAGAAGCTCACAACAACGTGGAAGAGAAGGCTAGGTAGATGAACTTGGATGTCATAATGAATCATTTGATCCCTCATATATGCATGAGAAGAAGTGTGTGAATGAGATGTTTTATTCTTTGGTAGTCTCTACCTTAGTGACAACACAAATAGGAATATGATAATGTGAAATAAACTTTAATTCATAGAGATGACTGTAGTAGAAACAAATACTAGTTACCTTATGGAGGTCACTTATATTCATGATAATTTTGTAATGGTAAGAGAGAAGGTTCCTGATACAAATCTAATGAGCATGGCATTGAATGGGTTACTAGTTTCATGGGAGCTATTTATCAAAGTTATTTATAGTCGAGATAATGTTTCTAACTTTAAGAGTCCTTGGGATGGTTGTATCTAGGAAGAGACTTAGATGGAGTCAAGGGATAACAAGAAGGGTGGTGGTTGAGAAATTAGTTTTATTTTTTTTATCAATTAATGGAAAAGGGTGAAGAACCAAATAAATGTAAAGGAAAGAATGAGAAGTTACTATCATAACCATGAAAAAATATTTTAAGAAATAAAGTGCTCCATTGTTTTAAGCATTGCCATTATGCTTCAGAGCATTGGGAGAAGAAGAAAGGTAAAGGGAAACAATAATAGAAATAGGTAGCATCCTTCTCAAAAATCAAAACAAATGAGTTTGTTTCCAATTCTAAAAATATTTTCTCATTGAAATTTTCCCTTCTTGTAGCATGGTTGTATGGGATGTGTGGCATGTGGATTGCGGGTAATCTCAAAATATGGCATTAGAATGGCATTTAATTTCTAGTTTAAAGTAGTACAACATATGTGTATAGGTTGAACTTGGTGATGGTGCCGATTACTTACTAGCATGATTTGGCACTATTATCTTCTAGCTCAAGATATGTAATTCTCTAGATTTTAGCATCTCTTTTTTGTTCTTAGCATTAGGAAGAGTTTTATTTTAGTTTTGTTCATGGAGGAAAAGGGAATTGTATTTGAGTTTAAGAACTAAAAACTCCCCACTAAGCCAAATAATTTTAGGATAGATACAATTTTCACATCTTTAGTTTTCTACTTTATATCCATTTATTAATAAATAAGAGGATCAAGTTGGATCTCTCTTGTAGGAATATTTTATTTGTGAGATATAATGAGACTTCAAAGGATTATAGGGTGTATATTCTAGAATATAAGAAGAAAATAATGAGTCACGATATTAATTTTGATGAACTATTTTGATCTATGGTGTCTCATGAACTTATCATAGTGAAAAAAATCAGGAGGAAGAAGCTTCTAAGGATAGGATAGAGTCACTAGTGATTTCCAAAGAATCCAAACAAAATTTTGGTGAAATAGGGGATAATATCCCCCTCCAATTCTATCAAGAGACATCAGTGGTTCACTCCAACGTTGATGGATATTCTGAGTATATTGAGACTCCTAGGAGCACATTTAGAGAGAGTAAGCTTGTGAAGAAGTTTTTAGGCTACATGGAATCGATTAATAACATTTTGGATTTTAAGGCTTCTATATTTTAAGAGGAAGTAGGGTAGTATTCATGGAACTATATAATGGTGGATAAATACACCTATATCATCAAGAATTATTTTTGGAACATAGTTCCAAGAACAAAGGGTAGCCAATTGGCAATTTTAGGTCACTCTACAATATCAAGCATGTTTGAAATGGAAACATTAAGAAGTTGAAAGTGAGGCTTCGGGTGGCATGGTTCTTCTTGAGAGAGGGAATGGGCTATGAGGACATATTTTCTCTAGTCATTGGGTAAAATTATACAATAGTTGTTATGTCCTTGGTTTCAATAATGAGATAGAGGATACATCAAATGGATGTGAAGAAAATATTCTTGAAAGAGATCAATGGGAAGAAGAAAACATAGAAATGCCTCAAGGATTTGAGGTAAAATAAATCCTTGTATGGATTCAAGAAATCATTAAGATAAAACTGTACTATAGGATTGGTGCATATTTACAAATTATGCTTTTCATCAAATGAAAGGTATACTCTAACTTATATTACATTTTTTTTATTATTGTTATGTTCTTTTGGTGTTATATGTAGATATAATTTTTCTGATAGGTGTGGAGAACATCATTTTAGGGTTCAAAGTAGACATTGTAATTGATTTCATGATGAAGGATAGTGGCATGATGCATTGCTTCTTAGGGTTAGATTTTTGGTAAAGGCCAGGTTATATTTTCCTTGGGTAGGGTAATTATCAATTAATATACTGAAGAGTTTCAAATGGATGTCTGCAAACCTATAATCATACCCATGATCACTGATATGAAGAAGTAGAGAGATATAGATTAAGATTGGTTGAATTCATGATGTATGTCCAAATAATAAGTTTCATAACATAATTGGTGAATACTAGGATAAATCTATGTTTTATTGTGAACACCTTCATTTAGTTAATACTAGAGCTATGGTAGAAACATTGGGTAGAATTAACACATGTGCTCAATTATTTGAGGGGTATATGTGCAAGTTTAGAGATACCATAGAGATTTCAAAGTAAATTTGCAGCGGTATTTATAACCATATTTGTGGGTAGCGTAGAAAATATGAAGAACACCTTATCTTTTTTCTTTAGCTTGGTATTAATGATGGTATCATGGTTTAGTAGGAAGAAGAATTGTATGGAATATATCTCAATAGAGGAAGAATACATGGTAGCTAGTATTGCTAGTTGTGAGGTCACTTGGCTACATAAGTTAATTTAAGTATTATTTGATTAAGAGTTGGAACCTACAATAATTTATTCTAATAATAAAAATTATATTAAATCTATAAGAATATTGTGTTTCATGAAAAGTCCAATAATATAGAGATTGGATATCATTTCATAAGACAAGGTTAAGAATGGAAAAATAAATCTATAGTAATATTCCCCTCCACCCATAAGTAGTTGATATTTTGACCATGCCCTTGGAAAGAGGAAAAATTGAGTCTATTATAGATATACATGGATTAGTGCATAATTCCTTCCTCTTTAAGAGGGTGTTTTGTGAATTATAGCTTACACAAGAATTTTCACAAAAATGTTTAAGTTATTTTCAAAAGGTAATGTTATTTTCAAAGCATGATTCTATATTTTTTATTCATTCTATTTTGTGTTTGTCTTTAGTCAAACAATGAAAAGTATTATATTTCATTATTATGTATAAAACGTATGATCTCATATATGCATGCCTAAGACTATGGGTAAACTAAAAAATAAATAAACATTTTGGTTTTAGCTAAAAATATAAATATATGTCAAGATAGATGTTTTCATCACACTTGAGTAGTTGAGTACATTGAGTGACTATAAGAGAGAGACATATAGTAATCTACCTAGGAGCATAGTATGGGGTACCTAGTGAAGTACCAAAGATGAAAAATAGTGGAATCATGGAGGCCATTCAATGTAGCATGGAATAGATACCCTATATTATTAAATAAGGCTTGCTATGGTAGTTGGTAGTGAATAAATGTGGTGGGACTTCATTAAATAAGGTCCACCAAGTGGTTAGGAGTTTGTTATGATTAATTTTTTCTTAATAATTATAAATAAGGAAGGAAAAATTCTTATGTTTAGATGTGGATGATTATTAATTGAGCATAGCTCAATAGGAGGTTGGCCCCTCAAAGAGGTGAATGCACAAGTGTGGATTACTTCCATAAAAGGATCAATTGTAAAGTGTTCCCATATCATAAAGTTTTAATAATAATAAAGGGTGGATATTTTTTATCATATTTGGACTTTGATTCTATATTCAAATCTTGAGTATTTAAGAATTGGTATCAGATCCCTTTCCTTGATGAAAGTACAATTATATATATATATTTATTTACATATTTTTACCCTTTCAAGGAAAATGTTAGGGACGCAAGACTTAAAAAACTTCCTATAACACTTTAGGATGGATTTATAAAATTGAGTAACATATATGAATTCCTCATGAAATTTCACCTAGATTCAATTTAAAAAAAATATAAATTGGAACTTGAGGGGTTAATATATCACTAATTTAAAACTACTTATTTTAAGGGTTTTGACATGATCTCTATGTGGATTCAAGAGCTCATAAATTTTGATAGGGACCTCGAATATATGTCAAACTAACACCATTGGAAACATTATTTTCATCCATATTTTGGTATATGATATGTTATAGTGTCAATCAATATCAAGCATGTTACATCTAATACAAGTTTCATTCTCTAACCCTCAGACATGGATGTGTTAAGATCATTAAAAAAATTCTCTAGGATTGACCTTTAATACTACAAATGATGTAAGAAATTATAGATAGACGACAAGAGCCTTGAATTATTGGACCCATATAGAATGATATTTTAAGCAAGAATATGCTAAAGAGGATATGCATAGTACAATCTTGAGGATGTTTGTACTACTTGGTGTCTTAATAGTTTTCCTTTTTTTTTTTTTTCAGATGAAAAATAATGTTCTATTATATTTGTTGACTTTACTCCACCTTTTGTCAAACATATAATGGAGGAAAGTAAAAATTTGGTCATAGATACAAATTTTTAGCTTGTTTATTCCATAGTTGTTGTGATGTATGTGGATGACTTCTTCAAGATGGATGAATCTATATATTTAGATCCACATGATTAGGGTAGGTAATTAGAGTTCCATTTTCAACTAGATATTGAGTTTAATTATCTTCCAAGGAGAGTCAACATCAGCAACTAGATATTGGACCTAGATATAAGGTGGCACTTAGTTTATTTGAATATGTTGGCTCACACTAGTATGTGGAAATTTTATTCCTACCCATACTTCAACATTTTGGCCAAAATTTATCCATGGGACCTTGGTATGTGCTAGTTTTACTTCACAACAAAGAATTGAGGAAAACACTTTCCTCATTAGGGTGGAATGTAGTGTAACTAGGAGGGTAATATGGGGCACCTAGGGACGTACGCAAGGGGAATATTTGTAGAATAATGGAGGGAATTCAATGTAATGTGCAATGGTCCAATATATTATTAAATAAGGCTCAATATGGTAGCTGGTAGTGAATAAATATAACGAGCCCTTATTAAATAAGGTTCACTAGGTAATAACGTGATTATTATGATTAGAGTTCTCTTGATTATTATACATAAGGATGGATAATGACTTATGTGTAAATGTGGATATTTACTATAATTAAGCTTAGTTCATTAAGAGGTTTCCCACTCAAGGAGGCAAGTGAAAATAAGTGGATTCCTTCCATAAAAGAATTAATTTTAAGGTATTTTCTACCTTAATATTTTGATAATAATAAAGACTAGATCATATTAATCATATTTGGAATTTGATTCTATATTCATATCTTGGGTATTGTTACACTCGTGTGCACACAAAAATTCATTGAGAGAGGGGGAGGGGGGGAGGGGGTGGATTTAGGTAGAGATGAATCTAAGTAGAAAAAATTTCCCTAGTGTTTGTTGCATAGTTTCGTACTTATATATGAAATAGTTTTGTGCCATTGTATGGAAGTTTTATAGTCATATAAATGTATATATATATTCATATGGATAGGTTCATATAGTCATATGAATAGGTCCATATAGTAATATGGATATACCGTACATGTGTCCTTATAGTCCATATAGATATCTATATAGTTTGTATAGTTAATGGTACAATTTGTACAAAATGCTTCTACATCAATACAACATGTTTTGCATTCTTAGTAAGCTATTACACTCAATTTAAGGTGGTTTCGTAACCATGTAGCTACTTCATGGTGGAACCTTGTGAAGCCTTCCTTATAAGTTTTTTTTTGATAGAATTAAAACTCATTTAAAAGTAGTAATTGCCTATATATGTTCGAAACTAATTTTATTCTTTTACTACTTAAATTCCAGAAATTATATAATTATATTATAATTTTAATATTAATTAATTTAGTAAATTTTTAATTAAAATTGAAATTATAAATATTTTAATTGTGAAAATTTAAAATTAAAAAACATATTTTCCAAAAATAATAAAATATATATATATATATATATATATATATATATTTTTTTTTTTTTTTTCAACATTTCTACCATTAATAAAAAAAATAATTTTTCATAACAATTTTTTTGAAAACCTAAACAAACCTTTAACTACATTAAAAACCATTCTTCAAGTAGAATTAATGTTGTTATATTTCACATTGAAAATATAATAAAACAAGGCTCAATCAAAGTTCCTTTATTTAAAAACAATATCAAATCAATGTACGGAGAATTGCATGTATACAACCAATTGTAATAAAGTTAAAATAATATAAGATTTCAATCCAAATTTCCTAAACACTTAGAACATTATAATAATAATAATTATATATATATATATATATATATATATATATATATATATATATATATATATATATATATATATATATATATATTTATTTATTTATTTATTTTGTTTGATTATTTTCAAGTGTATTTTTACACTTAAGATATAATATTAAAATTAATTAAATATATTTATTCGTTAATAAATATAGATATCAAAAATAGATTTTGTTTTAATAAAATATTTTATTAAGTAACATTTTTTATTTAATATGTATTTTAATGTTAATATTTGTTTTGGTGATATGTGTGGGGAGGAGATAGGGAAGTCGTTGGGAACTAAAGATGATGGTATAAAAAGTGGCAATAGGGTCATGAAGAACACACACTTGTAAGAATATGTGCACTTTTCTAGGAACGTACATGTGATCTTGGGTGTCTAGGCTTAGGGAAGATCAAACTACAAACTAGGGTGCCACCTAGGATACCAACTCAACATGGCTTGAGAGTGCACACATGTTCCTAGGAATGCACACATGTTTATATGGTAACCACTATTTTATGTGCCCATAACCCTTTTTACTAGACCAACAACACATTTTTAGGTGTGATTGGGAGAATTTATTAATTCCTAGTCTATGTCGAGTGACATATAATAACGACACCTTATATGTGGACTTTAGCTAAGCATTCTCATTTATATATATTTTTAATTTTTTGTTATTATTTTTGTTTTATTAAAAATTTGGTTTAAAATTGTTAAAGGTAACTAAATCATACCCCTAGCATAATGACCATATTCAATTGTAAGGAAATAATTACTGTGGAAACTAGTTAGAACCAAAACCCTCCATCATTAAATACAAATTTATAAGAACCAAAACCAATCAAGAAAAAATAAATACAAATGATGAAATTGATATATCCTTGGCTACTTTGAGATCACTAATACAAAGTATCCAAGACACTAGAGATGTACTATGATTATCTATGGAAACTTAATTAAAATAAATTGTATCATCCATCTACCATGAAAAAATCCAGTTAACCAATCTTCATAATTATAGGATAAAATGATTGAACACTGTGTCAGTAGTCTAAATAAAGACAAAATTATAAACCTCAATATTATTGAACAAGATTTGTTTTATTTGTTCGTTGAACCAACAAACAACCAATATTCACTAGTCAACAAAAAGTGCATTTGTATGGATTGGTGGACATATCAACCATTTATAGACCATCAGATGGAGGTACCATTACATTTATTGAGTAATTTATGGTAAAGATTCAGATTAGGACTCCATGTCAAGTACTTTGACATGGGATAATTCTAGGGATGGATCATGTGTCTACACAAGATAGATAAAATGCTAGGTGAAACCTAACACTAGATGATCATCCACTGCAATGAAGGCCTAATCCACTTGCCAAACATCCTTCAGTTATAAATATAATTATTGAAACTCAAAAGAAAATATCAAAATTGACTCACACCTTAGTTTAACATGGTAGCTTGGTAGCATCATAACGCTAATAGGGAACAATAACTAGTTTTGTGGGAAGGATTGTACCATCTTACTATGCATCACATTTTGACCAATAGAAGCCACATGAAGGCTCACAAAAGCCTCATAAATGTACCAACTATGGATAGAATTTCCATGGGAACTTGAAATGATAGAAAAAGCGGAGGATAGTCAACAATAGAGTTTTATGGAGGAGATTATTATCTCGATGATGATGGTGATGATATATATATATATATATATATATATATATATATATATATATATATATATATATATATATATATATATATATATATATATATATATATGTGTGTTAATTTTCTTTATATATCTAATTATAAGTTATTTTTAGATGCTACACCTTGATAACACACCCCAATCCCTAAATATGCATTTTTTCCAATTTTGGAATTGTAGTGGATGCTATTTTCTCATTTGATACCGTATGCATAGGTGTGAATTCAAGCTATCCATCACCACAATTTTCATATGTTTTTAGTTTATATTTTAGATTCTTATTTTTGGTATAATTGTAGTGTTTGTTTAATTTTTTTACAATTTGTAATGCCACTAGGAGAGGCACGAGACCAAACTATTGGAAATATCACCCCACTCAAGTATCATGTGTCAAGTTTTTATTTTTAAAATGTTTATTTCATTAGATATTTTGGTTAACTTTTTAAAATATTACAAATGTGTATGCAAGTTCTTTCATTTTTCTAGTTTCCATTTTATCCTCTACATATTATTCATCACCATCCAATGTTTCCCTATAATTTATCCATCGATATCATTACATCTCCAAAATTTTTGGCATTTTTATTACCTCCACTAGTGAATTTCCATCATTGATACAATCCATGGGTATTTATTGTCACCTGCCTCAAATCCTTTTCCATACCATCCATGCATAGAGGTTGCGTCTATATACCATTTGACAACCCACCCCTATGTTCACTATTGTTGTTTCATTCATGATGGTTTCTCCATATATCCTCATGCAGTCCATGCCCATCAACCCATGATGGTAGTTTAATGGATGCAACAATAGATGTTGCCTTTGTTCATGTTATGTAATTGACTACTCCACTCACTAGTGAATCTCTACATTGGGCGAGACATTCATAGTGAGATCATTCATTCATTATTTTTTCTTTATTACGAAGTGAATTGATTCTAGGAAGTTTTTTTTTATGTTTTATGCTTTGAATCTTCCAAATATTGTAGGGTGGTATATCAAAGTGGATGGAGTCATGGGGGAAGATGACATTTTCAAGAATAATTTATATTGTATGTAGTGAATTTTCCGATATTGAATTATATGTATTAGTATGTAAGTGTGATAAATTAATATGGAATTTTTTTACGAGAATATTATTTCTTTGTGCGTATTAGAGATATAAGGCAAGCCAAAAAAAAAAAAGTTATCTCCTTCTTCTAGTAAGAGGGAAAATATCAAATTATAGGATGCAAATGATATTGTTGAGGGTGCAATTTGTCAATGAGTAACCAACAAGGCCCATTTCGTAATATACAAAATCACATGCTATACTTTCATGTTTCTACGTGAGATGTCATTTTTTTACTAGAGCCCTTTTCTATATAAGTCATTCTATGCCATAATTCCATGTTTAGAGTTTTCATTTTGCATATTGGGCATGTTGTGAAATTTCATTATAAATGTACATTTGACAAATTTCTCTCTCTCTCTCTCTCATGGAGCATGTTATATGAATTGAAGTGTTTATTTATTTGATGTTGAAGTGTTCAATTCCTGGGTTGAAATTCAAAAGTGTGTTGTCATGATTTGTGAAGAAAACTATGGTGAAGTGAGAAATCAACATGTTGTAGATTAAAGGAGTATGGCTTAGGTTTTTAAGGACATGTTAGTTAGACATATTCGGGATAGATGTAGTTGATGATCATGCAAAACTATCAAGGTCACAAAACTAAATATGTAATAGAAATATTTTTTATATATTTAATTTATATACTAAGCCACTTATTATTTTCAATTCTATGTTATATCAAATCAACATGAATGATAAATATTGGAAAATACTTAATCATGGAGATAATGCAATATGAAAAATCAAATTTTCTATCACATAATTGTCCATAGCAATACTTTATATGTGTATAGAAGAAAATATATACATATGAAAAAAATTATCACAAAATTGGTATAATATATAGCTCTCCAAAATCTAACAAGGTAAAATCATGAAAATCATAACCTCAATAATAAAAAAATTGATAACAAACTAGCATTAACAACAAATTATCATTTTTCTTCAACATGATTTTATCACATATACTCTTCATACTAACATTTTTTTTATCCCTAAAGATTTATTAATCTTAACAATGTTGCATTACAAAAAAACAACACTAATACTAGTCTCCATATGTACTTCTTTGTCTATGTTAGATTTTGTAAACTCAAATCCTTAACATTCAATATAAATTAAAATATATTATTTAATTGAACGATATATATATATATATATATATATATATATATTCAATGTAAGTTCATGATAAGACAACTCTAATACTATAGTCTATCTTAGAGTTTGTGAACTCAAATCCTTAATATTCAATATAAATTAAAATATATTATTTAATTTGAGAGATATATGTTCTAAAATATATATTTTATGTACGTGATTTAGTACATTAAATTATATATGTGTGTGTGTGTGTGTGTGTGTGTGGCTTCTAATTTGTGAAAAATGAAATCTTTAGTGAAAGAGGAAAAAAAAACCAATTTGATGTTTTATGTAAGGAAAATTTTTAATTAATCCAAAGGAAATAATAATTTTTAACCCGTCAAGATTGGGGTATAAAAAGACAAAATCATAAAGTGAATATATATTTATGGGTGGTGTGTTAAGGTCATATAATATATAAAAGTTTTAGGAAATATTTCATAATAAAATACATTCAATAAGGGTAGTAAGTTAACAAGGGGAGTTGTAGGGTAGCATGTCCCTTGTTTTATTTTGAGCTTTTTTTGTTGAAATTGAAGAAATTATTTAAAAATCTACAATGATTATTACATGACACTAAATGTTAATTGATTTTATTTCTATAAAATGGAAATTATATATGTAACATGAACTTGTGTTTAGGATGAGCTTGACATGAAATTGTGTTTAGGATGGGCATAACATGAGCTTGTGTTCGGGATGAGCTTGAGTCAGAAAGGGAAGAGAAAATATGGAAGATGGTGGACAACATCTAGTTATTCACCTTGAACCATCCATATAATCATTGAATAATTCCCCTATTAAAGGACACTTGGTATACATACATGCCCTACAAAGTTGTAAATGGAAAAATGTAAAACGTGTATATGTATATGAAAATGATGCAACGAAATCACTCATATTCGAAAAATGTTAAGTGCTAGTCAACCAAAAATCAACAAGAAGTTAAACAAGGCCACAACTTACAAGTCAAAGGGGAGAGCTACCACATGTGTTATCTAGAACAATATTGGAACAATTCTCCATCTACAAAGGATGGTAGAATACCCTTGTTGCTAAGATTTGCCACTTTAGGGAATCACTTCTCAAATGGGAACTTGAAATGATAGAAATTGCTGCTTTGGTGAAGCAATTCTTGAATGGGCATTTGCTATTTTCACTTGAAGTTATTGAATGTATGTGCCTGACATGTTTCAATGACCTGTTTTGGAGAAAATGAATCTTCTATCAGTAAATAATTTTTTTTTTGGCCTCAGGGGTCTAACCGTAGTGAATCAATCAATAAAATAGGGCAATGCAAGAGTGTTGGTAGCACTACCTAATAGTTTTGATAGAAATTATCTTGGTAGATAGGAAATATTTTTTCCCTCTATATGAATAAAATTTTTCACAACAATAGGATGAACACCAATAGCTAGCTTCCTTAAGTTTACATTATGATAGAACATGTATGTGAAATCCTAATTTAATAATAGAACTATTTGGATGGTTTTTCCATCATTTCATTTCCCAAAGATACAACACTCTAAGATTCAACTTCCAGAATTCATGATATTAAGTTCTAACCATATATAGAAAAAGAAAAGATAAGGAGAAAGGAAAAAACCTTGTCAAGGATAAATTCGTTATCATTTGGTCCATTTGCATGCAAATGATTGTATACAACATCCATTATAACTTGTAGACCAACATTGTTTATAGCCTTAAAAAAATAAATTAAGGCAGCATGAAAATCACAAAATCTACAACCAAATACATGTTCACACCAAAACAAACAACAAAACAAATTTTAGTATTACATTTCATAGATCACAACTAAAATAATATTTTTTTTGTAGATAGTTAAATAAGACATCTCTTTTAACATATCACGTACCTGAACCATTTTCCTAAATTTCAATGTATGACACGAACCATTTGGATTTGTTTAATAAATCCATTTTGGCACACCCAAAAGGACTGGATTGTATCTACAATGTCCATGAAGTGAAAATAAGGAAACTTGATTTCTAGTTACAATCAAATGCACACAAGCTAGTTTTTTTCCAAAATTTAAAGATAGTAAAAGGAATACCCCAAATTATAACCATCTTCATCTTGAATAATGATGATTTTAGCTTGTTTCTCTCCTAAAAAAGTCACTTGTATTACAAATAGTAGCTTGTCTGAGAGATATTAATAATTCATAACTTTATAGAAATAGATATTGATTTTATGGACGGTGAGGCCTATCAATAAAAGACAGATATACCCTTGGAAAAGTTCTCAAATTGATATCCCTCTTTTATTAGATGACACCCAGATGGGTACAAATTTCTGTGGGTTTTTGAGGATGTGAAAATTTGAGGATGCAAATTTCTTAAATGTCAACATTTGGCAATTTTCTTTATGGAATAATACAGTATTTAAAAAGATATGGAAACAAGTGTGCTGAAGTTTGAATTCATAAAAAAGATTTAAAAGCTAATGAGAGAAATATTGAGTTAGAATTCAAAGAGGGATTTTCAATAGCTTGGAAATTTCAAAACTAACAGTTCATTATATTAAATAAAATAAATAAAAGGATAATCTATGTAGAATTAGGCTACCAAAACTACAAATGAAAATTTGTAAGCAATAACCATTTGGACCCTAAGTTTAGTTATCTAAAAATTAAAATTACACAGGCTAAAATATAAACACTATACTAGTTGCAACACATGGGTGATTTTCAATCCATTGTAATTATTTTGCATCTCGGCATAACCAAAATTTTCAAATTAACCTAGAGGCAAGTGTACATTAGGTGTTCATATAGTCCACCTATGTTCCCAGGAAGACATGAAAAGACAGACTTGGAATTTTGTTCATAAATCCCTTGGACCAAGCCAAACATAAGTTGTTTGTAACCAACATGTTATGATTTACATGTTGAACTACTAGACATGCCTCTTCAAAACTTTGAAATTAAACATATAATGACCAAATTCAGTGGACACCCTAAATAATTAGCTACATTAGGAACAACACCAAGTATTTATTCTTACTATGTTTTCACAAAAAGTTTTTCATTAACTGAAAAAATTTATATGAATTGAATAAAGAACCTTACCCAATAATATCTCAAGGGAGCCTCTATACATCCAACACAAATTATATCCAACAACCACTCCATATATAAATCACTAACATAATGTAATGAAAATAACCACTCCACATATAAATCACTGAAATAATGCAATAATAATTTTAGTTCCAACCCAAACATGATTAAAGACTTCAATTGACTAGCAAAGAGAGTAATTGAATTCAATTCAAAGCTATTTATAAAAATTCAGATAAAAAAAAAGCTTGTTCAACGCAACAATGGCTACAACGTAGATAGAATGAACATGGTATTAGTACAGAGATGAGCTAGGTCATGGAAGCCTAGGGTTTCCTTCGGCCCTACGATGGGCGCCGACAGAGCTCTGGATCCCATCTCGGAGGAGCTCTTCCCTTAGTTAATTTGATAGTAATGCGACCCACAATACAGAGATCACTATTGGAATCACTACTATTGCAGGGGGGGAGGCAGGACCCCCCCTGTTGAAGCCTATACTATTGACAATGATGCTGTGCATACTGATTCTGTGCCTCACAATAAAACGACAGGCATCTCGGAACCTATAGTAACCCCTGAATCTATGTTAGAAGAGGAAAAGGAAAAAAATGGGCAGACAAAATCCTCTTCCTCCACCTGCATTCCTATTGCTGCTAATAGGCCCAAGATCTATCTACCTGCCCACCGTATCAATGGAAGAATACAATTCATTAAAGACCATGCCCTCATAGGGGAGTTCATTGGATTCTAGCCCATTGAGAAATCTCTGCACAGTTGTATCACCTCCAAATGGAATCCAAAGGGACAAATTGATGAGCTCCATCACTAGACATATTTGGAAGTAATAATCACCTTTTTTCCTTCTTAGATCTCTTTTTCTTGCATTTTTATTATTATTTTGGTTTATGATGCTAGTATAGGTGGTGATTAAGGCTAACATACTCTGAATGCCTAATATAAGGCTGAGTGTAGAAAATTATGATTTATTAAGAATTTTTATAAAGATTTTATCACAAAGACCTGGAGGAGACATCAAGGAGAAATTATAAGAGGATTGTCCACCCTCAAAGGTAGCCGAAGGATCCCAAATATTCTCTCCAGAAATTCAAATTCCACAAGCAGGAGAAGGATCCCCGAGGATTCTCTCTAGCAATTCGAATTCCAGAGGAAGCTAAGCAACTCAAAGAGGAGGGAACTCAATCTTGGCTTACTTGGAGTCCAGTGGATTCAATCACCATTTTCTAGATACAAGCACATGGTCCACTGTAAATCACAGGTTTAATCTATAACACAAATAGCATTGTAACAAAAATCAATGAACTGTAAAATAAAAAGCATCCAGAAAAATTAACTTGACTGTAACAAAAATTAAAGAATCACACAAAACATAGTACTCCAAGAAAAAAAAGAAGAACGTAGCACCTGATCACAAGAGTGGGCCCAACTCTTGGATCAGGGCTGCGGAAACTCAAGGATTACAGGAGAAACAATGAGCTGATGTATATTCAATTAATAATAGAAAGATTAATTATAAGATTTGTATATGTGTAAGGGTCTTCGATTCACAGCCTGTAGGCTTCTTTATACCGTAGTCCTGAAATCCCCAGTTCCTCCCAACGACTCCATTGTTACAAAAATACATATTGTTACAACGGAAATCGGATTGCCCAAAAAGAAACTGTAAGAAAGCCAAAGATAGCGCTGATACATCCATGGCTATCATGTTGTAGTAGCAAATAAGGGAGATGCTAGAAAATGATGGGCTGTGCCTTGAATTGCGGTCGCGACACGTCTGTTGTGGCCAAATATGAAGAAATATAGGATTTAATACGTAAAAAGGTAAAACCTACATGACAAGGACATCATTAATCAAATATCCCATAAAATATAGGAAGAAGGGTTTTACCTCATTATTTTAAGATAAATAATGGCACAAAGAGATAGAAAGGTAGGGTAAGAATGAGAGAAGAAAGTATAAAAATCCAGTGCCCAAAATCTCCCCCCAACTAATCTATCTACATGTCCTCATTCAACTTGTCGTCTCCTCAGGTCTGGATTGGATTGACTATGATTGGCATGAAGCTGTGTGAGGTCATATTCTATAGCCATCTGTGTTCCTAGTGGCTTATATCCTTCTGTCAAAACAACATCTTTCCACCAGTCGGGTTCAACGTTATAAGGAGGAGTATATTGTTCAGATGGCAGCCATAAAAGGGGAAATCGAAATCTCAATCCCATTAATCTAACCCCACAGGTATGAATACATGCCACATAATGCGGCATTATTTCTAAGGCACGTGCAAAATTAGGTGCCCCAAATGGTTCTCTTCTCCTGACGGCTGAAGAAGACAACATCCATCTTTTCTGACAACTGTCCAGGGCTTCCTTGCGAAATGTCGTAATCTGGCTGACACACAGGTCAGCACACCACTTCTGAGTTGCCTTCATGTGTTCCTTATGGCCCTCAATCTGTAGAAAGGTATAATTATTATTGTAAATATTTGAGGACTGACCATGTTCTCTTCTCACCATTAACGACTTTTCGGCTTCATTTTCTTCAAATGTATCCCAGGCCTTTCTCCATTTAATTTGATTGATGGTATATGAGTTGAAATCCCTTAAATTGATGTCCCCCACGAATGGAATGGGGTTAAAGGATTTATCATGCCTTAAATAATACCCATGCATGTGGAGCTCACACATTAAGTGTTGTCTTATAACATCATGAATTTTTAAAATACGAAGAAATTGAATGGGGTCCTCAATTTCGTACCAAATCTCCTTATATATACTTTCAAGGAAAAAGAAAAGAAATTGTTCATGAAGGAATAAGGCATAGCTATGTGCAAGAGGTCTACATGCCATTACTTGTTGTGCTAGGAAGAACATCTTCTCCTTATCTATCTTTAGCAACTGAACTTGTTCTTCCAACTCTTCTATCCTAGACTTCTGTTTGGCCTACTTCAGCCGAGCCTTGTAAAATTGATCTATGTACCCTGTAACGACTCCAAAAGCTTGTTCTCAAACCATAGCTATTTATTTCTTGTGGTCGCTTGCTACAGACTGGAATTTTTGAATTTCGGCAGCCAATATGAATTCTCGACCTTTAAACAATTCTTCGATTGGGCCGGTCTAGGTAGCCACAGTGGAGACTTCAACCTTTGGCTTTATTGACCTCCATTTGTAGATTTTTACCTTCCTTTTTAAACATGAAACTTGCTTCTTCAAACTCTGAACCTCTCTCTTTAGTCTCATGGTTTCACTGAATTGCAGCTGGTACCTCTTTTTAAGAGGTAACCTTATTTTCTCGCATTGTTCAACCCATTTCTATTTAAAAGTGAATTCAAGTTTTGGACCTATGACAGGCTCAAAAGGTGGTGGAATGCTATCGACATCTTCTCCAGATTATTTTTTCAAACCCTCTTGGCCAGGCCCCCGACCCACATGTCCTTATTCTTCTCCATTTCTTCCAGGAACTTCTGTTGTTTGGTCGGAAAATTGACCCCTCTGTGTTCCGATGTTTCTACAGGAACTATGTCTTCCTGGTGAACCTCCAATTGTTCCAGTTCAATAGTTTCTGGGCCAACCTTAGCCATGTCAACAAATTTTAATACCGGGGGAATAGCAAATTCTTCCGCTAACCGTTTAGACGAGCGAAATCCCCTTGCCCCTTTGGGCATCATGGACTGGAACGGAGAACAGGGAACATACCCCTCATCATCATTCCCGGGTTGGACTGGGACTTCATGCATTACTACCTCAACCAGAGTCGATGCTGGTTCTTGTGGAGCAGCATTGATTCCGTGGCTCAATTCCCTTCTTTCCTCTTGCCCTTTTCTTGTCACTTTGTCTTCATGGGTTGATACTGGTTCTTGTGGAACAGTATCGACAACCTAACTCATTCCTTCTTTAGCATCTTTTTCCATGGGAATCACCTTCATTTTCACAGTTGGTACCAATTCTTGTGGTCCAGAATCGATTCCGAGGGTTGACTCCTCCTGTTCTAGCCGAATTGGGGTTTGTTCTTGTGTAGCACCCCCAACTATATCAACATCCATTTTTATCTGAGCAGGTGATGCTGTTTCTTATGAAACATCATAACTTTCCATTTCTCTGTCCACAATTCCATCCCTTTGTTCTTCATTGGCAAAGGCTGTCGTTCTTCATTGGCAAAGGTTGCCGCCTGTATCACAATATCAATTTCCTACATAATGTCCATAATCCCTCCCTCTGTGGGTTCCTCGAGCGAAGTTGGTTCTTGTGTGGCAGCCTCATCTATGCTGCTAATCAACTCTTCCATTTTTATTTCCTCTTCCATGGCTTTTTCCAGCGAGGCTGGTTCTTGTGTGACAGCCTTGGCTGCGTTGCTGATTACTTCCTCCATACTCATTTCTTCAGGTTCCTCCTAATCAATCATCATCTCCTCTTCCTCAGGTTCTTCCTGATCAATCTCTATTTCCATTTCCTCGGGTTCCTCTTGATCAATTTCCTCTAAAGGTGTTTCTTCCACCTGACCAGCTGGAGAGGCTGGCTCTTCTTCTCTAGCAGCAATCATAGCTGTTATCGCTTCTTCTGAGGATCCCCAGAGTTCCACCCAAGAAACCCACAGCCTACCTATTGCATGCACGACCAATAATCGCACCAATCCATGGTTAAAAAGTACTTCCATCATCCGGCGGGAGCGCCGAGCAGCTTGTGCCATATGCCGTAGTTGTTTCAATAGAAAGAATGTCATATTTAGGGCATGCACCTAATTCTGTGGAAATCGGAGGTGCATTAAAATTATAAAGTGATAGTTGAATAGAGATGAGGCCTGACCCTCGCAGGTAATATATTTGATTATGAAACCTGCAACTTTGTTTCAAGGATACGGTATAGTTCTACGCTTGTATCCCCTGCCTAATTGAACTACATTTTCTCCTTCCTGCAAAAACATTTTGGGAAACTCCGGGAGAGAAAGCTTCTGAGAAAACCATTGCTGCCCCTATTGTCTCAGCCCGCTAACCTCTACAATTACTTCCTCTGTAACAGGAACTTCCAGACCTCTAACCCATGAATGATTCTCCTTTAAATTGAGTGAAAATTCCAATGTGATACCTCCATCTAATTCCTGCAATCTATAAAAGTAGACATCCCATCCTGCGTCGATAAAAATTTTCCAAACCTCTGGATTGCTGCGAACTGAAACTGTATTTTCAGGCTCATGCTGCACAGCTAGCCCAACACTTCTTGTAGCAACAGACCGTTGGGAAAGGTGGTGGGTACTGAATTTGGAGGAACAACATAGTGAAAATGGACATGTGGTAACGGTAAATACGGTTGGTAATTCTCGAAAACTGAGAAAAATAATAAAGGAGTATAGTAAGTGTGGTAGAATAGGAATAATAATTACTCGTATAGGATAGAGGAGACATTTTGTGAATCCTAGTAGGATTTAAATGATGATACCACATATTTATGTGATTCGTAAGGTGTACCATGAGCGGGATGTCACTCTTAAATTATGGGGTAATTATTACACCGTCCTTGGCATGACAACAGCCCCCCCCCCCCTCGACTTTAATTTTTGACATCCGTGGTATAAAATATTCACTTGGGATATTTAATTAAATCAGTAAAAGTCATGTGGAGGCGTACCTGATGTCCTAGCTAGATGATGGGATGGTTGGCGAGATGGCGGTGGAGTAATGAAGTGGATGGTGTAACAGCATCAGTGTAATAGAATCAGTGTAATAGCATCGGAGTAACGACATCGGTGTAATAGCATCTGGTGTAACAACATTGGTGTAACAACATCGGTGTAACGGCATTGGTGTAACAACATCGGTGTAACAGCATCTGGTGTAACAACAGCGGAGTAACAACATCAGTGTAACAAAATCAGTGTAACAACATCTGTGTAACAGCATCATTAGTAGCAGCAACCAAGTAACAGCATCCGGTGTAGCAGCATCGGAGTAGCAGCAACCAAGTAACAACAACATGAGTAGTAGCAACCGAGTAACATCATTTGGTGTAGTAGCAACCAAGTAACATCAACATGAGTAGCAGCAACTGAGTAATAGTATCCGGTGTAGCAGCATCGGAGTAGCAGCAACCAAGTAACAACAACATGAGTAGCAGCAACCGAGTAACAGTATATGGTGTAGCAGCGTCATAGTAGTAGCAACCAAGTAACAACAACATGAGTAGCCGCAACCGAGTAACAAGATCTAGTGTAGCAGCATCGGAGTAGCAGCAACTAAGTAACAATAACATGAAAATTCCTTTATTTTTACTCCTTTGTCGTAGCTCCTGCAAAAAGATAAGCAAATAGAACAAAATTCTTTTATTATTATTATTTTTATTTTATTTATTTTATTTTTTTACAACAAGCGTGCAGTGGAAAGATTCTCTACACTGATAACCTTCAAACCAAAATTCTCAGAGAGTTGTTTAATAAAAGCATCCTTAGAGGCCGGCTGGTGGTATAGTCTTAAGCGATGTCTATTGACTATAAAGGAAGTGCGTGTATCGTCAATTGTGACTAGCCTAACTGTTCCATTATCAAATACAAAATTCACCTCATAAGGTCCCATCCACCGAGTGCAAAGCTTTCCCTTAAAATCCTTAAAACGAGAGTCATAAAGTAGTGCCCAACCTCCACTTTGAAACACCTTGTTTCTGATAAACTTAGCGTGCCATTTCGTTCCCTGCTGCTGAATAACAGTAGTTCGCTGGACAACCATTGAACGTATTTCATCAAGTTCATTAAGCTGAGCCAATCGGTGTTTTTGGACATCTGATAGGTCTAAACCAATTTCCAGAGTTGTTCTAAGCATGCTTATTTCAAATTCAATTGGAAACAACGGGGATTTCCCATAAACCAACTTGAATGGTGAAAACCTGATTGTATTCTGCCATGTTGTTCTGTATGCCCATAGAGCCTCTGGAAGTTTCTGAGCCCAATCCTGACGATAGTATGCCACAATTTTTGTCAAAATATTTTATAATTTCTTATTTGTGCTTTCCACTTGTCCTTTCACCTGGGGGTGGTATGGAGATGTCACTCTGTGCTTGACCCCATATTTTTTCATAAGCTTTGCTATCTTGTGTAATGGGAATTGCGCTCCTCCATCTGAAACAACCTCCCTTGGAGTACAGTATCGAGCAAAACTTTCTTCAAATAGAAAATCTGAGACTACCTGCTCTGTTGCTTTCGTAATTGCTTTGGCTTCCACCCACTTAGTGACGTAATCAGTATAGACCAAGATGTGGAATTTCTGCTGGGAGGGTGGGTTAAAGGGTCCAATGAAGTTAATAGCCCATTTCTTGAAAGGCTCGAGAAATAGATGTGCCTGCAAAGGCATTTCATCCATTTTACTGGGCTGCTCCATACGTTGGCAACTATCACACCTCCTGATATAATTTTGAGCATCACGAAAAATGGAAGGCCAGTAATATCCCATTTGTAGCACCTTATGGCCTGTTCTTTTTTCTGCGAAATTCCCTCCACAAGGGCCATCATGGGAAACTTTCAATATTTCATAGATATCATCTTCAAACACATAGTGTCGGATCTGCTTATCTGCTACTGTATGAACAAGGTACCCTGCCATCCAAGAATGTCAGGCACTATGATGAATAATCTTTCACTGTTCCCTATATGAGAAATGAGGAGGCACTTTCCCTATAGCAAGATAGTTAGCAATATTTGCATACCACGAAGATTTAGTAGAGACTGGAAAAAGATGTTCATCAGGGAAAATTTCTTCTATTGGTGTGCATTCATCATTGTTATCCATTCTGATAGGAAATCAACTACTACATTATCTTTTCCTGGCTTATCTACTATTGTAATTGTTTGGTCAATTTAGTGTGTCCTAAATTGCTACATTAATTTGTCAATCCGGGATTCGTAAGCTGACGAAGTGTGGCGCACTATATGTGCAAGATAACCTATTTCTTACTTTTTGTCGTTTTTGGTTTTTTTCTTTTTATCTTGGTTGGTTTCCTAATGTGAGATGGAAATTCTAAAAGACAAGTATGGTTATGATTGTTCAAGGCAATGATGTCCTTTATAATGATTTACCAAACTTCAAACTTAAAAAGGATTTTGAATCAAATGACAAAATTAAAAGGAAATGAAAATGTGCCACTATTCTAGTTAATCAAACAGTGAACTATTGATCATGAAAACCATTATCCTTGTTGCTGTCTAAACACAAAAGAAACTGTACTCAAAGAAAAGATTGCAAGTAAAGTAAAACTAAAATCAAGTTACATCAACTCATATTCTGACCCCTCACCATTAGTCTCGCTATGGCTTTCGGAGGTAATCATAAACAACTTGAGCAATCTGATATCTAATTTGCAGAAAAATAAACTAATATCAAACTATACACTCATACTTCAATCCCTCACCATTAGTCTCGTTATGGCTTTCAGAGGTAACTGAAAATGACATGAACAGTTTAATATGTAACTTGCAGAAAAGTAAACTAATATCAAACTACACACTCATACTTCAATCCCTCACCATTAGTCTCGCTATGGCTTTCAGAGGTAACTGAAAATGGCATGAACAGTTTAATATCTAACTTGCAGAAAAGTAAACTAATATCAAACTACACACTCATACTTCAATCCCTCACCATTAGTCTCGTTATGGCTTTCGGAGGTAACTGAAAATGACATGAGCAATTTAATATCTAATCTAACTACTAAAGGAAATGTGCAAGAATGAAATAAAGAAAACAGTACTGGAATTAAACAAAAACTAAGAAAAGTAAATTAGCAGAAGGAAAATATTGATTCCATGTCATTAGTCATTATAAAAAGATGTGAAAATGCCCGGGTTGCCTATTGTAATCTGAAACAAGAACACTGATCAATAAACAACAACATAAAACATAAAAGATTATGGACAGAAGTAAAATGTAAAGCATGAAAGATTATGGACAGAGATGGAATGTAAATACCATGAAAGATGTAATGTATATACACATGAATGACTTATGGCACAATGAACTTAAAGAAATAAAATAAGAAACTATACAGTAATACAAAAAACCTCAGCGTGTGTAGGGGCCCTCTGCACAGACCTCGGGCAACAGCCTTCAAATACGAATTACGCTTATGAACAGAGTCTTCTCATATATTAAAATGCGGTCATAACAGAGAAATAATGTCACAGCACAATGGAAACGCAATTACATTACAGAGCTAAGATATTATGCGTATGAGAACGCATTATTTATAACTGAAGGTGATATAACTAATTCCCTAAAGTCTATGTTGATAGAAGACATGTGAACCATCACGTCCAGGGATCTAGCATCATGGCCGCCGTGAGGAGTAAATCTATGAAGAGTGGTTGTTGGATTCAGCTTATGGAGCCATTTACAGGTGTTGATATGTCTCCCATGATTTAGAAACGACCACGCAAATCTCCACGTGATGAGAAACATAGTTCTGTCACCGTGGGACTCTTCGGTTGACCACCACTTGGCCACCTTTGACCACAGCCTTCTTAGGTGAATTCGACCGAGCCAATAGGACACGATCCATGTCCATGTCATTTCTAACTTGCCCATGTGGCTTGATTTTCCCGAAGACACCTGCAATATAGAATTTAACAAAATGGCTGCAGAAAGTTGCAGCAGCTGCGGAAAGTGGCAAGATTCCGCAGCTAAATGAGAAAAAATCTAAATCAAACAGCAGACACAAAACATAGTTAAAAACCATTTTAGATGCTCTTTTACAATTAATATACAATGATATAGATGACTTAGAAGGTCCAGGTGAATGAAAAAGGTCTAGAAAGGTGTATAAGAAAGATGCAGATTTGAGACTCAACATACCCCCACTGTGAAGGTGTTGCATGTCCTCATGCAACCAAAATTTTGATAATCCTTCTTCAATTCATATGCCTTGACACTTAAGCCAGTACATCCAGTCCTCTCCTCCTCTTCCTTGGTGCTGCTAACATCCTGGGCTTTTTCATCAAGCATCTGAATTTGATATTAATCAGTGCTCTGCTTAACTTCTGGCATTTCTTCTTCAATTTCCTGTTCTTTTTCTGCCATAGTCCCAGATGTAGCATGGTATTGTAATGAATGATCTTGTCCAATTTTCTTTGTTCCTTCAATGCCTCATTTTCATTTTTAATGTGTCTATTTAAAACCTCCAACTCAAAGACTTCTTGTTTCAATGATTGGACTAGATCTTCTTGTGCTGTGTGAGGCTGAGTGGATGAAGTACTAGGACCCGTGGCTACTTTTTCTAAAGATTCTATATAATCATACACTTCTTGCTGCTTTGGGTCTATCTCAGGTGTCATTTTCATTGGGCTGTCCCCAAAATGCCGTGGAGGAGAATTGTTTTCAAAATCTGGCTGAGAAGGGCTCATGTCAACGTCTGGCTGAGAATGAGATGGACTATGTTCAATGTCTGACTGAGAATGAAATGAACTATGTTCAATGTCTGACTGAGAATGAGATGGAATATGGCCAGATGGATTTTGTTCATATTTTTCTTCTCCCAAATCAATAAAATGGGGTCCTTTCGTTTGTGTTTTCCTCAACTTCCCCTTAAGCCTGGAACTTCTTCTTACACGCTGTGGACTACTGTCTTTTTTATTTTGTTTCCCTTTCCCTCTCTTTTTGGCCATAGATGACTGTTCCTGAAGGTGAAATAGTCTCTCAGATAACACTTGATGATCTTCTTCTGAAGAAGGAGTTTGATGCATAGCCTCAATGCTTTTTCTCTCTTTTGATTTTATTGGCTTTTTACCCTTGGTTTCTTCCTTCCTCCTTTTTAACAGTCTCTCTTCTCTACTAGTTCTTTCAACTGTAGTAGTAGGAGTACTTTGAGTTTCATAATTTTTTCTTTTTATCCTAATCCTTCTTGATGTACTGCCTTCAGGAATTTCTTGGGGTTCTTCAAAGAAATTTCTAATCAAAAATTGTTCCCATGTGTCCTTTTTCTCTTTTAGCTGTTTTTCAATCAAAATTTTCACAAGACCATGGTGATATAAATGTGGTTCTATGTCCCCTAAATGCTTATGAACAGTCACATACATCTTTTTCAAACTATTTAATAAAAAGTATGGCAGATTGAGGGTCTGGTTGTCTAGAAAATTCATCAGCAATCGGGTATGATACATATACATTGACCCAAAACGACCCTCACAGGTGATAAATTTTTGAATAACTAATAGCAAAGTAGCCCACTCCTCTTTCAAAGCATGAACAAGAATTCCCCTTTTGAAAATAGTTACATCCATACCTGGGTTACGTAGGATTACTCTCTAGGCTTCATCACTAATACTCTTGTTTTTGAACCAGCGTTCACCTTCTTGAGGAAGTTTTGTGGCAGCTGCTATGGATGCCTCATTCACTGTAAATTTTAGGTCTCCAATCTCTACCTCCAGACCATTGAAAGACCTTGCAAAAGATTTTTTCACCTCTTTATGGTAGCCTCTAAACTTTTGGATAAACCACAGCCACTTTGCCTTTTTCAATATATCCCTGACTTGCGGGTATCCTTCCATGAATTTAGGTCCTTCTGGTTCTGTTTTCAACAACTGACCCATCCTTCTTTCTTCTCTTTAAAACTTGTCTGCGTGAGGAGGGTTCAATGGAGGTAAGACGGCTGAATGAGCGGAAATGAGCACGATGACTGTAGGCAGATATCAGAGAATGGGTATACAGACTGTAGCGTAATAGAGAACAAATGGGGTGAAGCGAAACAGAGAAGGGTTATGTGAGCACGGTGGAAATGCAACTGTGAGATCAATAGAACAGTAGGAGAAGTATAACACATCCAAAAGTTATTTAAAATTGGGTGGCTGCAGAGTAAATGTAAGCACGTTTATGCAACGGCTACGGATTTTATGCGGCTGAAAGAAGCCGTAGTCAAATCAACCACGTTTCATCATCACAGGTGGAGTATCAGAGTATGAGTGAAGATCGGAGGCTCGATTATGGGACCGTTTGAAAATGAATGCAAGGATTGTGGGAGGATCATATAGAGATCGTGGAATGGTTACGGAGTTTGTTAATACAATCATTGCATATAATGGAGCTATGGTTTATAACTATATAAAAATGTGCTTGAATTCCATTTGAAATAAATTTTTACTCATACCTTGGAATTCTTGCCATTTTTCCTTGGTCTTCAATTAGTTGCTCCTCATTGATATCTTGAATGCCCCATGTCTTCATAATTGGTCTTCATACCTGCATTTGATTTCATGATTGTGGAAATAACATCTGGCTGTACATTCTTTTGAAAAACAGAGTGGTAGCTGCAGAATCTGCTTCCGGCTGCGGAAACTGGTGTCAGCTGCGGAAACAGGTGTCAGCTGCGGAAACTGACACAACTATTATTTGGGTGAATGGAAATAGATGGATGATAACTGACTGAATGAAAATGGTCATGAAAGAGAATTTTATTGATGAAATGAAATGAAATAGATAAAATGAAGTGAAATGGAATGAAGTGGAGTGAAATGAAGTGGAATGAAGTGGAATGGAATGGAGTGGGTGGTCACAAAATTTGTGAAATGAAAGAGAGATTTTTTTTTGGAAAATATAGGGTGTCAGGTGTTCCCGATTTTCACCCTACATTTTCTGTATAAGACTGCCAATCAATGATTGGTTTTCAGGCTTATACAAAAATTTCTTTTTCTTTTTTTTCTTTTTTTTATGAACAGAAAAGAACAAAAGCTAGGCTAGTGGAGAAGAAGAATTCTTCTGTACCAGCCTGATTGCAGAATTTTCTTGAAACATTTTGACAAATTCCTCTTTTGAGAGTGGCTTATGATAGACTTTTAATCTGTGGCCATTCAAAATAAGAGGAGTTTGAAATTCATCAATGGTCTTGATTCTTACCACTCCATTGCTAAAGATCTTGTCAATCTCATATGGCCCAAGCCAATGAGTCTGAAATTTTCCTTGAAAATCTTTAAACTTGGAATCAAATAAAAATGCCCAATCTCCTTCTTGAAACTTCTTCTCTTTGATATATTTGTCATGCCATTTAGCTCTTTGATATTGAACTAGATCAGTTCTTAGAATTGCTTCTTGTCTGATCTCATCTAGCTCATTCAATTGCTCCATTCTATGCTTTTGGGCTTCTGATAAGTCCATTCCCAACTGAACTGCTATCTTGAAGGTCTTGACTTGGAACTCAATGGGGAGCAAGACTTCTTTCCCATAAACAAGTTCATAGGGAGAATGTCCTGTTGTATTTATCCATGTAGTTCTGTAGGCCCACAAGGCTTCAGGAAGCCTTTCTGCCCAATCTCTTCTATGTAGATGAACAGTTTTGGTGATGATACTTTCAAGAACTTTGTTTGTAGACTCCACTTGACCATTTTCTTGCGGATGGTAAGGAGTAGATCTTCCGTGCTTGATTTTGTATTCTTCCATCAACTTCTCCACCAAGTTGGATGTGAATTGGCTTCCCTGATCTGTCACAATTTCTCTTGGAACACCAAAGCGAGTAAAAATATCCTCATAAAGAAAATTAACAACTGAATTTTCAGTAGCAGACACTAATGCTTTAGCTTCTACCCATTTAGTAACATAATCAAGACAAACCAATATATACTTCTTTTGCTTAGGTGGTGGATTAATAGGTCCAATGAAATCTAAAGCCCATTTTTCAAAGGGTTCGATGAGTACCTGTGTTTGCAATGGCATTTCATTTGAAATGGTAGGTTTCCCTACTCT